>JBAMBM010000734.1:0-396322 GCA_037043425.1 Hirtodrosophila duncani
GATATCGAAACTCGCTACCAAACAATGAAATAACAGTGAACATGATGCGCCAACATCCTCCCGATACCATTGATAATGAATATACGTTAGATATCAAATAAACACAAACAAATGCGGTTTTGCTAAATAGGCTTGACAAACAGGAAAAAGAAAGTGGTTTAAAAAAATAGCAACACAAAGCAATAACAACACAAGACAAAAAAACTGTTTAAATCGTTGTTTTTTTGTGTCGGTGTTTTTGCTTGCAAAGAAAAGTGTGCGTGTGTGTGCTAGTATTAGTGCGAGGAACGTACAGTAAATGCAGCGTCGCAAAACTTTAAACGATATGATCCATGTGGCGCAGCAGGATTTACACGATCTATTAGAAACTTTCGAAAAAAAATCATTTGAGGCGGTGTGAGGAAGGCACAGCAAAAACAACATAAAAGACAGTGCATCGCAGTGACTCTGGAGCGGAATGTTCATTGGTTAAACAAAAGATAAGTGCTAAGTTAGTTGGTAAAAGAATTAAGAATACAGTAATGTTGAAAGGTATTGGAAATTACAGCATTTGTAGTACATTGCAAATACTTTGCAAGGTACAAATTAACAATCATTGTATTGAAATGTTATTCCATGTTTTGAATGATGAATATTTGAAAAAAGATATTTGATTGGTAAATACTGTCGCAAGATTTGAAATTTAGATCAAACTTTGTTCCGGTGTTTCTAAATTGAATACTGATCTTGTCGGTGAAGATAGAGATAATAAACAATTTATTGGAAAACTATTCAATATCTTTTACAAAGGAATTCCTTCATCTACTGTCAGTACAGGCGAAATGAAGATTAAATTAATAGACAATAGAAAAATTGTTCGAAGACGACCATACAGGCTAAGTTCAAATGAAAGAGAATTGGTACGCGACAAGATTAAAGAGCTGAATGCAATGTCATAAGGCCAAGCTGTTCTCCTTTTGCAAGTCCTATGATGTTAGTAAACAAAAAAGACGGTTCTCATCGTTTGTGTGTTGATTACCGTGAATTGAATTCTAACACAGTTGCAGATAGATATCGTTTACCCCTGATAGTAGATCAGATAGCCAGACTTCATGGTGCTAAATATTTCACTTGTTTAGATATGGCAAGCGGATATTACCAAATCCCATTGCATGAAGAATCAATAGAGTGTACGGCTTTTGTCACCCCAGATGGCCAGTACGAATTTTTGTCAATGCCGTTTGGTCTGAAAAACGCACCTTCAGTTTTTCAGCGTACAGTAATGCATATACTTGGGGAATTGGCAAATACTTTTGTGGTTGTCTATATGAATGACGTGTTAGTGGTGGCTGCAACGAAAAGTGAGGCTTTGGAAAGACTACAGGTTACTCTTGATGTTCTCATGAAAGCTGGGTTTTTGTTCAATATTAAAAAGTACCTGTTCCGAAATCAACTGTTCAATATTTGGGATATGAAGTGAGCGCAGGTCTTAATTCGTCAAAATTTTCAAAAATTTCTGCATTAACTGCCTTACCATCTCCTCAGGCGATTTCTGCTTTAAGGCAATTTATTGGACTTGCGTCTTACTTTCGGCAATTTATACAAGGATTCTCTTGTTTCTTGAAGCCTTTGTATTTGTTGACATCGGAAAAGAACGAGTTTATTTAGAAGCCCGAAATGAGGAAATAAGACAAAAGTTATATTCGTTCTTTTACAGAACCTTGGCATACAATACACATAGACATAACGGGCAAGTTAAGTGTCAAGAGTGTTCAAAAAGAGTATGTTATTGAATTAAGTGGGATGCTTTTACTAAATTTGTTTACTTAACACACACACTCAAGATTGATGCTGACAATTGCATAGGGACTGTGACATCGGCTGTATCCTTGTTTGGAGTACCTAACCGCATAATAGCAGATCAGGGTAGGTGTTTTGCCAGCTCTAAATGTAGTGAATTCTGTTCTAAACAAAATATAAGTTTGCACTTAATTGCGACAGGTGCAAGTAGAGCTAACGGACAGGTAGAACGCATTATGAGCACTTTGAAAAATTTATTAACGGCAGTTGAAACTAGCAGCAGATCTTGGCAAGACGCATTGGGCGAGGTACAGTTAGCCTTAAATTGTACTGTAAGTCGAGTGACAAAGGCAAGCCCTTTGGAATTGTTCATTGGCAAGGTTGCTCGTCCGTTGGGGTTGCTTCCACCATGTGACGTGGCACTAGAAGTTGATTTGGCAGAATCAAGAGCTCGAGCAGTGCAAAATATATCAGCAGCGGCAGCATATAGCAAAGGGCAATTTGATAAAACTAAGGCTAAGGTTGTTGGGAATGACGTAGGAGACTTTGTGTTGTTAAAGAATGAAGAAAGGCATCAAACAAAGTTAAGTCCAAAGTATAGAGGACCTTTGCAAATTGTTCAAGTACTAGACGGAGATAGATATATCCTCAAGTCGTTGACAAATAATAGGAAGTGCAAGTATGCTCATGAAGATATAAGGAAATTGCCAGAGGGATATGTCCCAGATGATTTAGAAAGTTGTAATGAGGATTTGAATGATATTGAAAATAAAAATGTTGAAGGTATTGAAGTCACTAAAGAGAGTGAAAATGAAAATGTTGAAAATGTTGAAAATATTGAAGTCACTAAAGAGAGTGAAAATGAAATTGTTGAAAATGTTGAAGTCACTAAAGAGAGTGAAAATGAAAATGTTGAAAATGTTGAAGTTACTGAAGAGAGTGAAAATGAAAATGTTGAAGACAGTAATGTAACACTGTGGGCCAAAGAAAATGGCAGGGTACTCAGATCATAAAGCAAGCACAAGTGCAAAACATTCTAATGTCTGTTTTGATCATGGCGTGTGGGGCTTTTGATTGAGTGACCTCTGTGGGCCAAAGAAAATGGCATGGTACTCAGATCATAAAGCAAGCACAAGTGCAAAACATTCTAATGTCTGTTTTGATCATGGCGTGTGGGGCTTTTGATTGAGTGACCTCTGTGGGCCAACGAAAATGGCATGGTACTCAGATCATAAAGCAAGCACAAGTGCAAAACATCCTAATGTCTGTTTTGATCATGGCGTGTGGGGCTTTTGATTGAGTGACCTCTAATGTTGAAGACAGTAATGAAATGATATGAAATGAGAGAATTATAAAAATAAAATAAATAAGTTGTAATCGAGAAACATAAGAAAAAGGAAATGTTAATATTAATGTTAAATTTTATTTGAGGATCTATAAATAAAATGAATTAAGAAGCTAAGCATTTTTTTTTTTTTAGAATTACACGAGGTCGTGTTATAGTCAGGTTGGCCGTGTGGAAGCATAAGTAGTTTGAATATGCGGCGTGTGTGAATACATGTGAGAATTGTATTGAGTTTGTGTTAGTGCGTATTTGGGTACTTCACCAGGATCGCAGGTACATTGCTAAATGATGCAATGGCATCAGCCTATTCATGAGTCCGTTTTGTTGCCTGCTCTACTATGTGTTTTAGGAAAGTCCCGTTTCAACGGGGCGACAGCGTTTGCAGCTGTCGCCGAGTACGGTTCGTACTCATCTAACGGAAAGTCCCGTTTTAACGGGGCGACAGCGTTTACAGCTGTCGCCGAGTATGGTTCGTATTTATTTAACGGAAAGTCCTGTTTTGGCGGGGCGACAGCGTTTACAGCTGTCGCCGAGTGTGGTTCGATATAAAAACCAGAGTTCGAGCGAAGACACAAGTTAGTTGTGTGACGGATCTCGGTGATATCGAAACTCGCTACGCTTAAACAATGGAAATTAACAGTGAAAACATTGATGCGCCAACATATATATACACACATATATATAAATATATGTAATCATATCGATAAAATCAATTATCGATATATGTATATCGATATATTGTGTTTTCGATATAGTTATATCGATCAGCTGAGTTATCGATGTATGTATATTTAAGTTGAGCTATTGATATATGTATATACCAGTTGAGCTATCGATATACGTATATTGGTATATGCATTTCTATATATCGAGTTATCGGTATATGCATACCGATATGTTAACATCAATATATTGAGTTGTCGATATATGTTTATCGATAATTTGAGTTTTTAATATGCACATCGATATATTAATTTAACGATACATGCAAACAAATTAAATATACTTGAATACATATTTATGGAAAATAAAATGCAAATTTGAAGTTTCTATCTTTTGTAGTTTCGAAGATCGAGGTTTTATATATCCGGACGGACACAAGGACATAGAGAAATCGACTCAGCTTGGCGTGCCGATCATAGTGTTTTATTTTGATCCTAAAAAGTAAAACAACGCCCACTGAAGACCGACATCTTCTACGGGAATTAAAAAAAGATATATTTTTGAAGCCCCAAAGTGCGGCAGATTTGATCAATTTAACCTTAAAGAACCCTATCAGTGAGCGCACAGTCCGCCGACTTTTAAAGGAAGGTGATTTTAAGACATATCAGTCAAGGGCAGTGCCGTTCATCTCAAAGGCAAACATGGCAAAAAGACTGGCCTTTGCAACAAAGTTTGTGAACAAGCCAAAGAAGTTCTGGAAAGCGTTTTCTGGACGGATGAAAGCTCATTTGAGTATAATGGATAAAAAAAAATTTTATAAGAATGCCCACAGAGCAAGGAAAAAAAACCGGCCTGTTGTTCAAAAAGTGAGTCATTGCAGGGGATCTGTAATGCTCTGGGGATGTGCTGCGTATAGTGGGTTGGGTGACTTTATTCCGATCGACGGCTCAATGAACCAGGGCAATTATTTGTATACGCTAAATGAAAATGCTTTCCCGTCCGGTAATAGGCTGATTGGAGAATCATTTATCTTGCAACAGGATAATGCCCCATGCTACAAAGCCCGTATGATACAACATTTTTTGAGGGAGGTGCTCCCACTTTGGACTGGCGTCCTCAAAGTCCCTATTTAAACATAATCAAAAACGTCTGCTCACTTTTGAAACGCAAAAGAACAGTTTCGTTAAATAAAACAAGAGATGAGACCATTTCTGAGCTCACTTCCCTTCGGAAAGAGAAATACGGAAACAAAATACACAAGCTGAGCTTTTTTTTATTGGGACGTTGACGTACAATGCGCTACACTTTCAAGTGGGCCCACTATACCAAGCCACGCGGCTTGTTACACGCGAAGCCCAGACTAGAAGCTCCCACCTCCCGCGAAGACGGAAAAAACGCTGACTCGCTCGCTCACTTTCAATGAAAGGAAAAACTACAAGTCATTTACATTATCTACTACGTAGATGCGTTAGAAAACATGTTTTGTATGAGTTAAGGAAGTTATTAATAGAGATAAAGTTAAAGAGATTATTGTAGTTACAACAAAGAACAAGAAAAGGTTCATGCAAGAGATAGTTTAGGTCAGACCAGAGAAGTATACAGTAGACACCTAGGATCATCAAATTCCTTCTATCATCTCTTGATAAAACACAGAGCACCCACAGCTTTATTGCCGGTAATTGAAGTATGTAAATCGAATTTCAATTTAGGGTCTTCAAGATTTGCTTTAAAATAAAGTATTAAAGTATTTGCTTTAGTATTTATATTTTAAATTTATATTTTATATTATATTATTATAATTATATTATTATTATAAATTTATATTATAAATTATAAAATGGTTTTGGGAACTGAGAATCCAACCTTACAGCGCTGCAAATATGCTTTATAGCACTCGGAATTAATGACAGTGAACCTTCAACGAGCAGCAATATAAGGCTAATAGTCCCAAGACCTTCCCGATATCTTGAACGTCTTAAAGAGTCTAGATTTGATATTTTTTAAATTAGACAACTGTGGAGTAAACCAAGAAAGCTTATTAACCCTAACAGGACTACTGAACAGGAACCAAATTCTTAAAAATGGAATAAAGAATTTTGTAAAAGAAGTCTACCGTACTGCCCACATCTGTACAAGTGTAATGTGATTGAAAGATGACATTGTTAAGGGTAGCGAAATCAGCCTTTTTAAATGAATATGTTCTAGCTGACAATTTGAATAATGCAGATTCCGCAGGAATAGGAATACCCCTAGTAACGTGTAATGATGGGTAAAACCGGTCTTCCGGAAGCAAAAGCGGACAGACTCTAGAGACCATTGAAATGGAAAGGTCAGAAGCAAATACCAAATCAAGTTTGTTATAAAATTAACTTGAGATAAGGACAATTCAAGTAGGTCGCCAACAAATTCCGGTTAAGTTGATCACAGAAGACCACGTAACATCACAGATGTTGAAATCACTAAAAACCAACAATTGATCAGTATCAGAAAGCACTGACGCGATCAATTGAATAGCATTAAGCTGATCCAAGTAAATCCGACAGAAGGCCGGAATCAACAGCAATCAGTACGCCACCACCTTGGCGGGAGGGACGACCAAATCTATAGGCGATATAATTATTAGGAATAATTGCTGAGTCTATCATATCAGGTTTTAAGCAAGTTTCAGTAAAAATTAAAACATGAAAATCAAAAGATCGGCTATTAGTGTAAAGTTTAGGGGGTTTTTGATTTAAGGCCTCTTACATTTTCATAGGCAAGACATTTTTTTCATCTTTTGATGAAGTCAGCTTTTTGGAGCTTTTCTACTGTAATGCACGAACTATGTAAACTAGTTTTGGCCTGAACATAGGCTGAAACATGTTCTGATGTAGAATCTACTTCTAGTCTAGATGTAAAGACCACCTTCGGCTTTGGAATGCCGAAAACAGGTCTGAGCAGGGCAGCCACTGGAGTAAGTGCGCAACTGTCGGAAAAAGTCAACGATACTGAGGTCGCAGCACTGGAAAGTTTGATAGTGGAAGCAATTTTTGACCTTTGCTCAAACAAGGAACCTACAATTTCTGTGTTGTCCACTTTATCTAGATTGGCTGAAGGGCCTATCCCCATTAAAGCGTCCGCATTAGGCAGCCGCTGTGAGGGCTGGGCACTGTAACTATCGAGCTACGAGCTAGGAGTACGAAATATAGAATATGGAGTAGTTGGCTCAGGATTCTTCGGGTTCTCTATAACGACAGGGTCGATAGAGTCTTTATCCAGACCAGATCTACCCAGATCATTTACTTTCTTGCGCTTAAGAGACTCCATAATAAAAGATGTGAAATTTGCTGCAAGCGTCGAGAATTACTTAATAGCTTACAGCCAACGTGGAGAGCATTAAAGCCTTCCTTTGCGTTACTGAAGAATGAACGCAACTCACATGTAAATTTCAAACCATGATTATTTGTAAAAATAATCGCTTACACGGACACTGATATTGGCCCATTTGAAATTAATGATGTTACGACAAAGCCAACAAAAAAGCATAGGCTAGGAAGAATCAGCCGTGAAAGGGCAACTTTTTTGTAGCAGTCAGCCATTGGAATTGAGAGCACAAAATTATTTAGCTAAAAAACTGATGAAATTTCTCACTGTTTAGCTGGCAGCAGTATAACGGATTTGAAACGACACAACGACAAGCAAACGCTATGCAGCGAATAACTAAAAACACTAACAAATGTCACAAGCAATCAGAGAGTCTAAAAATAGCATAAGCTTACAAGCAGACCGCAAGCATAAACAAGAACAACATACAGATCAAAAAAGAATATAAGATTGGTTGCACTTGCATGCTTATGCTTATAGCTGAGCTTTTGGTTTTATTTGCACAACTAAAAAAAAAACAATTTAAAGCAATTTTATTAAATGCACTAAAAGGCACTAGAAGAAAACTCTGACACAACTTAAAAATGATACACGAATGAAAAAATTTGCATAAACTAGAGTAAAAAAATTGCAACCGGCTTGAGCGAATGTTAGGGAGCGAGTGATATGTTGATATGTTTATGCTTTGCGTTCGAATTGGTATTTAAATACAAAATGAATTCTTCATCTTATCGAATCGAGTGCAATGTGTATTTATGGGCAGGGTGAATGTACTTATTTTTTATACTTGTACTCTATATAGAGTAAACGAATTTACTGTATTCTTGATCAGAATGAACAGCAGAGTCGATCCAAATCTTGGAGACTATAAGAGCTAGAGTCACCAAATTTGAACTGTAGACTCCTCTAGTATGCGATAATATTGGCGATTATTAAATTCGTCATACCTTTTGTACAGTCTAGTAATATCAACTAGGGAAAGTCAAGGGCTATTTATCGTTTTGGTAGAATGGGCGTGGCACCGCCCATATCATATCTTTGTACCCATTGGACCGATTTTCATGAAAGGTCGAACTATTTATCGGCTTCAAACATGAGAAGACGCAGCGACGCCGGGTTAGCTAGTTTCTTTATAATTATGTATATGCACTCTAACACACATATAAAATCAGATACATACACATATCATGCCTACATGCCATATCATTGCTATGTGAAAGAGAGAGAGAGAGGGCATTCTGTCGTCAGCTCAGCTAGTAAACATTCTCATAAAGAATGTTGCCAGAGCATGCCATCAACTTTGTTGTTGGGAGCCAAATTGATGTTTGTTCTGCAGGTTACGTTATGTAGTTGATGTTAAGTTAATGGAACTCTTACAGTTAAGTTTAATTAATTTAAAGACTCAAAAAATGGGTTTTGGCCATATACAGTATGCTGGGTGTGAGTATCTTATAGTCGAAGTTTGGACTATTGCGTAAGAACAAGTAAGAACTTGTTTTTAAAAACATACATTAAGCTTAATATGATTTTTGAAAATTTAATAGTACAATCCATAAAGTTCTCAAAACTAGACTTAAAAATGTATACCTACTTTTTTTATAGGAATGTGGCCCCATATGACAAAAATCCATAAAATAAATTTTCTATGGTGACATTTTTTTTTAAAAATTTTTAAAATGTGGCCGCTTTTTTTCAAAGGTGACCTTGCAGTTTTGCTTATAACTCAAAACGGTTCCCACTTTATGCTTTCTTACAGCCAATGATTATATCACTTTATATTCCATAGTCACATTTACATTTAAATCATTATTTTAGCATTTTTATCGACGTAAACTTATAATTCTTATAATTATATAATGTGTTTATCCTTCGTTTGCAAAGCTGCAATAATTTTGAATCGGTTGTTGTATAAATTCTATGGATAGACTTCAAAATAACAACCTTTTCAATGTAAAGACACAAAATTTACTTGTTTTTGGTTTTTTTTATACCCTTTCAGAGGGTACAATAGTCTTGTCACGATATTTGTAACGCATACAAGGACAAATCTCCGACCCCATAGAGTATATAAATATTCCTGATCAGCATGACAAGCCGATTCGATATAGCCATGTCCGTATGTTGCTATACGAACTAGCCTCTCAGTTTGAAAGCTATCGACTTGTCATTTTCGCCATAGGCACCTTTCTTTCTGCTGTAAGCTGGTCATATGTAAAAATCGTCAAGACCGGACCACTATATCACATATAACTGATCGACTCGGAGTGAACTCTTAGTATACACAACTTTTTTCTTTTTCATCCGAATTGAACCAAATTTGGTAGATGCCAGTTTTACATGCCATGTGTGCTGTGCCTCTCATATGACCGACCAATTCGGAAAGAACTGACAGCACAGCAAAATTATTATTTTTGTCTTATTCAAATTTTTTAAAAAATTTGGCAAATGTCAGTTTTAGCAAGCTCTACTGAAATAAGTCTGCTGAAATAAGTTTATGCAGATCGGATCACTATATCATATAGCTCCCATATAACCGACCTTTTCAGAATTAACATTTATATATAAGATTTTTTTGTTTGTTATCCGAATTAAACCAAATTTCGAAGATGTCAGTCTTAGAAGCGTTCACGTGTGCCGACCAAATTTCATTTGGATCGGGACACTATAACATATAGCTTCCACATAACCGATTCGGAATGAACTCTTAAGTTCAGCGAAATTGGTTGTTTTTTAATGCAAATTTAACCAAATCCGGTAAATGTGAGTTTTAGAGGCAGCTACGTCTGCAGATCAAAGTTCATCCAGATCGGATCACTATTTCATATAGCTGCCATACAACTGACCGATTCGGAATGAACTCCTACATATAAGATTTTTTTTTTTATTCGAATTAAACCAAATTTCAAAAGACAAATTTCAAATATCGGATCGGGACACTATACCATATCACTCCCATATAATCGACCGATTCGAAATGAACTCTTAATACAGCAAAATTGGATGTTTCTTATCCAAATTAAGCCAAATCTGAAAAATGTCTGTTTTAGAAGCGTCTAAGTCTGCTGGCCAACGTTTATCCAGATCGGATTACTATATCGTATAGCTCTCATATAGCCCATCGATTCGGAATGAACTCTTATTACAGAAAAGTTGGCTGATTTTTATCCAAATTATACCAAAATTGGTTAATGTCAGTTTTAAAAGCCCCTACGTCTGCTAACTAAAGTTTACCCAGATCGGATTACTATATCATATAGCTCTCATATAGCCCATCGATTCGGAATGAACTCCTAGTACAGCAAAATGGTTGTTTGTTATCCAAATTGAAACAAATTTGGTAAATGTCAGTTTTAGAAGCCTCTACGTCTGCTGACTAAAGTTTAGCCAGATCGGACCACGATTTCATATAGCTTTCCATATACCTGACCGATTCGGATCCGATTCTTGTATATTGGATTTTTTTGTTTTTTATCCGAATTAAACTAAATTTCAAACGTGTCAGTCTTAGAAGCCGCCACGTATGCTGACCGAATTTCAACCGAATCTGCAATGGTATGTAAGCTTCGGTTAGCCGAAGTTAGCCTTCCTTTCTTGTTTTTTATACTCGTACACTAGTAGTGTAAACGAGTATATTGTATTCGTGCAAATGTGTGTAGCGTCTCCGTCCCCATAAAGTATATATATTCCTGATCAGCATCAACAGCTGAGTCGATCTACCCATATCCGTCTGTCCGTCCGTATGAACACCTAAATCTCGGAGACTATAAGAGTTAGTCACCCAATTCGGTATGTGGGGAACTTCGGTCAGCAGACGAAAAGGTTTCTAAAACTGACATTTACCAAATTTGGTTCAATTTCGATAAAAAAAAACACAATTTCGCTGTACTAAGAGTTCATTCCGAACCGGTCGGTTATATAGGAGATATATGATATAGTGGTCCGATCCAGATCAGCAAACGTAGTTTCTTCTAAAACTGATATCTACCAAATTTGGTTCAATTTGGATAAAAACAACCAATTTAACGACTTTTATATAGCAGCTTACAATAGAAAGAAGCCTAGGGTAACCAGACGGACAGACAGACAGACGGACATGGCAATATCGACTCGGCTTGTCATGCTGATCAGGAATATATATACTGTATGGGGTCGGAGATGTGTCTTTCTATGCGTTACAAATTTCGTTACCCTCTGCAAGGGTATAAAAAGTCTCATTTTGTTGCCTAGTGTTATAGCAAAACGAAAATTTTGGGATTCTTTAATAGGTTAAGTGAACTTTTAGTTATCGGAGGGAAATCAAATTTTACCAGATTAAAAAAGACAACTTTTCTGCCGCGTAATCAATCAACTCGACCAATGTGCGCCGGAAGCAAGGCCAAAACACAAATTGAACAGATTCTGACAAATATTGTGGTGTTAATATTATTATCATTGGTTGGTGATTGTGTAGTTTTGTAATGGGCATAATATGATCTTATTCTGGGCGCTGAATACTCAAAAAAAAGAGCTACAATCACCAAATTTGGAATGTAGACTCTCCTAGTGAGGCGTCAGATGCTTGTTTTAGGATTTTGCCGCGCTCCGATCAACCTATTTACCAAATTTCATTACAATTAGATAATCGTAAGAAAAAACTATTTGGATGACAGCACTGTGCCTCCACAAAAAAACAAAACAAGAAAGGAAGGCTAGTTTCGGCAAGCCATTCACATTGTAAATATAAAACCGATCTATATCAAATCTGGTCGACGGGCGTGGGTCCTACAGTGGATAAAAGGAATACAAGACGAATAATGGTTAAATTTGGATGAAAAATAAGAAAAGTTAGGCTCCTAAGTGTTCATTTCGGAACAATCAGTTATATGGGAGCAATATGATACAGTTGTCGGATCTGGATGAAACTCGAACTTAACCAGCGTGCAAACAAAGAAGCATCAGCTCTGTAGCTTTAATGAATTCTGCGATCCTTGTGTTGAAGCAGAAGGACAGATGGTCATGATTATATCGATTTCCCCTGTCATGGTGATCAAGAATATGGGTAATTTCTAATTTTCGTTCGCATTCAAAGTGAAAAAAAAAACAAATGCCATTATTTTATTGTGACAAAAGGCGAAACTTATAGGTCTTGATTAGCACTAAGGTGAATTCAAAAAACCAAGGCATTCGCACGCGAATCAAACAGAAGTAGTTTTTTCGGCGACCAGTTCAAACACTGATTTCAGCAAAACGTGAACGAATATTTTGATGCAATTGATTTTAAAATGTTGTGTATTGATATTTCTTAATAATGTTTTCTCTTTGATTTAAAAATATTAACTAGTTTTTCTTAAATTTAATTTGAATCGCGGTCGCACTAGACATGTACTCGAAATTTTGTTCCATCATACTTATCAGGTGGTTTTTGTACTTTTAAAGTAATTATACGTGCATAAGATGTGTTTAAATGATTTTTAGTATATTCAATATATTTTTTATTTTTATTATTAATTAGAAACTCAACAACATATCTTCAATAAATTAAAACATAAATAAGCATATTCATATTATATAAGAAAAATAAATATAGTTCTTTTAATCGTATACGTTGTCCTATCTGATTCTACCTGTTGGCCATCGCAACCAAACCAATGCATCTGGCATATACCTAAAATGCTTTTGGAATCGCTTTCACCAGTTTTTTAACCGTTTTCGCCAAAGCTTTTCTACATTCGTAGGCCCGATTTGTCTTTGAGGTGCGAGTGACAATTCTAAGTGTTTTTGGCGCCTCTCCCGTTCCGTTTTTCTTAAATTATTTTCATAACTTTCAGCCGGCGCTCTCCACTTCTGTCTAGCATTCCGCATTCTTTCCTTGTTTTTATTGTTTATAGTAATGTAATATTGTTTTATCTTTCTTTAACTTTTCTCTCCACCGTTCGCAGCTGGATTTATTTTTCCCGTCGTTATTTTCAGTCATCTACATTAAAAATATATATGTTGTATTTACATACACAAATAAAAGTATTAAAAAAAAATTTGTTTTTATTTTATTTATTTTAGACTTACCGTGTTGCACGCGACAAACTTTAAAAACAAAGCGCTGCTTATTTTCAATCAAAATTTTTTAAAATTAGTTTTTCGCACGCTACATTGAAATATACGGTTAAGCAGATAAGAAATTCATGGTACTTAGCAATCTCATCAGTTCTTCTACTTTTTTTTTCTGTGAACATAAACCGAGATTTAAAAGAGCGAATATCAATGCATAATGTCCCTCACTAAGAACATAAATCAGAACAAAACGCAATAGAAATGTTCAAAACAGAACTTTTGCACTTGTTCGACTTTGCATTTAAATATTTCAAAATGTGATATGAGTAAATGTATAATTCGCCTACGTTAGTCAAATTTTTAATAGATTTCCTAAAAAAATATGTTAAAACAACATACTTTTATAGACTTTGAATTGACATTCCTGTGGAAATGCCCATATACCATTTTGTGAATGGTATATAAAAAAGAATGAAAAAGTTTTGCATACTTTTGAGTATCACATCTCCTCTAAACCGGTTCCTGTTGCTTGTAGGGGCAAATATCAATCACTGGTAAACATCCCTAGGCTATTATATTTAACTTCGCGTTCTTACAAAAGTTTAAATGTGTATATTCTGTGTTCACGTTCACCCAGTGTGTCCGTGATCATATGTATGCCCAGTATGTATGCATTCATGTAAACAGTATATCTTATTACATGTACATTTTTATTTACTTTTGGGTGTGTCCATTGTATATAATGTATGATTAATACTATAGGAATTTGTGGCTCTTCATGGATGATTTTGTCTTTGATTGGGTGCGGGACCCTTCCCTTGCTCCAGAGTCAAATCTAGTCATGAAAGGTACTTATATGCAATTCGTTTGAAACTTTCGATGTGATCAGCTGTGAGAGAGAAAGGGAATCCTTACCCATTATCCATATACGTACTAAAAGTGTACATTGTAACGATTTAAATTTTATGTGTAACCAAACTAGATAACAATCAAATGGGTTGTGTGTCGCCCTGATTTCCTTCTAAACAATTTGCAATTGTATGTAAGCGTTAATTTTGTATTGAGCGCGTTGCTTATATATATGTATAAGATTATAAGAAAGATACATATTAAAAAAAGGAAAGTTTAAAAAAAATATGCCTCCAAAACGCAAAAAAAAAATAACTCCGAAGGTTATTTTACATGTCATCGTCCATCTCAAATATCATGGAATTCTTGGCTTCGGCAGTAGCCTTACTTTGCTTAGCTTCTTTTTTGTTGGAAGCTCCTGTTAAATCCAGACCGCTGTCATGGAGAGACAGTTTCTTGTTTTCTATGTTGCCCTTTTTCTGATCTTTCAAATACTGTGCATCGCCAGGGTTCTGTAATGGTAAAATGCAAGAATGAGCGTGGATTATATTTATTTGTTAGCGATCTATATTTATACCAATTTCAAATATATATCGTAAATGCATATTCATATTATGTTGTCATATGATGTTTCGTATTTCTTCATGCTGCACACTGGTCGGTAAACCCAAAATCTGTGCATTCAAATAGCAGCGCCAACATTTGTTGTGCATCCCTGGTATTGTAGAACGGCTTTCAAGGTCAGCTGTTCTTTATACGGTTTTTCTTTATCGATTTGCGGGGCGGGAGGCGGCTTGACAAAATTTAAAAAACAACTTAATCTGACGCCCCACGATGGGAGTCTACATACCAAATTTTGTGACTAGCTCTTATAGTCTCCGATATCTAGGACAAACGGACAGCTGATGCTGATCAAGAATGCATAACTTTACCCCCCTACAACAAAATTTAAAGTGATGCATACTTTGAGCATGTCGAAAATTAAATAAATGCTGAGAACGAGTATCTTATAGTCGGAATACCGACTATAGCATTCTTATTTGTTACAAATGAAACGAGATGACACTAGGAATCTGAATTCTATTGTCATATAATTGCGAATTGCCCCAACCTAAAGTCACATCCATTCTTAGACCTATTTACATTTCGGACACGCGAAAGTTCTCACTTCGATATCAAGAATATAAATAATTGCGTCCGACACGAGCACGATTATGAAAGTCTGGCAAACGGGATCGTCAGATCTCACTAATTTAATTAACAACCCGGACGACAATCATCCACTTAAGACGATACTTATTTGCTTTATCAGATAGCGTTAGGTTATGGCGCATTTGACGCCCACACCAAGTCGACTCACATTCTATATGCATGTACGTATTCATTTATATGTATTGTATTAAACTCACCTTCAGTAGTTGAACACCGACCCCCCCGTTCACCGCGTAGTCGGCCGAGTCACCCTCGCTAAGGCGTCGCTGCTGGGCACGCAATTTGCAATCGCGGCGCTTCTGGTTTTTCTTGCGCTGACCCAGGATGCTAGAGTCGAGCCTGAATAGAGTAATTCCACGTTGATACAAGCTCGGTTTGCCTGAATACGTACCTAAATACGCACCTGAATACCTGCTTCATGATGTGATCATTAAACCTAACAGTCTTCTTGCAGCTCTCCGAGAGTCCGGCATTGTCGCGTTCCTCAGCTTCAGGTATTGGTACGGCGAAGCCAAATGAATGCGCATCTACCGAGCATGAGTACGATAAGGAGCACTCATCAATGGACGAGCAGCTGTCGGATACAGACAGGCGCGGGCCGTATCGGCTGAAGCGTTTGAGAATGCCTCGTTGAGCCGATGAGCTGCCGCTTCCGCTACCTAGACTGCTGTCATTGCACTCAGAGTAGCTACGTTGCTTGCGCTGCGTGGCCATGGGGTGTGTGGATGCGGAGGAGGCGACGTTTGGCAGCTGGGCCTGTCCCTCAGGATGATCCTGTGCTGCATAGGCCTTTATATCCTCACAGGCAGACTCCGAGAGCGAGCGCTCCTTCTTATTGCGCTTGCGCTGCTTTTTATTTAGCTTCTTCTCGGCCTGCTGCTGCTCTCCGTCTTCCTCTGTAACTTTAGCAGAGGCACGCGTCTGTTGGCGTGAGCATATAGTCACCTCCAGGGACTGGTCCTCCTTATTATGCTTAAAGTTTATATCGGTCGATTGATCTTCATCCTCCACCACTACATGATTGTTTCGTTTTTTATCATTGTACTGGTCTAGAATGGAATACTCCTTGAGATCATTACCATCGAGTCCTGCCAGATATATTTGCAGCGCTTCACTCTCTCCGCTGAGAAGCAACCTCAATACTACATTATTGTCCGAGGCCTCTGCTTCAACGCCATTGATGTGCAGCTCAAAATCACTATCATTACTCGACGTGGGCAGCTCCACATAGAATGCATAGTGGATGGGGTAGTAGCCGCTTCCACAGGTGGCAAATTGAAGATGCAGGCTACGAGATTGCTGTAGCATGTATATCGAGTCCGGCTGCACGTTGGGCACATGGAGAACGAAGGCCACCATATTATCCAGCACATTGCAGTTGAATGCTGGTGGCATTTGGTAATGAACCGAGCTCTTTAGAAACGTGTTTGGGGTGAGTAATTGCTCTGCAAAATAATAGATTCTTTCAATTACAGTTTTGGAATGCTGTGAAATCAATTTCAACTTACCTGCATCGTTGTCGGGCTTCCCATTAACGTGAGTGCTGGCATCCCCTTCCTCATCCTCTTCCACTGGCGATTCACTGTTAGAATGCAGTTCGACCCCACTGTCCTCGCGGCTGAGCTGGCAGTATCGGAGAATGTCGTGCATTTGGCGTTGCTGGCTGACACTAGAGCGGACCACGGGCAGGCTGATGCTAAGACGCCGCTGATCGGTATCAAAACGAGCGCGACCGGCCTTGTCGTCAACTGTGTAAGGTAAGTCAAGCTTCAGTCTGTACTTGGCACCGTGGCGCTCACTTAGCAGATACACGGACTTGCTGGTAACATCCAGTTGGCAGTCAGCGGTGGAGCTAAGGAGCGGAAGCTCAATCTCAACGATCAGGGACCGCGGCAGGGTCACGTGCAACTTTGCATCAAGTTCATCTGTATACTCAGCTAGATCCACATCATGGCTATGTTTGATGGAGTACTTGGGCTCCGTGAATTTGGGCGCGGGCGTAGTCTTGGTCTTAAGGGGCAGCACTTTAGGTTGGGAATTCGAGGCTTCCGGCTTCTTTGGATACATGTGTTCGAAAGGATGGGGCTCCTGCTCCTCGGGTGTGGCGTTCTGGGACAGCTTTCGTATCACAGTGGGTCGTGCAGTACCCTTGTAGTCCAACTTGGGGTACTTGAGATTGGCGCGGTCGAGGGTCACCTGATATTCGCGTTCGACAGCGTCCAGCGCAGTGTCGATAAGGCATTTGCGGAACCCCGCATTGCGTTGGCTCAAATGCAGTGCGTCCGGATGGAAGACCACGTCAAACACTTTACACAAATTATTTTTAGCATCGCAGTCATCACGAGAGGACGTCTGAGCCATGGGAATGGACCAGTTTAGGCCTCGGACGCCTGTCTCCGGATTCAAAGCCACTTCGCTGTTGGGCCGCGCTATCTCCGGTGAGCTGGCTATGTTGATGAAACATTTTAACTCACCATCAATGGCTGTTTTCACTACGAAACCTGGCTTGGGATGGATGAACGTAACCTCAACTCCGCGTTCCTTCTCTAGTTGTGTTATCTCCTGTTCGTATATCTTACGATTTTCTGGATCCTGGATCTCCTCAACGTACTCGAAAAACAACTTACGGAACTCTTCCTTGCTGAGGGCGTCACGAAACCGGTCGAATTCGTCCTTGCTTATATCAAGTGTTTCACCTTTTTTCGCTCTACTGCCTTTAGAATTAGAGTGTTTATTACGTGCTCCGGTGGCAGTGGAAGCGGACATAGCGCTCTATGAAAATCTTCTCTTCACTTATCAAATCAAATCGCAATACACACACAAGATATATAAATATATTCACTTTTTGGAAAGTATAAAAACTGTAGCACAGAATAGTTTGACAGGACTCTAGTTTTTGTCGTTTGAAGAAACACGTTGCAAATAAGTTTAAATGGTATATATGGATCGGTATTAGTGCGGATCTGAAAGAAGAAGATGCGAAATATGTTATGTTACGAACTATAACAAGAAAGGAAGGCTAACTTCGAATAGCTGAAACCCAAATATCATTCACATTGTAATAATGTATATACCCGGTTCTATAGCAACAAGTATATAACTAAGGGCGTAGCCAGCTTTGTCCACGGCGGGCGGGGATAAAAAATATTTCATTTACTAAGTGTTCTGAATCAGTGGTTTCTATGACAGCTAATTTATTGCTGTCCGATCTGGATGAACCAAACACAAACAGCACTCATATGAAAGAAACGGGGTGGGACATAGCCATATGGAAACCTTTCGACTTGGATTGCAAACTTCGTGATAAATCGATAGTGGTACCCAGGAAAAATTGACGTTCTTTCTCCTCCCTAACAAATTAACAGCGGATTATGCAACATGCGGTATAAACAACCATGTTTATATATATATATATTTAAATATATATATATATATATATATTTATATTTATATACATATATATATATATATATATATATATATGCTCATACATATGAATAAAACAATGTAAGCAGACCACGCGTTTTGCTTTTATTTTTAAAAAATTTAAACATACTGCGTAGTTTACTTTCCCGGTTTGTTATTGTGTTTGTTCGTAGATGGCGGTGCTTGCGGCGCGAGTGAGCTTATGCGAATGCGCGTGCGCCGACGAAATGCCGGCAATTGATAAAATTAGCTGCGAAATTGTGATGGAGAGTAGAGAGCGGTGCCTTGATAAGCGGACATAGCCGTTCACCATTTGCCCTCAATAGTTTGATGCCGCTGTTAGCATGCCTAAGTATACATACAAACGCACACCACCTAAGTGTTGGGCAGCACAGATGTACATGAACCGGGTATGCATATATATTTTAGTACATATATATATGATAACGACAGAACGTAAAAGAAAACAGTGCAAAAATTATTACGTTACGTGTCCCGAGCACATGCGTGTGAGCGTATATTGTTAATTTGTTTGGGCTTTTGGATTTGGAAGTACGTATGCATGTATGGTATATGCCCCTTTTCTTTAACTTCAACTTAAGAAAATTGCAGCTGCAAAATATTTTATTAGAAAAATATAATAGCACTCACTAACTTTGAAAATTTTTTCGTTTATTAAATGCTTCGAACTGTTTTAACAATCAACTTGAGAGTATGTTTGAACACTTTGTAATTTGATGTTTAATGCAACAACAAAATTCTAGAAACTTTCCACCTCCAGCTGATTCGATTCGAATCCACTACACTTACATTTATCGGGGTTTTGGTCTGCGCGTCTATCGAATACAACACGCTAAAAACATTGACATCGCCGATATTTTAGGCATCGATATTTCTTAAAACACACATAACTCTAAAAGTGGCAATGGAGTCCAATTTATTTTTAGTTTTTCTGATGTCTTTTTTTCTAAGTAAATATGCAGAAGGTGCGTCAAAATCAAATAAAAAGGGTTTGTTATCAAATTCAAGTGATAGAGCGAAAGCAAATATACTAATAAATCTACCGCTACTATTGTGATTATGGATTATGTTTTGGACATGGGAGTAGCTACATATATGTACGTGTGTGGCTTTGTGTCCACAAGTACTTATGTTATTTGTATTGGTTCTAGGCGATTTATGCTGCGTATAAATGGAAATGCATTTAAATGTCGCAATGATCCCGGGTGTTTGTAACGTAAATATGTTGAAAACATCTAAATATTCGTTACATAAACGCATACGTAAACTGTGATTTTATAATGAGCGTACAAGCATAAATAAATATGTAAACTCACACAAAGAAACGCATAAAAGGCATGTGTGTATACAGAAACTAACCGCTGCATTGTTGTTTTTTTTTTGTATGTTGTGCTTGCAGCTGAAATCAGTGGACGTTTGCTTGACGAGAATGACAACCAAAATCAGGGATTAGATATGGAAGTGGCCGCCACACACATTAATGGAAAGGAGTTTCCCGCAGTACCACAGAATTCTCTTCTAACACACTCCAGGTAGGTAAAATAGTACCTGCACCCCCACCCGTCTCACTTAGATCCAAGTCCATATGCTGATGCTTAAAGGAATTGTTAAATTGTTATTGCTAATCCCCCTGACTATATTCCCGATTTGTAAATACGCTGCGCAAGTAGGAGACACATTAAGAGTAAGCGGCGAATGAAAAGAAGGTAAAAAACGACTGAAATAATGGTTATCGATAACGACTCTGGTTCCCTTTAGTTTACCTCTTTTTATATGCATTTTATACGTCTGTATAGTATTTGATGCAAGACTAATTATACTCTCTGTGTGCACAGATTCAAATGCTTTGCTTGCGAACCGCCATGTCACGACCCGTACGAGCACGCGCATACTTGTCAGAATGCCATTCAGGTAAGTTAATGCCCAAAACGAAAGGAGGGATCATAAATAAATCAACTTTTTTTCTGTCCTTTGCAGTGCTGGAAATCGCGCACACGCGATGCCGATGGCCAGGAGCAAGTTGCACGAGGCTGCACCACATCACCGGATCAGCTGCCCTTGATATGCTATCAGAATCAGAACACGGCCAATGGGCCCACTAAGCGGAGTACGGCCACTGCCAAATTCATAAACGTTGCCTGTTGTGCCGGCAACTTTTGTAACGATGGCGAATTTCCCGAGTTGACGCCCTTTGTCAGCAGCGATGTGACAACGGTCATCACAGCCGACAGCAGCAATATCAGCAAGCTTGCAGCCGCCATTCTATGCCCCTTTCTGGTTATAACGCTCATGGGGGCAGTGGCTATGTACTTCATTCGGCGGAACCATCGAAAAAGACTGGCCGCTTCGCGGACCAAGCATGATCCCGAGTCGTATCTGGTCAATGATGAGCTCCTACGCGCTACCAGTGCCGGGGATAGTACCTTGCGCGAGTACCTGCAGCACTCGGTTACATCGGGTTCGGGCAGTGGCCTGCCTCTTCTGGTGCAGCGAACTCTCGCTAAACAGGTTACTCTGATCGAGTGCATTGGGCGAGGCAAGTACGGCGAAGTGTGGCGTGGTCACTGGCATGGGGAGAGCATAGCTGTCAAGATATTCTTCAGTCGTGACGAGGAATCATGGAAACGCGAGACGGAGATCTACAGTACTGTACTGTTGCGCCATGAAAACATACTGGGATTCATTGGCTCGGACATGACATCACGAAACTCGTGCACGCAGCTGTGGCTAATGACGCACTACTATCCTCTTGGCTCGCTCTTTGATCATCTGAACCGTAACGCACTCAGCCACAACGACATGATATGGATATGCCTCTCCATAGCAAATGGTTTGGTGCATCTGCACACCGAGATCTTTGGCACTGAGGGCAAGCCGGCAATGGCGCATCGAGATCTGAAATCCAAGAACATATTGGTCACTTCAAATGGCACATGCGTCATAGCTGACTTCGGCTTAGCCGTCACACACTCGCATGCGACCGGACATCTGGATCTGGGTAACAATCCGAAAGTAGGTACCAAGCGATACATGGCGCCGGAAGTCCTGGATGAGAGGTAACTGCAAATTCCATTTATTAGAAGCGGTTTATACTGCATGTGTTGAATATTGCTTACAGCATTGACATGGAGTGTTTTGAGGCTTTGCGTCGCACTGATATATATGCGTTTGGCTTGGTGCTGTGGGAGGTATGTCGTCGCACCATATCGTGCGGCATTGCCGAGGAGTATAAAGTACCCTTTTACGATGTGGTGCCCATGGATCCAAGTTTTGAAGACATGCGGAAAGTGGTCTGCATTGACAACTATCGACCTTCAATCCCGAATCGCTGGAGCTCCGATTCTGTGCGTATTCTATTCTAAACTAATTTTCCAACTTGCTTAAGCTCATCATATGATTTTCACTTTCCAGCTTTTGACCGGCATGTCTAAGCTAATGAAGGAGTGCTGGCACCAGAATCCAAATGTGCGGCTTTCAGCGCTGCGCATAAAAAAGACTATTCATAAATTAGCTTCCGCAGATGAGAAAGTACGATTAGACTTTGATGAGGCCTGCGTTTAGTAACTCGTAGCTAGCTTTAACTATTAAGTTTATACATATACAAATATCTTAACCTCGAAGACAAAGTAGTTTATTCACATTTGATTTTCACCCATTGAAATTGCAGTTGTATCCATTCGTTATTTCAATTTCACACATAGTATGTACTTCATTCTGATGTATAGCCATTAGTTTTTAACTAAGTACTGCATTATATAGATTTAATTTCGTGCCTTTGAAATTGCCTTATTGTAATTTTAACGACTTGTATACATAGTAGTTGTAGTTCATCTACTGTCTCGTAGTTACGAGCATCGTCGCATCCATTGTCATCAAGTGCCATTGCAATTGAGAATTGTAAAACATTTACAACTAAGAACACTCTTTGAACTCCACACTCATGATATAAACATACGCAATTGGCGTCTTACACCATTTTATGCACCTATGTAGGCTAAGATTAAACATAAGAACTTCCTCTTCATAAAAAGCATAGACATACAGTGGCAGATAGATAAAAACATATATTTGTATAACTATTGTACAAAATTGCGTTATCTAAGATGTACAGTTTTTCAATAACTTTAAGCTGAAGAAACGAAAAGAAATACACATAACTGTAAAGAAAATGTGGAAGTTATTTTTGCTCAAGTTCTATATGGGCCAATTCAAATACATACATACTAGAGGTCTGCATGAGGTCGCTCAAAACGACGTTCGAAGCATTCGTGTACAAAATGAATTGAGTAAAGTCGAAGCTAAGTCGTACAATATTCTTAGAGACTCGAACAATTTCCAAATGCTTTGATATCTGCGATAAAGACAACCACAAAAAAGACAAAGCGCAAGCAAATAAATTGCATTTATCAAAGGCAAAAATTGTGAATTGTTCGTCTTTGACTCGTTAACGTTCTTAAAATTGTTTTGTTGTTAATATAGCTGCGTTTTTATTGTAAAACAAGTTTAAAATGAGATCCATATACATATATACACAAGCATGGGCGTAGCGAGGGGGACAAAACAAACATCAAATTTGTATATATCATAAATATGAAATTAGGTTATTTCTTTGGCAGCAAATACGTTATAGCTTTGTCAAGATATTTGTAACGCTTGGAAGGAAGCACCTCCGACCCCATAAAGTATGTTTATTGTTGATCATCATGACAAGCCGAGTCGATCAAGCCTTGTCCGCCTGTTTTTATGCGTCTCTCAGTTTCTTCTTACTGTTGTAAGCTGCTCATATGTAAAAATCGTCAAGATCGGATCACTATATGAACTCTTTGGACAGAAGAATTGGTTGTTTTTTCTCCAAATCAATCAAATTTGGAAAATGACATATTTTAAAACCTCTACGTCTGCTGACCAAAGTGGATCCAGATCGCATCTCTATTTTTTATAGCTCATATATAACAGCCCGATTCGGAATGAACTCTTATATACCGGATTTTGTTTGTTTGTTTTTTTTTTATCCGAATTAAACCAAGTTTTGAACGTGTCCAGCCTTAGAACCCTCCACTTATGCTGACCGAATTTCAATCGAATCTGCAAGGGTTTGTAAGATTTGGTTACCCTTTTTTGTTTTTAAGAGTTTGTCGAAAATTATTGTCCAATCGTAATGAAATTAGGCAAAGCGGTAGATTATGTACGCATACATAACTAAATCTGTCAAAAATTGTAGAAGACATAATGTTTTTATGGATTTGCGGCGGATTATCAAAACTCGGAAAATCGGTAGATTATGTGCTTATACATATACAAACCGAGTTTCACCTAAATGCGCTAAAATTTGTGGAAGATATAAAGTTTTGGAGTTTGAGGTGGTGGGAGGGGGCGTGGTAAAGTTTTAAAACAAACTTGATCTGACGCCCCACATGAGGAATCTACATGCTAAATTGGGTCTCTCTAGCGCTTATAGTCTCCGAGATATAGGTGTTAATACGGACGGACAGACGGACATGGCTAGATCGACTCTGCTGTTGATGCTGATCAAGAATATATATATACTTTATGAGGTCTTAGACGGTTCCTTCTGCCTGTTACATACATTTGCACGAATACCAATATACTCTTTTACTCTAATAGAGTACGAGTATAAACAAATTTTTTTCATACTTTTGAGTGTGTCGAATATTGAATATACGCTGAGTACGGGTATCTTATAGTCGCAATATCGACTATAGTTTTCTTACTTGCTTTGACATGAAGTTTGCAACGCACAGAAGGAAGCGCTTCCGACTATATAAAGTATATAAGTTCTTGATCAGCACGACAGTATCCAAATGAAGGTCAGGCAACTATATCATATAGCTCCCATATAACCGATTGTTCTAGAATGAAACAGCATAACTTTTCTGATTTTTTCATCTAAATCAAATTCGGCTTATATCGATTAGAGGAGGCCCCACATCGGCTGACCAGATCTGGTCGAGATCAGGCAAATATTTTGTATAGCTCCCATATAACCGATGTTCTGAAATTAACATTTAAGAGCACAGCTTTTCTGTTTTGCTTCCAAATCAAACCAAATTTGGCGAGTATCTGTTTGAGGCCTCACGTCCGTTAGCTTGATCTGATCAAGATCGGACACTTATATCATAAAGCTACCATATAACGATTGTTATATATGAAGTCAACTATACTGAGTATGATAGTATTACTTAAGATTAAAGAGCATCAGAACAATAACAAAACTGCTGAACAATTTTTGAGTAGCATACAATTTTATAAAGAAATTGATACAATATTTGTTTTTTAGTGATTTTTTTATTTGAAAATGTTTGTTTTTTAGAAAACTCAAGGGCAAGCTATAATTTTAAGTGTTACGAAAGTGTATAGAGTTTTCTGTGGCACATTGCCAGATATTTAACTTTTGTTTAGCATATTTTATTTAATTTCTGGCTTGTTGTTGAATATTAATATTTTTACCATTTACTTAATTTTTTTCTTTTGTGGACGCGCTTTTTCTAAAACGCTGCTATATTCTTATAGTCGGAATATGGACTATAGCGTTCTTACTTGTTTGTCTTACATATAAGGTGCCTATTAATGATTATCTGTAATGATGTATGATCTATCATTTACTTTGCGAATAATCTGACAATAATTCCATTCATTAGAAATCTTTTTAAAAATTACAGGATCATTAACATCTAATTCGGGCTCATGAAGATGTTTCATGGTTTGCTCATGAAGTTTTGTTGGTAGAATTCATTTTAAGTTATGCAGGAATAGTCTGTTCTCATAATGAAGTTCTGATTTGAGTTTATAAAACTGTTGCTCAAATGCGTTAAGCTTATTTTATGAAGGTCAGCCATTGTACATATTCATAAATTTTGTTGCATTCCTTATCTCTTCCCAAAAGTGACACATAGCACTTGTAGTTGTCTGCAGATAATCATACAGCACGCGTGATTGAGTGAATCACGTTTGTAAGTTCAGGAATATCTTCCTTTTCAGGTAACTGTGCTCGAGGTAAGCAATCTGCAATGAGCATGGATGAATGTCATCTTTGGGTATCTTATATCTGTTAATTTGTTTTAAAAGGCTCAAGAAGGCTTTGTGAGTCAGGCATTTAATAAGCCCAAAATCAATTGAGGTTGAAGTCCCAATATGGGTTCCCGTCCATTAATCACTACTAAAAATTACGCTTCTCTACTTATGCCGTTTTTTTTTCATTAAGACACTCTAGTTCTACCTTACCAAAATTCTTAACCCGGTTGTTGTTATAATCACAGATGAAAGATTGACCGTTACAAATACTTGTTGGCAAATTCTTAACTAACTTAATAAGGATACAGTTGACATTGGCCCCTTTGTCAACTTACGTGATACATTAGATTTTGTATTTTATAAGACTTCATCCACTTTTCCTCGCTTGACGCACACTCACTTATTCTGAGAAAATCATCACTATTCCGTTGGTGCCTGTTTTCTTTAAAACTGTGTTTACCTATTCCATCCTGCAGAGCAGCTACAGATTTTTTGTTGTCATCCTTCTTTTGTGGTGATTCTTTGTCCCTTTTGTTTTCGTCCTTTGGCTTTCGTTTCTTGCAATACTTCGCTAAATGCCCAACTTTGTCACATGTATGGCAAGGTATCCCAAGAGCTTTATATTCTTTCCGGTGATCCGATCGCACATTGAGTTTAATCTGTTTCCGCAACTCCGTTTCAATGCCCGAGAAGGGTTGACCTTTACTTTAAATAATGTGGTTAAGAGTATACGATTCCACAGTGATATTTTTAAGCGGAATGCAACAAATGTCGAAGGCATCGAAAACCTGTTGCAACGTCTGCTCTGTACCCGACTATACCAAAATATTTCCAACCATGTCGTTTGCAGTACCATTGTTAGGAAATAATGTGTTGTATATTTCCGTTTTTTTCCGGCCAACACTAAGAACGTGGCACTTTTCTTTGGTTCAATGTCTGCATATTTGCCAGTTTCAATCATGTACATAAGAAACGCACGCTTACACTTTGGCTATTCATTTGAGAAGTCCCCGCAATCAATTTCAGGCAAAGCACTTTCCGTTGAACTCATTATGAATGTTTTACTTCTGACACCATGTAATAATTATGTATATAACAGAATTATATAAAATTATAATTGCGCTTTATTCATGTCTTTCTATAGTCGTATCTTAACGATTGTTCTTATCGTTATCGATACAGCGAAAATAACATTTTAAGATATTTTAGCCTTAATATATCGTACATAACTATTGTGTGTTTATTATTTAACGATATTATTACAATTGTCTACCTGAATCCAATACAAGTCCGGATGAATCTCAAACTGCACAAATGTGCAAATATATGAAGCATCTCCATGTTTAACAAACGGATGGACGGAAATACGTACATCGAATCCGCTCCTCATGCTGATCAAGAATATATATATTGTATATGGTCGGAAACACTTTCTTCTGTGCATTGCAGAGTTCACGGCAAAATTATTATACATTCACATTTTAAACTCGTATTTTAGTAAAGTAAACCAGTGTATTGTATTCGTGCAAATGTATGTAACAGGCAAAAGAAGCGTTTCCGACCCCATAGAGTATATATATTCTTGATCAGCATCAACAGCCGAATCGATTTAGCCATGTCAGTCTGTCCGCACGTATAAACACCTAGGTCATAAGAGCTACAGTTACCAAATTTGGTATGAAGGCTCCCCAAATGTTTCTTCAGATCAAGTGTGTTTTACAATTTTTCCAGGCCGCCTCAACAAATCAATAAATACCTAATATCTCCCACAATATCTGACACATTCAGTTGAAACTCGGTTTGTATGTGTATAAGCACATAATATATTGATTTGCAAATTTCATTAAGATCGGATAATAATTGTAGACAAAATCCTATAAAAAATTATATGAGAGCACCCCAGCCCCACAAAAAAAAAAACCAAAAAATGTTGCATAGTTTTGAGTCTGTCGAATATCAAATACTGGTTATATTGCCCCCCACCCACATGGACTGCCCGGCGCTTCCTTTGGACAAAGCAAAGTGGTTTCTTTAATGGGCAATGCACAGTTGAGTGCGACTACGAAGATTCGCACTAAATATATATAGCGCCAGCAGGACATGTAGATTTATTGTTCATTATTGCTACAACAAAATAAAATAACTATTTACTATGGCTATACCCCAAGTAGTGCATCCAATGACGCCCCCAGCGACAGCAATTTCGTCTGGTTTGGCCAGTGTCGCAGATCTAGTTTGTTAATTTATTGACAATTAGAACTGAAATATTGACATTAAGACTTTCTTATCACAAATGTTACTATTCTTTAGTTGAAATGTTGTGTTTTGATTCCGCTTCATTGTAATTTTGATAACAAAAGACATATTTACTTCCGCATGTTGACCCACTTTTAATAAGTAGGTCCATGTATTTAATTCCCATATACATTGCTTTCATATACCCACAAAATACAGCCCCACTTGTATCAATGGAAGTTCAAAACAAGTAAGAACGCTATAGTCGATGTTCCGACTATTAGATACTCGTACCTCAGCATTTATTAAATATTCGACAGACTCAATAGTATGAAATAAAATTTTTTTTTTTTTTGGTGTGGTGTTCTCATACAATTTGTTATTTTTTGTTTATGACAATTATTATCCGATCTTAATCATATATAAATGCGTTAAAATTTACGGAAGAAATAAGGTTTTGCGGTTTGCGGGGGCGTGGCAAAATTTAAAAACAAACTTGATATGACACCCCACGAGGGGAGTCTACATACCAAATTGGGTCTCTCTATGTCTCCGAGATCTATTTGTTAATACGGACAGACAGACATACATGGCTAGATCGACTCGGCTATCGATGCTGATCAAGAATATATTTACTGCCTGTTACATAAATTTGCACGAATACAATATACTCATTTACTCGACTACGCGTATAAACAGAAGCGGGTTTACTCATACACATACAAATTTATTCGTATTTGATGTACTTTGTACCCTTTCTCACGCCAACGAGTACTGAGTCTGCGAACATTGGGAGATTGTACAGCTTTAACAATGTATTTATGCTTTGGATTCTTGTTGCTTTTATTTTGTACACGGTAAAATTAGCATTTGCAGAGATAAGAAGTAATTTAATACTAGGAAAGACACTAATGATACACAGCAGTGGATGAATTTATAATATAAATACCGTTCCTTGGGAGGCTCTCATTTTGGCCTTGCACCGGCAGCGAGATTGCCCGCTACGCTGCTTGTTGGAACTGGCTCTGGGGTCGATTTCGGTGCCGAAGATTCGCCGGAAACATCCCGCGCTGCGTTCTGGACCACTACCTCTGGTTCGGGGATGACAGAGTTCAGATTAGACTGCTGCTGAAGGTGCAGCTCATGCTCATGACCATCATCATCGGACTCTGTTGAATCACGAATGAGTTGCAGCGGCGTTATGACTTCCTGACCACCACTGCCCACATTGTAAATATCACAGGTCTCGTTCACGTAGCGGTTGAACACGTCCGGCTTGTCGGCGTACACATGATGCCCAGCTCCGGTCACAACCTTAATGTCGACCATGTTACTACCACGTTGCGACTTGATCTTCTCCCCAGATGACGAATCAATCCAGGAACGCGAGCCGTAGATGAATGTGATTGGTATGTCGCTTCGCACGTCGTTAATGCGATGTATCATTGGATGCTTCGCCCAACCAAAGGACTGCATCATGGTGTGAAAGGCTGACTCGCCACTGGGCCGTTGGGCGTTGCACTGATGTATGTACTGGGGCAGCAGGTTGATGTCCTCCTCGATGGTGCTCTGGAACTTGCGCATTATGTCCGGCCGTGTCTTTTGCACCACCCACTGGCCAAATGGACCTGCAGCACGCAGTGCCCAGAGCGGATTCAACGGTGTCAGAACACGCGCTATAGCCCGCACCCAAAGGGGAATCTGTTTGGAATTTGTCGTGTCCGAGGGTTTCTCTGGAAAGCCCCATGGATCGGCCAAAATGAGATGCTTAACTCGTTCGGGATAGCTCAGAGCGTAGCTGGATGCAATAAAACCGCCCATTGAGTGGCCCAGCAGAATCATGTCACTAATATTCATTTCGCGTCGCCACTCTTCGACCGACTTGACGAACTGCTTCTCGGCTACCAACGCATCCTTGGCGAACAGAGGACGTGAGCTGCGGCCAAAGCCCAATATGTCCATAGCGTAAACGGGACGTTCCTTTGCAAACGCATCCAAATTCATCACCCAGAGAGCAATGCCCGCGCCCAAACCGTGAAGCAAAACCAGTGGCACCTCTTTGGACTCGGTGTTCATGCTGATTGTCCATATCTTGTCCGCTTCGCTTACTGCCGGTCCAATGTCGACAAAGAAGCCTCGGTAGGGCAACTTCAAGTAAGATAAAATCTTCTTCTCTACGGTGCGCAGCATGATTGGTGAGCTGGATGTCCAATTACACAACCATTTCCAGAGCCAAAATCCGTTGTTTTTCGGATCCTGCAATTGATATTCGTGTTACATGAATGTTGGCATAGTCATAATAATTATAACAAACAAATGACGCCCATCTAGACGTGCAAATAAGCTTGTGGGAGGGATTTCATAGATTTAAAACTACAATTCGGATCACAGTCAAACTCGAAGTCAAATGCCACTCTACTCTTAAAATCTTAAATTAACAAACTACCGTCTGCCTAAGGCACACCCGCATGAGTCCAAACGGATTATTTAACGACCCTAGTCAATAGATACTGCGCAGTTGAATAAAAACACATCTACAAAGCAAAGTTTTCGTTTCCCTTCTAGTTATTTTTTTTATTTGAAAATTGTCGCCTACAATCGTTAAATGCTTTAAAATAAAATCGTTAAACTGACTCAGGATCTTGATCTGTTACGCCTTGTCCTGGTTGTGCGTGCTTATGGCTTACCTCAAGATCCATAACAATTTTCGAACCTCTGTGTGTGGTTGCTGGCAATGTCAATGCGCTCATTTTTTTTATTTTACTCTTGTTTTTGTATTCTTTTCCGATTTGTTTTTATTTTTAGCCGATTAGTTTACACTGAGCACTTGCCGCAAAAAAATAAGGTTTAGGAGAAGCAGAAACAAAAACAACACCTAATGAACAAAATTTTGCCGCTGCCCTGCATTTGCTTCTATAATCATCTAAATTCCAATTTAACTGGAAATGACAATAAATTCTAGTTTGGTGCTGAGTTTGTTTTGCCGAGTTGTAATGACTTTCAACTTTTTTAAATTCCCAGCTGTCTATTCCCTCATATCTTTCTAATGGTGAAATAAACTAATGTTATCACAAGCTACATACGCATACGTACAAACACACAACATGAAAAATACTGTAATCTAGTATATTTGCTTACACATCAGCTGGCCAAGGCAAAACAACGATTAATCGGCACATTCATAGATTGCGCAAGAAATTATCGTGTTTGAGAAAGTAAAGGCAGCGAAATAATTAACAAGGACAACAGTATTTCGATGAACTTTCATCCATATCTACATATACATGGGAAAAATCTATTTAAAGACGACATTTCACGAAACGTTTATTTTATCGTCTTTTTTGGATTCCTCTCCCTCTCTCACGTAACTTCATAATAATTACTCTGAAGGACCTTACATGTCGTTAATGTAGTAATCTTAACTTGTAGATCAAAGTAATTAATCAGGACAGTATTCTTTTTGACGTGATTGACAGCGATTGGACTTGTTATATCTTTGCAGAGGGTATTATAGTATTATCAGGATACTTGTAACGCATAAAAGGAAGCATCTACGACCCCCAAAAGTAAATATATTCTTGATCTGCGTGATCTGCATTTCTTTGCGAACTAGTCTCTCAGTTTTAAAGCTATCGACTTGTAGTTTTCGCTATAGGCATCTTCCTGCTGTAAACTGCTCATAGCCCCATATAACCGACCGATTTGGATTAACTCTCAGTATACACAACTTTTTTTGATTTTCATCCGAATTGAACCACATGTCACTTTTAGATGTTTCCACGTGTGCTGACCAAATTTCATTAAGATCGGATGGCTATATCATAAAGCTGCCATATAACTAAACGATTCGCGGAATGAACTCTTAGTACTGTAATAAATATGTATGTACCATAATTATATAAAATTGATTGAAATTGAGCTTTTATTCATGTCTTTTCTCATGTCTGTTTACAGCTGTTCTTATCGTTATCGATGCATCAATAATAATATTTCAAGATATCATTATATATCGTACATAACCATTGCGAGTTTACATTCACTTAACGATATCATTACAAGTACAACAAAATTGGTCGTTTCTTATGCAAATTGAACCAAATTTTTGAAATGTCAGATTTAAAGCCTCTAAGTGCGCTGACCAGATCCAGATCGGAACACTAAATTATATAGCTCCTATACAACCGATAGTACAGCAAAATTGGTTGTTTTTTTTTATCCAAATTTGGTCTGCTGATCAAAGTTTTGCCAGACCAGATAATTATATCATATAGCTCCCATATAGCCGACAGATTCGGAATGAACTCTTAATACAGCAAAATTGGTTGAGTGGTCTAAAGCTTTTGACAACGTAAACCACGACATATTGTGCACCAAACAAAATAGACTCTATAACTTCACTGACACTGCAATGAAACTTATCCAATCTAGTTTTTCATGGTTCGTGTCCCCCAAGGATCGAGCTTAGGAACACTGTTATTTTCAATATATGCTAATGATCTTCCTCGTTGTGAGAGTAAATGTGAGTTACATATGCATGCCGGTGATATCCAAATGTATGTGAGTCGTCGAATTTACCAAATAGAAACATGTATAAGTGTGAGTAATTGTGATTTGATGAATATTAGTAAATGGGCAAAACAGAATGGACTGAAAATAAATCCAAAAAAGTCGAAATCCTTGTTATATACAAAAAGAAAGTAAATACAAATAGCTTACAAAAATTAACAATGAGCCTATCGAATACATCAAAAATGCTAGTGATTTAGGGATCATAGTAAATGATACCTATCATGGAATGACAACATAAATAGTGCAGTTGGTAGAATGTATGGAGCACTCAGGCATCTGAATTTCACGCAGCATTTCTTGCCTACAAAATAATACCTACTTATTGCCAAAACATACTTGACGCCCTTACCAAATTAAACCAAAATTAAACCATTACGTCTGATGACTGAATTATTCGAATTAAACTAAATTTGAAAAGTGTCAGTCTTAGAAGCCTCCACGTAGGCTGACCGAATTTCAACTGAATCTGCAAGGGTATGTAAGCTTCGGTTACCCGAAGTTAGCTTTCCATTCTTGTTGCGTATAAAATGTAATACTACAAGAAAATGTTAAATTAGAGTTCTTAAAAATGTCTGATTTTGCCCGCGTAAGCGATAAACATTTTGGAAAAATTTTAGGATACTGCGAAAAGGAAATGTAAAACACAAAAGTTGCTTCTACATTAAACAAAAAATTCCATTGAAAGATTTACAAAACGACCACTCCATTTTTTGCTTCAATCGTTAGAAGAGCAGCACCATATAAAACTTATACAAATTCCTGGAACGAAACAAAACAAAATCTCAGCCCAAATGTGCAACGAATTAAATCTACCAATCTGTAAGACACGTTTGCAACAAATTTGTTTTTCAATTTGCGAGGGCGTTTGACCTATAAATATAAAAAATACCAATGGTAATTTGTAACTTTTAGCGATGAAAACAAATTAAAGTTGGGCGAACAAGATGAATAAAAATTCGATTGTCATGGGCGCAGCCAGGATCTGATCTTACGTTACTTGTAAATTCGCTTTGTAAAATAAAACTAGACTGAGCGGTCTAAATTCATTTTGTAAAATTAAAGAAGGCCACAATGCAAATAATGGTTGCACATGTTCACTATGATTATCGATAAGTATTATTAGTTTGGATAACACAGCCTATCATATATTCTTGATCAGCATGATAAAGAGAATTGATGTATCCATGTCCGTCAGTTCTCCCGGATGTAGGAAAATGTAGATATGGGGTTTCCCCGTGCGAACCGTTAAATTTACAGCTTTATTTGGACATACTTGTAAAAGGATAGAGGAAAAATGGATGGCCTACTCTAGATTTGAAGCACAGCAAATTTTGAAATGCCGATGATTTCAAATCTCGCATCAATCAGCAGGCGCTTAGTTGAAGCCTCAAAACACCCCAAAACGCTTCAAAAGGAAGATCAGTCTTAGCCGTTGAGCTTTTCCCTATTTTAGTACTAAAGTGCACACATCTCTGCACACTAGGAAAAAAAACTATCAATAACGAAAAAATCTTGATTCAAGTTGAAATTTCTTATTTCAAGAATGTTTAAAGTACGATTCAGATTTAAATAAATTAAGAAGAACTCCTAAATTCAAAAAGTTCTGTTAATTGTCTTAAAATTAGAAAATAAATCTTGAATCAAGTCTGAAATACTTAAAACAGAAATGCTTCATACTGAAAATAGCCAGACAAAACACCACAAATGAAGAACATAATTCAAGTTTATTTAATTCTTAATTTAAGTGTTAAATTTCTTGTTTTCAAAATTCTTGTATCCAAACGGGATTTAAGTCCGAAAAGTACTCGAGTTAGTAAAATTAATTTTTACTATAAGTATTCTTGGACTTAAGAAGACGTCTTAAAAGCAACAGGCCAAATTTTTTACCAGATTCTTTATCTACACGTTGGTTAAGTTTGAGTTTCATCTAAATCGGAAAACTATATCAGATAGCTACCATATAACCGATTGTTCCGGAATGAACACTTATTAGCATAACTTTTCTGATTTTCATCCAAATCAAACCATATTCGGTTGGTATGCATTTGAGGAAGCCCCACCCACGTTTAGATCGGACAACTATATCATAAAGATATATAGTAGTATATCATATAGTATAGGGGGACCCACCGTCCTGGACTCTGAGTCGAAGGGTCCCCCTCGTTAGGTGAGTGGGAGGTACTGTGTATCCCTGTGTGGTAGTTCCATAGTCCGGAAGTGTTCAGCGAGTAAAAGCTTGACCGAAGCCAATGTGATACCACAGATTAGCTCTAGGACCACTAGAGGTGCAGAGGAGCCCTTTCTGGCGAGTTCATTTGCAGATTCGTTGCCTTTCATGCCCTTATGTCCAGGAAGCCAACAAAGTGTGACCTTGTTGCCCACAGCAAATTCCTGACTTCAAGGTAGTCTTTGACTAGCCTGAAGATGAGTCCCTACGAAGAGAGGGATCCGATAGCAGCTTGACTATCTGAGATTGAAATTATTGCAATGGAAACAAGTGGTATAATCAGAAAAAGTATTTTGTGCGATACCTAAAAAAATTGATCAATCGGGAGTACAAAAATTTCGAAAATGTGTAGATTATCGACGCTTAAATCAGGTTCCCGTTCCTGATAAGAATCCATTAATTATCATGTACCTATCACGGCTGTGATATTATCAGATTTTAATAGCTGAACAAAACATATAAAAGACAGCTTTTGTAATACCAATGGGCTTATGCGAGTATATAAGAATGCCTTTTGGGTTAAAAAATGCACCAGCAACTTTTCAAAGATTAATAAATGAAATACTAAGGGACTTTATTAACTAAATCTGTGTTGTATATTTGGATGACATATTAATTTTTTCAACAACTCTTTTAGGAACACACACATTCTTTAAAAAAATTTTCAGAAACTTCAAAAACCTAATTTGAAAATTCAAGCAGATAAGTACTCGTTTATGAAACAAAATCCAGAATTTGTAGGTCACATTTTAACGAGAGAAGGGTTGAAACCAAACCCAAATAAAATTCAATCAATTAAACTGATACCACTTCCAAAAACAGAAAAACAGCTAAAAGGATTTTTAGGAATGACAGGATTTTATGGAAATTTTTTAGAAGACTACTCTAAAGTAGCTTTCCCAATGATTAGATACTTACAAAAAGGTCTGTACAATCAATCAAAACGATCCACAATATATAGATGCTTTCCAAAACTTAAAAGCACTAATTATATCACATCAGATACTTAAATATCCAGAACTCGACAAACCATTTACAGTTACCATTTACAGTGACTTTGGAATTGGCGCTGTTCTATCTAGGTAGCAAGGGCAACCTATTGCCTTTGTTTCCAGAACTCTAAACAAACATGAAAAAAATTATACTACAATGGATACAGAATTTCTATCCATTGTTCATGCAGTAAACTATTTTAGACACTATTTATTTGGTAACAAATTTCAAATTGTTACAGACCATGCGCCCATTAAATATCTCAATTACAAATTTAAAGGTAAAGAAAAGAAATCCAGACATCAAAGATGGCTCCTAAAAATGCAGGAGTTTGATTATGAAATATTATATTTAGAGAGAAAAGATAATAAAGTACCAGACATTTTGAATAGACAGGAAACAGCCAAACTTATAAAAACACAATAAATTTTGATTTGATTTGATTTGTCGATAAAGAACTTTGAAAATTTAAAGGAAATAACAGAACTACAATACGATAAAAAAGAAACATATGGGTTATATACTTTATTTTTATTAACCATTGTAGCTGTAATCATTTTAATATATTTATACTTAAAGAAAAAGATATTACACAATCCAACTTTTAAAGATCGAAGTGTCATAGAATATTCTGACACATAAATGCGACGCAACTTCTTTTGAAATAGATTCCCTTATTAATTCGGGTAAGTCGCCACAACAGCTTCACTGACGGTGACCACTTTATATAAACAATTCTTAATCGATCAGCCCAGAACCTCGCAGCATTTCAGCTAATGGTTCATATTGTAAGCAAATAACCATAAGTGGCTACGCCCCTCCGCTGCATTAATGTAAACATTAAACAAATCCTCAGTTGCTCTCTGCAGCTTCTATGCTTGGCGCTCTCTATAAGCAAATCCCAAATCGCCAACTGAGCCTTTGCACTCTTTTGTCTTAGAATTATAAGTCAGTTGTAACAAACCCACAGATCTATCCAGTACGAATAAACGCAAAATTAAAAGTTAAATTTGAGTGCTGAATTATTTCTTGGCATATATCTCAAATACATATAATTCGCGCAGAACTCAATGATATGTGCCTCCGATTGGAAAACAGTGGGATGGCCCATAACCTATAGTCGGACGTTGCAACAGATTTTCGATGCCTTCGACAACTATTGCGGAAACAGATTATGCTGTTGGAGCAGAGGAACAAATCACCGGTGGATTTAATAAACAAATGCAGAGTATTTGAAGCAGCTACCAAAGATACAGTCTTGCTGCATGGGCATGAAAAGTTGCCTGGTATTAAGGAGGCACCAGAAGCGGTATATGCGATTATGCGCCGCTGTTTCAATTGTGCAGCCGTGTTGTTTAATTCAGATCACCGGAAAGAAGGTAAAGCTCTTGCCATACATGTGGCGAAGTTGGGCATTTGTGAAGCCAAAGGACGATAACAACAGGGACAAAGCAACACCTCAATAGAAGCATGACAACAAAGAATCTGTAGCAGCTTTACTGGATGGAACAGATAACGCAGTTTTAAAGAAAACAGGCACCAAAGGAATAGTGTTGATTTTTTCAGAATAAGTGAGTGTGGGTCAAGCAAGGAAAAGTGGATGAAGACCTATAAAATACAAAAACTAAATGTATCGTTTAAGGTTGACACACTGGCCGATGTCAACTGCAACCCGATTAACTTAATTAAGATAAGTTGAAAACAAGTATTTGCAACGGTCAATCCTTGATCTATGATTATAATGACAATAGGGTTAAGAATTTTGATAAGATAAAACTAAAATGTCTTAATCAAAAGAATGGCAAAAATTATGAAAAACAGAAAAGTTATGCTCATAAGTGTTCATTCGGGAACAATCGGTTATATGGTAACTATATAGTTCTCTGATCTCCTGTAAACTTGGGGTTTATTAAAATTGGTACAAACCAAGTTTGGGTTGATTTTGATGAAAAAGCGAAAAGTTATGCTCCTAAATGTTCATTCTTGAACTATCGGTTAAATGGGAGCTATATGATAAGTTGTCCGATCTGGATAAAACTCGAACCCGACCAGCCTGCAGACAAAGGCAGTATATGGTAAAAATTTCAACTCTTTAGCTTTTAAGACCCCTGAGATCTTGGTTATATCGATTCCCCTTGTTTTAAATTCAAACGCGTGTCATTTGCCGTATTTACGCCACTATTTAGTGCACCTGAAATGTTTCACCATAACATGATACAAGGTGATATACCTGGTGTAATAGTATATTTTGATGACTTGGGTATTATGGGCTAGACAGAAGAAGAACATGATGACTTTTTGTTGTCAGTGCTAAAGAGCGCACAAGAAAACCATGTTAGATTTAATCCGGATAAGGTTCAATTTAAACAAACACAAAATGAGTATATGGGTCATAGTCTGTCTGAGGGAGTTGTCAAACCACAGAACAAGCATGAATAATCAATCCAAAATATTAAGACGCCGGATAATAAACAGGATGTCCTGAGAATTCTTGGTCTCTTTAAATTCATTCTAAATCTCTATAAGAGATCTACTAACATGAGGCATGTTACGAGAAATGATGTAGCCTTCGAGTGGATTGAAAAACACAAAAAACAACTTAAAGATTTATTTGAGCTGATTGCAAATGATCCAGTATTAGTTGTTTATGACAAGTCAAAACCAGTTATAAATCAAGCGGATGCATCGAAAGATAGGTCTGGATGCGCATTGATTCAAAATGGGCATCCCATAGAATTTCGCATCTCATACATTGACAATAAGCGAACAAATATGGACTCAAATTGAGAAAGAACTACTGGAAATAGTGTTTGCCTGTCACAGATTCCAATTTTACATCGTTGGCCGTGAATTTTTATTTGAAAGCAATCACAAGCCACTTGAAACCCTTATGAAAAGAGATATTGATGATGTAACTATCCGGCTACAGCGCATGCCTATGTTCCTATTAAGATACCCAAAGATGACAGTATCCTATAAGCCTGACAAGGACATGCTCATTGTAGATTGCTTATCTTGAGCACAGTTACTTGAAAAGGAAGATATTCCCGAACTTTCAACGTGATTCACTCAACGCGTGCGGTAAGTTTATCTGAAGAAAACTATAGTGGCTCTGTGTCACTCTTGGACAGTGATGAGAAATACAAAATAATTTGTGAATGCATACAATAAACTTAACGCATTAGAGCAACAGTTTTATAAGCTCAAATCAGAACTTCTTTATGAGAACAGACTACATAACTTCAGATTAATCCTACCAACAAAACTTCATGAGCAAACCATGAAACATGAGCCCCATCTTGGGATAGAGAAGACACTCGCAAGACCCAGAGAGCTCTATTTCTGGCCTGGAATGAGCAATCAAATTAAGAAACTTCCGAATACCCATTTCATATTGAAGGAATTTATGTATTTGAATATGCTTGCAAAGAGTCTTATTTCCATCTGTGATGTTTATTCAAATGATTTAATGGTAGATTAATTATATAGCAAATCGCCGGCTCATATTGTAAACACCTTACAAAAACGATTTAACCATCTTAAATTAAATGTGACAATAAGACATTTAACTCATTGCGTTTCCGTAAGTTCGCCGATGACCACAATATAATAATACAGTAATCTAGTCCAAGGTATGCACAAAGTAATGGATCAGCAGAAAAGGGTGTAGCTATAGCAAAAAATATCTTAAAACGATGTATTGAAATACATCAGTTTGAACAATATCAATATAGGATCTTAGAATATAAAGCAACACCAGTAAGTTTGTCAATTGTTCATTGGCCGATTGTGCAAAATAAAACTCCCAATGTCGAAATCTCTATTGCATCGTAACAGTTTCAATAGAAAAAGGCGGATCAGATGTATTACTTTGATAGAAATAATATTTAATAAGATTTCTAATGAATGGAATTATGGTCAGATTATTCGCAAAGTAAATGATAAGTCTTACATCATTAAAGATAATCATTAGATAATCATTTTAGACGAAATGGGCACCTTATATCTAAGACAAAAAAAAACACAGTCTATGAGGAGCATATTAAACAGGGAGATTTAATGACAACCCCCAAATGCAAGAGATCGAAATTGTTGTACCCGAAAATATAATTGGCCCTAACAACAACGCAGAAGACAATGTTGAAATATTAATAATTCATCCGATGAATTTGAAACACCAGATTCCTGTTCTTCTGAAAGCGAATCCACAAAATGTTGTTTCTCTAATATAAATGAAAGAACTTCTCGGTATGGCCGTATTATTAAACAACACAAAAGATATGGGTGGGATTAAAATTAAATTAACAGTTGAAAATGTCAGAAATTTAAAACAAGGTTTGCTAAATTTATCCTATGTAATGATCCTTAAATTTATACTACAATTGAACTATCAATGTAATACTATATTTAACTCTACTATTATTATTATTACTATTTTAATTTTGGAATCTTCTAATACTATTGTAATACCATATATAACTCAAAAAAAGAAGCGTGTAATTATTATTACAATCAAACAAAATGAAGCATTTACCCGGTGAGAATATCTTTGAGCTCATTGAAAGAAGTTAGCAGGCAAACGATAAAATTGATTCCGAGGTACGGTCTTCTACTGCGAGATATTGTCGCTTGAAGATGCACTGGCTCAGTGATTACGCATACGACATTTATTTGAGCTTAAAGGAGTCGGAGCTACGTCGCCCCATATATTTCATCTCCCAACAATTGGTTGAGCCTCCAAGGCTGCTGAGGCTGTTGCAATTTGTAAGGCAGACCCATAAGCTAAGTCGATGTACGATACATTTTACGGTTTACTATCTGGATCGCTTTTTGGATCATTATAAAATCCGTCAGGATAAGCTACAGCTGCTGGCGCTCGTTTGCCTGCACATTGCGGCAGAAATTGAGAATGCGGAGTTTATACCGCGCTATAGCGAAATGAACCATATGATCTACAATAAGTACACGGCCTTTGAGTTCAAGGCTCTGGAGCGCATGGTGTTGTTATCCTTCGGTTTTGAGCTAATACGTCCCAGAACGGCTAGTTTCGTGGAGATGTTTGCCTGCAGTTTTGTTACGACTGAGGATTATGTATGGCAGCTGTGCGTCAGGTGAGTGGTGTGCTCAAGCGCTGGTCGCCCTATCTAACCGAGATGACCTCCTATGAGGAGGCTATGATTGCTCCGTATGTGGATATACTGGTACTTTATCATCGTTATCAAACTGAGATTGTGGAGCACCGTAGCTGCCAGGCGCGTGGAATGGGGGGCTGCCAAGATTCGAACCGTTAGGTGCGCGCTCACAGAACTGGCAAATTCCGGATTCGGGCTTTAACGAATCGCTAACCCCTAGCAGTTCCTCCAATGCTATCGAAACCGTTGTCGTAAATGGGTTGACTGTGGAGATCGAAGTGGTGGTGGTGCCTCCACCAATATGTGACCACATGGCCACAAGCCCGAGGAATAATAACTCTCAGCCTGTCAAACATTGCCTCCAAAAACTTCTAGAAACGCCTCCACTCCCACCACCACTTTCGGAGCCGCAACCAAAAAATTGCTTAGAGCAAGGGCACTCCTGCAGCACCATCTCCAGTGCCTGAACAACATGACAATGATGAACCTCAGTATGCTCTCGTCTGCCGAGAGCAAGTACTATTATCACCATCAGAGGGTAATCGCAAGGCTCTTAAAAGGCAGTCCAATTATGTACAGCAGCAGGAGCAGGAAACTGATGAACCTCAGCCGGTCAAGCTTGCCAAGCTTGACTCCTAAGGCTTTCGAAAAGCCATATAATTATTTAATATCATATATTATTTTATATAATACTCATACATATCCTATATTGAATGAAATAGGACAACATTATGTATATTGATTTCATAGTTTGCAACTTAATTGTAATAAAAATGTTTAGTTATTGTTAGGGAAAGAATCCGTTTTCGAAATGGTGCTATTTACATGAATCACAACTTGATCCAATGGACTGATATTTTCGAATTTAAATTGAAAATCGGTGTAAAACTGACTTCACCGTTGCTTTCCATCCACATTTACTTAGCGTGAGAGTATGATGGATGCGCTTAACATTAATTGATTTCATTCTGTTAATTCAAATGCTAATTAACATTCCATCAAAAATTCAAATGTTATTTAAATTGTAACCGAAATAATGTTAGCCAGAAAAGCAGCTCGAATTGTACGATTTTTAAACAAATCGCGCAACATTCAAAAACTCACTTAATAATATATACTTTTTTTACTTCGAATTTTGAATAAAATTCGTATTAAGTTTTGTATATGTTGGAGCATTGCCACCGTTTTAGGCGCAGCGAGTTTCGATCACACCGAGATCCGTAACACAACTGACTGGTGTCTTGCCTTGATCTTCGGTTCTTGTGCCGAACCACACTCGGCGACAGCTGTAGACGCTGTCGCCCCGCCAAAACGGGAATTTCCGTTAAATAAATACGAACCACACTCGGCGACAGCTGTAAACGCTGTCGCCCCGTTAAAACGGGACTTTCCGTTAGATGAGTACGAACCGTACTCGGCGACAGCTGCAAACGCTGTCGCCCCGTTAAAACGGGACTTTCCTAAAACACATAGTAGAGCAGGCAACAAAACGGACTCATGAATAGGCTGATGCCATTGCATCATTTAGCAATGTACCTGCGATCCTGGTGAAGTACCCAAATACGCACTAACACAAACTCAATACAATTCTCACATGTATTCACACACGCCGCATATTCAAACTACTTATGCTTCCACACGGCCAACCTGACTATAACACGACCTCGTGTAATTCTAAAAAAAAAAAATGCTTAGTTTCTTAATTCATTTTATTTATAGATCCTCAAATAAAATTTAACATTAACATTTCCTTTTTCTTATGTTTCTCGATTACAACTTATTTATTTTATTTTTATAATTCTCTCATTTCATATCATTTCATTACTGTCTTCAACATTAGAGGTCACTCAATCAAAAGCCCCACACGCCATGATCAAAACAGACATTAGAATGTTTTGCACTTGTGCTTGCTTTGTGATCTGAGTACCATGCCATTTTCTTTGGCCCACAGAGGTCACTCAATCAAAAGGCCCACACGCCATGATCAAAACAGTCATTAGAATGTTTTGCACTTGTGCTTGCTTTATGATCTGAGTACCATGCCATTTTCGTTGGCCCACAGAGGTCACTCAATCAGAAGCCCCACACGCCATGATCAAAACAGACATTAGAATGTTTTGCACTTGTGCTTGCTTTGTGATCTGAGTACCATGCCATTTTCTTTGGCCCACAGAGGTCACTCAATCAAAAGGCCCACACGCCATGATCAAAACAGACATTAGAATGTTTTGCACTTGTGCTTGCTTTATGATCTGAGTACCATGCCATTTTCTTTGGCCCACAGAGGTCACTCAATCAAAAGCCCCACACGCCATGATCAAAACAGTCATTAGAATGTTTTGCACTTGTGCTTGCTTTATGATCTGCCATGCCATTTTCTTTGGCCCACAGAAGTCACTCGATCAAAAGCCCCACACGCCATGATCAAAACAGACATTAGAATGTTTTGCACTTGTGCTTGCTTTATGATCTGAGAACCCTGCCATTTTCTTTGGCCCACAGTGTTACATTACTGTCTTCAACATTTTCATTTTCACTCTCTTCAGTAACTTCAACATTTTCAACATTTTCATTTTCACTCTCTTTAGTGACTTCAACATTTTCAACATTTTCATTTTCACTCTCTTTAGTGACTTCAATACCTTCAACATTTTTATTTTCAATATCATTCAAATCCTCATTACAACTTTCTAAATCATCTGGGACATATCCCTCTGGCAATTTCCTTATATCTTCATGAGCATACTTGCACTTCCTATTATTTGTCAACGACTTGAGGATATATCTATCTCCGTCTAGTACTTGAACAATTTGCAAAGGTCCTCTATACTTTGGACTTAACTTTGTTTGATGCCTTTCTTCATTCTTTAACAACATAAAGTCTCCTACGTCATACCCAACAACCTTAGCCTTAGTTTTATCTAATTGCCCTTTGCTATATGCTGCCGCTGTTGATATATTTTGCACTGCTCGAGCTCTTGATTCTGCCAAATCAACTTCTAGTGCCACGTCACATGGTGGAAGCAACCCCAACGGACGAGCAACCTTGCCAATGAACAATTCCAAAGGGCTTGCCTTTGTCACTCGACTTACAGTACAATTTAAGGCTAACTGTACCTCGCCCAATGCGTCTTGCCAAGATCTGCTGCTAGTTTCAACTGCCGTTAATAAATTTTTCAAAGCGCTCATAATGCGTTCTACCTGTCCGTTAGTTCTACTTGCACCTGTCGCAATTAAGTGCAAACTTATATTTTGTTTAGAACAGAATTCACTAAATTTAGAGCTGGCAAAACACCTACCCTGATCTGCTATTATGCGGTTAGGTACTCCAAACAAGGATACAGCCGATGTCACAGCCCCTATGCAATTGTCAGCATCAATCTTGAGTGTGTGTGTTAAGTAAACAAATTTAGTAAAAGCATCCACTTGAACAATAACATACTCTTTTTGAACCCTCTTGCCACTTAACTTGCCCGTTATGTTTATGTGTATTGTATGCCAAGGTTCTGTAAAAGAACAGATATAACTTTTTGTCTTATTTCCTCATGTTCTGGCTTCCAAATAAACTCGTTCTTTTCCGATGTCAACAAATACAAAGGCTTCAAGAAACAAGAGAATCCTTGTATTGAACAGTTGACTTCAGGAACGAACACTTTTTAATATTGAACAAAAACCCAGCTTTCGTGAGAACATCAAGAGTAACCTGTAGTCTTTCCAAAGCCTCACTTTTCGTTGCAGCCACCACTAACACGTCATTCATATAGACAACCACAAAAGTATTTGCCAGTTCTCCAAGTGTATGCATCACTGTACGCTGAAAAACTGAAGGTGCATTTTTCAGACCAAACGGCATTGACAAAAATTCGTACTGGCCATCTGGGTGACAAAAGCCGTACACTCTATTGATTCTTCATGCAATGGGATTTGGTAATATCCGCTTGCCATATCTAAACAAGTGAAATATTTAGCACCATGAAGTCTGGCTATCTGATCTGCTATCAGGGGTAAATGACATCTATCTGCAACTGTGTTAGAATTCAATTCACGGTAATCAACACACAAACGATGAGAACCGTCTTTTTTGTTTACTAACATCATAGGACTTGCAAAGGGAGAACAGCTTGGCCTTATGACATTGCATTCGAAAAGCTCTTTAATCTTGTCGCGTACCAATTCTCTTTCATTTGAACTTAGCCTGTATGGTCGTCTTCGAACAATTTTTCTATTGTCTATTAATTTAATCTTCATTTCGCCTGTACTGACAGTAGATGAAGGAATTCCCTTTGTAAAAGATATTGAATAGTTTTCCAATAAATTGTTTAATTTATCTCTATCTTCACCGACAAGATCAGTATTCAATTTAGAAAACACCGTCATTTGAACAAAAGTTAACAGATTTTGATCTAACAATTTCAAATTTTCCGGGTGACATAATGACGTAAAATCCTTGCGACAGTATTTCTCTACCATTCAAAATATCATTTTTTTTTTTAAATATTCGTCATTCAAAACATGGAATAACATTTCAATACAATGATCTATAGTATAAGTTGTTAAGAATAGTAACAGTAAGCTATATATCGTTGTAAAATAATAAACAATCACCATCACAATGAAAAAAAAAAAAAAAAATACAATGATTGTTAATTTGTACCTTGCAAAGTATTTGCAATGTACTACAAATGCTGTAATTTCCAATACCTTTCAACATTACTGTATTCTTAATGCTTTTACCAACTAACTTAGCACTTATCTTTTGTTTAACCAATGAACATTCCGCTCCAGAGTCACTGCGACGCACTGTCTTTTATGTTGTTTTTGCTGTGCCTTCCTCCATGGCCACCGCCTCAAATGATTTTTTTTTCGAAAGTTTCTAATAGATCGTGTAAATCCTGCTGCGCCACATGGATCATATCGTTTAAAGTTTTGCGACGCTGCATTTACCGTACGTTCCTCGCACTAATACTAGCACACACACGCACACTTTTTCTTTGCAAAGACAAAAACACCGACACGAAAAAAATGAAAAAAATAACAAACAAACAATAGATTTAAACAAATTTGTATTTGTGTTGCTGTTATTGTTATTGCTTTGTGTGTCTGCTGCTGCTGCTTATATTTTTTTCTTTTTCTGTTTCTTTTCTTTGCTTTCTGCTTTATCGCTTTTTTTTTTTTTTTAGCGTCCTTTGTTTTGTCAACGCCTATTTAGGCTAAGCACGACGCGTCACCAAAAAGCCGCATTTGGTTTGTGTTTATTTGCAATTGATTATATATCTCAACTTTGTATTTGCAATATCAATTGCATCAATTGCACGTATCAGGAGCGAGCCCGATCCCACTTCTGATGTTGGAGCATTGCCACCAAACTACAGCTGTAGACGCTGTCGCCCCGCCAAAACGGGAATCTCCGTTAAATAAATACGAACCACACTCGGCGACAGCTGTAAACGCTGTCGCCCCGTTAAAACGGGACTTTCCTAAAACACATAGTAGAGCAGGCAACAAAACGGACTCATGAATAGGCTGATGCAATGTAGCAATGTACCTGCGATCCTGGTGAAGTACCCAAATACGCACTAACACAAACTCAATACAATTCTCACATGTATTCACACACGCCGCATATTCAAACTACTTATGCTTCCACATATACAATATAAAAGTTGTGTCCAGTTCAATAATAAAAGAAATGTACACATGTTATATATGTTTATATATATGATTAAATATGTATAATTGGAATTCTTATTAATGTCACATTAATGTACATCTAAAAGTATTATTTTTGCACACAAAAACTCAACAATAAAATGTTCTAAACTATAAAAGCTGGGGAGAACATTGTTTACTTGCGCTTGGTGCCAAACACTTATGTTAAGAAATCAAGCAAAGAGTAAGTACCCCATTTACATAGTACATAGTATGAAATCAAAAAATTTGTTAATAAAGAATTTCTTTTCTTTTTAGATATTCATTTAAATTTTTAAAGCCTATTATATGGAAAGATATTAATTCTCATGATTTCGACTGTTGCTTTTGCTAAACAATAAAATAATAATAACACCATACCCACAATCAGCCCTAGCTCTATGCAGGATTTGGAGAACTCTGTCAGTTCCACCTCACAGGCAATTTCTTTGAAGGATGTTGTTGACACACTTCAGTCTCTCACACGAGAACGTGATCAACTCAAAAAGGAGATCAAAGGTCTACAATTGGCTACGGCAAATCGCGATCGAAGCAAGTCATCTAACGCTCACCCAGCCCAACCTGGAACTTCGGCAACAAGTCACGCAAGTGTCAACTCTGCAGGCAAACACCAGAGCCCGTTACGTGAATTCATTCGCGTGACCAAACCGTCATCTAAAGCAAACATCAACGCCAATAAAAAACAGATCAGCTGGATAGCCCCTTCGTCGTCTCGCAATAATGACACTGCATCATCGTTTGCTAAAGGCAAAACACGATTACAACTTCTCTTTCGCCGCCTTTCCTAATGCAAACTTGGAGTAACATTTTATTTCCGGATGTTTAAATATCAGATGTTAAAAATATCATTAGATCGTAACTATATGCCATATGCCAAGTAGGTAATCGATATCGTTCTTCTTCTTCTTGCCTTCCACATATAATTTTTATTATTAAGTTTAAGTGAATAAGCAACTAAAAATATTTGCCAGCCAAGCAGCGTTATTTGTGCCAGGCCTGTTTCTCTCTCACTCACAAACAGATTTCTTGGAATGCGGATGTGTTTCTTTTATAGTTCTGCAAGGGTATATAAAGTTCGGGCACCCGTGTTATACTCGTACTCTAGTACAGTAAACGAGTATATTGTATTCGTGCAAATGTATGCAAAAGGCAAAAGGAAGCGCTTCCGACCATATGTTGGGACGTTGACGTACAATACGCAGCACGTTCAAGTGGACCCGCACGACACCAAGCCGAGGGGCTTGTTACGCGTGAAACGAGCGACACGAATATCGAAGACGGGAAAAACGCGGACTCGCTCGCTCACTTTCAATGAAAGGAAAAAAAATTACAAGTCATAAAATGTATTATTTGAGGTAAAGGAGATTTTAATAGAGATAAAGTTAAAGAAGATAATGTAGTTGGACAACAGGACACAAAAGGTTCATGCATGATTTAGTTTAAATTATTGTGCTGATGATAGATAGGAACAGAATTTATAGTAGTTCTACAAGGGACAGAAAAACTAATTTGGCTCATTAAAGTCGGAGAGTCAATTCCACCATTAAAGATTTTATATATATAGATCCCATTAAGCATAATTAGACGGTTTTCAAGTGATAAAAGGATTATTAGCAGAAGCCTACTTGAATATGCAGGGTCCCAATTCAAACCACGAAGAGCGAACAGACTCAATGTTGTCCTGGTGATTCCTGTATTGTGGACACCAAACACACGATGCGTACTCTAAAATAGGTCGGACCAGAGAAGTAGAGAAGTATACAGTAATTTAGTTGCATAAGGATCATCGAATTCCTTCCATCATCCCTTAATAAAAGCCAGAACACCCACAGCCTTATTGACAGTAATTGAAATGTGCAAGGGGCATATCGTTAAGAAGGTACGATGTGTGAGGCGGTGTGCTACGACATAACTTTGCATTTAAAACAGTTGAGATTTAGTAGGTTGAGGTTTAAAGGTTTAAAGTCGTCGGCGTACATTAGTACACGAGAATGGGATAGAACGTGAAGCAGTTCGTTGATAAATAAGGTGAAGAGAATGCGACCGAGGTGGCTACCCTGCGGTACCATTGATGTAGCCCTAAGAGGCTTAGAGTAAGAGTCATTAAAAAGAATTTTCTGAGTTCTGAGATTAAGGTAGTCGGAAATCCTCTTAAGAAGATGGGATGGGAAGCCAAGGAGATCCAAACTTATGAATAAGTAAACAGTGATTTACCGAGTCAAATGCTTTGCTGAAGTCAGTGTAAATTACGTCAGATTGCTTTTTATTCGCAAATCTCTGTATTAGAACAGAAGGAAATTCTAGTAAATTAGGGGTGGTAGACCTACGCTTCATAAACCCATGCTGAGCAGATGAAATCATAGAACCACAAGAGTGTTGTAACAGTGAAGTTCATATTTTTTCAAAAAGCTTAGGAATAACAGACAGTTTTGATATGCCTGAGTTTTGTAGAGTTCTGTAGTTTTGGGCATCAGTCTTATTCCCTTTTCTATGGAGAGAAATAATAAACGACTCCTTCCAGAAAGCAGGGAAAGACGAACAATTCAAAGATAGATTTTTGATCTTCAAAATAGGCCATCAGGACAAGGAAAAAAGTTAGGCTTAATACACTTATTCGCTAAAGAGGTGGAACATTATGGTAAATCCGGACAAATCCACCCACTGCACATTCGCTCTGAAAAGAGAAGACTGCCCCTCAGTCACCCTGGAACGTCAATTTACTAATATCAAACGCCGAAATCCATCAAGAGCTTGGAGTCCCATGAGTGCATGAGGAGATCGCCCGTCTCGATAGGCACACCAACCCCCTGGCCATCAATCTGTTGGACAACAGCACCACCATCCGGAGAATCAAAAGGCACCACCCGCTAGATCTGCCTCACCGTGGACGCTGAACTCCCCTCATCCCCTCATCCCATCATCCCATCATCCCATCATCCCATCATCCCATCATCCCATCATCCCATCATCCCATCATCCCCTCATCCCCTCATCCCCTCACCACCTCACCTCCTCACCTACTTATCACCACTCCTCAACAACTCGACACAAGTTAATGTACTTTAATTGATAATGTAAACTCCATACAATTTATTGATTGTCCACATATAGGACAGATTGTAAATATAGAAACCTACCAACAAAAAAAAAAAAAAAAAAACACACTTATGTTCATTAAGCAATAAGCTTTCGGTAACTAGGGGAGGTGGAATGTTATTAAACCTGTGTAAGCCATAAGGCTATATCGGACCGATTCTTAAGAGAGGAATAAGTTGTTGGAAAGAACCCTGCATACAAATTGGTAATGCCTTGATCTGTATTTGCTTTATTGTTTATATCAAATAGTGAGAAAATTGTACCCTAAAGCGATGCAAATATGCTTTAAAGCACACAGTATTAATGACAGTGAACCTTGAACGAGCAGCAATATAACGCGAATACTCCGAAGACCTTCCCGAGATCTTGAACTTCCTAAAGAGTCTAGATATAATATTTTTCATATTAGCTTATTAAGCCAAACAGAATTACTGAGCGGAACAAAATCGTTAAAAAACAAAATAAATAATTTGTAGAAATTATGGAAACATGGAGAAATATGGAATCTCTTAAGCGTAAGAAAGTAAAGTAAATAAAGACTCTATAGACCCTGTCCTTATAGAGCCGAAAACTCCTGAACCAACTACTCCATATTCTATCTATCAAATTTATAGTCCGCTCGATAGTTACAGCCCCCATTCGAAAAGCGGCTGCCTAATGCGAACGCTGACTTGAACGTTGACTTTTTGAACGTTTAAAAATTTTGCTACGCCCCCTCCCACCTCCGCAAATCGATAAGAGATGTTCCCACTATTTTTGACCTATTTATTTAGAACTCGGTTTTTATATGTAATCTACTGATTTGCCAAATTTCATTACGATCAGATTGTAGACAAAATCGTAAAACAACATTTTGTGTGAGAGCACTCCACTCTACTCCCACAAAACAAACGCAAGTAAGAACGCAACAGTCGAGTCGACAGTTAAATACCCTATATCTAATAAGCCGCTATAAAATGTAGCTAGCCGCTCATGATCAACTTCAGATGAATTCGGACTTGGGGCTCCTACAATGGATGGATGCAAATAAAAAATTGGCTCGATTTGGGTGAAAAACAAACAATTTGTGTTCTTGTGGGCTTTATGAGATAGTTGTAAGATCTGAATAAAATGTTAAAGAAATTCCTTAGCCGAGGTACATATCTCAGTAAGGCCAGTGACACTATACATAGAAATTTGTAAAAGTGCCGGGACTAGGCGGCTGTTAGAAGGAAAAGTCTTCAGTTATGGTGGATGTCCTAGCACTACTAGCATCTTGTAGAGACACCGTAGTAAAGAGAGCGTCAAACTGCCAGTGAGATTCTCGCAGGCTCTGAAACTGGCAGATAGCAAACGAGAGGCTCAGTATTCGTTAACTAGCCAAATAGCCGGGGGACCTGAGACTGGGAATAGTTAGCGGACCATCTCGTTGGCTATCTGCCCATTTCAGAGCCTCGGAGCATTTCCTAGTCTCAGGTCTAGTGGACATTGTGTCCGTTTCAGAACAAGAGAGCCTTTCTTAGTAGCCGATCTTCTTGGCTATTTGGAGTATTAGCGGACTGTAAGCCTTTCGTTGGCTATCTGCCCGTTTAAGATACTGCGAGCCTTTCTCAGTTCCCGACCCCCTTGGCTGCTTGGCTAGTTAACGGATAGTGAGCCCCTAGATGGCTATCTGCCCCTTGCAGGAAATGCGAGCCTTTCACAGTCTCAGGACCCGTGCCTAATTTTCTAGTTAGCGGATCGTTTCAGAGCCTTCAAGCTTTTCTCAGATTCCAATCCATTCATCTATTTGGCTAGTTATAGAACAGGGAGCATCTCGTTTTCTATCTGCCCGTTTCAGAGCCTGTTACATGCAGATAGCCAATTAGAGGCTCCCTGTCCGCTAACTAGCCAAATAACCAGGAGACCTGAGACTATGAAATGCTCCCAGGCTCTGAAGGCTCCCAGGCAGATAGCCAACGAGAGGCTCCATGTCCGCTAACTAGCCAAATAGCCCCGATACCTGAGACTAGAAAATGCTCCACCAGGCTCTGAAACGGGCAGATAGCCAACGAGAGACTCACTGTCCGCTAACTATCCAAATAGAAAAGCGGATCGGGAACTGAGAAAGGTTCGCTCGCAGGCTCTGAAAAGGACAGATAGCCAACGAGATGGTTTGCTAACTATCCGAATAGCCACGGAAACTGAGTCTGGGAAAGGCTTGCAGGCTCTGAAACGGGCAGATAGCCAGCGATAAACTCACTATTTAATAACTAGAAAAACTGCCAAGGGTCCTTGAGACTGGGAAAGGCCCTGAAACGGGCAGATAATAAACGAGTGGCTCACTATACGTTAACTAGCTTTATAAAAACGGGATCTGAGACTGGGACAGGCTCGTAGGCTGTGAAATGGGCAGATAGCCAACGAGAGGCTCACGGTCCGGTAACAAGCTAGATAGCGAATGGGATCGGTAACTGAGAATGGCTCGAAGGCTCCGAAACGGACAGATAACACACGTTAGGCTCTTTATCCGCTAACTAGCTAAATAGCCACGGGATCTTAGAATGGGACAGGCTCGTAGGCTCTGAAACGGGCAGATAACGATTCATTAACTAGCTAAATAGCCACAGGATTTTAAACTTTTACATCCTCTCAGCCTCTGAAACTGGCAGACAGCCAACGAGAGGCTCCCTATCCGTTAACTAGTCAAATTCGGGATCTGAGACTGGGACAGGCTCGAAGGCTCTGAAACTTCCAAATAACCAACTAGAGGCTCACGGTCCGCTAACTAGCCAAATAGCCACGGGAACTGAGACTGGGAACGGCTCGCAGGCTCTGGAACGGGCAGATAACCAACGAGAGGTTCACTGTCCGTTAACCAGATAAATAGCTACGGGATCTGAGACAGGCAGAAGGCTCGCCGTAGAACCAATATATCAATATATAGCTCCCATATAACCGATTGTTCCGGAATGAATACTTAGGAGCAAAAATTTTCTGTTTTCCTTCAAAATAAAACCATACTCGGTTTGTATCAATTTGAATAAACCACTGGCCTGTTCTGATCAAGATCGGAGAACTATATCATATAGATACCATATAACCGATTGTTCCATAATGAACACTTAGGAGCATAATTTTTCTGTTTTTCACCCAAATTAAAACTAATTCGTCTTGTATCCCTTGTATACAGTCCATCCAGATTTGATCTAGATCTGTTATATATTTAAAATGTAAATCGTTATATAAGCTTTCAATGAATTTTTATTAAAAATAAGATTTACTATTTGTTTCCTAAGGTATTAATGACTTTAAGTATTCGATTTGTCTGTATCTTAAAAATGGTTTGAGTATCGGATCTTTCTGCTTTCGGTATTTAAATCTGATTCTCGTATGAGACCCCACACGTAGTCGTCCCTCATGTTTTCATTTCACAAACCCTGATAACGTCGTTCCATAGATTTAAAATTGTTGGTGAAATTGTTCTCCGTGTTCATCGCTGAGCTCCCCTGCGTTGGGCGGAAAGAATTACAAGTGGCAATGCAGGAAATAGATTTTCAGGGACATGTTCGCTCCAATTTGTTCATAATTTTTTATCAATTGTTGGACGATTCTGATATAATCCGGATGTTTGCCTAAAATGTGTTCAGAGACTTGTCGGAACTTTGCAATAGATATAAGTGGTTGTTAGATAGTCTATTGCTTCGCGTTCCATATCCAATGCTTTTACGAGGTATTTGATCAGTCCAAGCTTAATATGCAATGGTGGCAATATTATATCATCGACCTAAGAGGTTCATAGCGTACATTATGATTACCCAAAGTATGTACTTCTCGTTCATCATTCATTCTGCTTGTGAAAATAGTTTAACACGTTAATCATCTCCTGAAAAGTCAAAACCGGTGTTTGTTGTGTTGTGCGAGAAAGAGGATTTCTTCTGTGTTTGTGATTTTGTACTGGATGTCACAGGAAGCTGAAAGCGATGACCAGGTAATTGCGGATAAATACATTTCGCATGCATTCCAGTGCCAATTTTTTAAATGCGCAAATGACAGTCGGAATCATGAGAATCAATATTTTGCCATATTTAAAGGAATACCTGAAATGAAAAGAAATTCTTAGTATTTGGTGTGTGTGACATGCGTGTACATATTGCACAAAGCGCAAATAAATGTTGGCGCCCATTTTCTTCCCAGCTTTTGGGTTCAATTAAAAAGAGATTGTAATAAATATTTTTGAACTTTTCACTAAACTTTAATCTTGATTTCGTATTTACAATGTAAACACCGCATATGTAACAGAAGGTGCTAGGACTGTATATGCTCGAAAATTTATGCACTTTGTTACTCATTTTATTTGGTATTTTTTAGCTCTTGCTCCGATGAATTTCAGAACTTTAATGTTCAGCGTTAACAGTGACAATACCTGTAAGAGGTACTCTTCTAATGCCAGAGTTTGGGTCGGTACCTGACATCAATCCTTTAAAACTAAAATAACATAAGCTATCAAATACTATCAAATACGCTGACTGCATCCGAACATATGAGTTTTTTTACTGGATTTGAAAACGCAACATTGGACAGATTTCCGAAAATCTTTATATCTCAGCCTGCAAACGATGCAGAACTGATGCAGCTATTGCAGCTATTATATTTTATTATTATATATTATATATTAATATTGCAAGCGAATGCATTTAAAATGATATACTAGTCATATAATTATACAAATTACATGTTAAAGTCGAAAAAAATACTACAAAACAAGTAAGAACGCTATAGTCGATATTCCGACTTTAAGATACTCGTACTCTTTATTTATTTTATATTCAAAAGTATGCAACACTTCTTGATTTTGTTTTTTGGTGGGGTGCTCTCTTACAAAAGGTTTTTTTACGATTTCTACAAATCCGTAGATTATGTGCTAATACATATACAAACCGAGCTATATAAGGTTTTTATATAAGGTTTTCAGATATTAGGTTTTTATCGATTTGCGGGGCGGAAGGTGGTGACCCTAGCTCTTATACTCTCCGAGATATGGTTGTATTTGTGAATTGCGATTTTACCGATTTGCGAGGGTGGGATGTTGTTGCCTTTTTTGAAAAATGTTCAAAAGTGCAAGTCACCTCTGAAAATATGAAAAATTAGATAGATTTTCAAAATTCCTAATATCTTATATCTTAAAGATTTACACGACAAACGATGCAAAATTAGTGAAGCTATGCAAATGCATGCATGAATCAATTTTTGTTCTAGTATTCTTGAATTTTAAATTCGAAAAAAAATAAATCTTTCCCGATTTGCTTAATTCAAAATAACATAGCTGCGAAACTAATGATTTAAATGTAAATGTATGTATAAAGTGATTAATAGACATATTAATTAGTTTTTAAAACCCGTAAAGGTTTTGAAAATCGGCGGCTGCCTTTTCGAGTTATGAGCAAAACTGCAAGGTCACCTCTGATAAACAGCTCAAAGTAAGAACGCTATAGTCGATATTCTGACTATAAAATACTCGTACTCTTTATTTATTTTATATTCGACACACTCTTTGCTTTTTATACCATTTAGAAAATGGTATATGTATTTTGTCAAGTATATAAAGTATACTTATTCTTGATAAGCACGACAAGGGGAGTCGATGTCCTTCTGTCCGTCCGTCTGTTTCAACACAAAGATATCAGAAGCTGAATTTTTTTCCAGACTTGGCTGTTGATGTTGATCAAGAATATACATACTTTATGGGGTCTCAGACTCTCATTTCTGCCTGTTACATACATTTGCACGAATACAATATAATCGTTTATTCTACTAGAGTACGAGTATAACAACCAATTTGCTGTACTAAGAGTTCATTCCGGATCGGTCGTTTATATGGTAGCTATATGATATAGTAAGCCGTTGTGGATAAACTTTGGTTAGCAGACGTACAGGTTTTTAAAACTGACATCGACCAAATTTGGTTCAACGAAACAAGATGTACTAAGAATTCATTCCGAATCGCTCGGTTATATGGGAGCTATATAATATAGTGACACGATCTGGATAAGTTCAAACTCTGTATATCTATAAATTTCAATAAATTTCCTTATTATTAAATGCATTCCTTATTACTGCTTTGACTTGACTACACATATTTCAACGTTTAAAAATATTAGGCCATTATTAGGCCTTTTATTAGAAACATCAATAAATATTGAAATTATCTTGGTCAAAACTGGAGCAACAACAATTTCGGATAAATTACCTTCGGGTTTTTGCACTTAATAGAGCCATCAAGTTTCAACTTTTTAAAATGTGAAGTATTACTAGAGAAAAATTATGTTTACTATCTTGGGACAAATTTAAATTTAAATTATCTTTTCACAAATGTTAGTAAAGTCACTTACTTTTGACCACTTTTTGTGGCCAAACTCCATTTTTTTAAGTCTTAAATTATTGAACTGTTAATGCAATTATGTTAATATAACATCAACTATCAATGTTATATACCAGAACTATTAATATTGTATTAACACGTTTAATCGACAAGCGCGTTTTTGTGCAATATTAGAAATCAACGTAGAAATACAACGTGTTATCCCCTGATTTTGTGTAAGTTATTACCTTGTCTTAAACGCAAATCTTGTGAGAAAAGCTCAATTTTTAAGAAATTAACATCGGGTTTTTGCTCTTGATCTATATAGAATTTAGAATAGTTCATATTATAACAAAGTTTCAATTTTTTAAAACGTGAAGCTTCGAAAAAGTCCCATATGTTTTTCAAGTATTATTAGAGAAAAACAGCATCTATCACACCTAAGTACATTTTTTTTAGGAATTACAAATCAATATTCAAATTGGATCCAAATTTTTGGATTTTAATCTTTGCCACAAAAAGTGGTCATTGGCGACATAGTACAATATGAGAACTTGTGTGGGAAGAATAGCTACAGCTACGTTATATGATGCTCGGCAATATATACAAAGAAGAATATATCGGCTATTTATAATTGTTGCACAACTTTTCCAGTAGCATCCATACGTAACGTATTAATTTTCTAAGTATTTTAGAATATGCTGATATGTTCCTTAATCCACAAAAATACTTCGAGTCAGGTTGACAAATGTTGCACGTAGTGCGAATATCCTGTCAAAATCATATCGTAGGTATCTAAACGCATCTTTGTCAAAATCAAGTTTTTCGTTAGCCTCCGATATAATATTTATATAATAAGAAAGGTTTTATATTAATGAATTGGTCGTTCCCCATCAAGGCCTTATTTGTATTTAACTTATTTAGATTTGCCTTCCAAAACTCAAATGATGTGCTACCATTAATTTGGCGTTTTAAGACAAAGCGATCTATCTCTACACTGAGAATTGTTTCTAATTTATTGTGTGTCTGATGTCTGTTCGAATATATTCTAATTTAACCTTCAAATGACCATATAAAAATTGTAAATTGTTGCAAGATGGATATTTATAATATTCATATGCAACGTATATATTATATAGGTATAGAACACATGCTTTGTTGAATTCAGAAAACTGGATTCTAATCATGTGCTCTATTCTTTTCTTCTCTGAAAACTTCGTAGAAGCATTGAAAATTGGGAAATGACCATGTTGAAGTCAAAATGTGTACAATTGGAAGTCTTGTCACGATGGCATTCCGCTTTGTCAACCATAATATCAGCATTTAAGGTATAATTTCCCTCAGCGCACTCTTTGTGAAAACATTTCCGAGTTGATCCTATTAGACTATCGTCTACCTGTCTAAGACATTCTTCAGCGCATACATATCAAAATCAAGGCTATCAGCTAGGGTAACATCAGGGTGATTATGAACTGTTGAGGGTTTAATACCTAATACCTAATGACTTACAGCTAAAGATTTTACTTTAAGTATTTCTATCCTATAACATTTCCAAAGAGCTTTACGGCATTTTTAAGAAACAATATTTACCCGGAATATACGTTCCTTATCGCATACATAGGTGCTGATATGACGATTTTTTATGATCGCTTATATCAGGTTAGCCGCTGGTGTTGGCGCTGGCGTCTAAAGGCTCAAACTTTTGATGTCAGGAGATCAACAACGGTCGCGGGTTCGATTCCCGCGCTTGGGCTGGGTGTTCCGTGTTGTATATATATATGTGTGTTGCGATTGTTTGTGCTCGTCCTCGTCCCTGTCAATTGTGTGTACCAGGACGCTGAACTCCCCTCAACCCCTCATCCCTTCACCAACTCACCCCCTCACCACCTCACCTACTTATCACCCCTCCTCAACAACTCGAAACAAGTTAATGTGCTGTAATTGCTAATGTAAATGCCATACAATATACTGATTGTCCACATAATAGGACAGATTGTATATAAAGATAATGATATAAAAAAAAAAAGCTTATATCAGGCGGTGCAACGCCTCTTTTTCAAAACGATATATAGCGCTATATGTGCGTTGATGCCTCATTAGTCAGTCAGTCAGGTCGAAGAGTTTTATATATATGTATAGATATATAAGGAATATATAAAATACTCGTTTATAAAATATTGGGGCTTTTAGTTATATCGTCATTCTGCTACCATAGCTCTTATCCGCGATAATCCATCACTTGCATTGTCAGTTCCGGGACTACATCGAAGTTTTAGAGCACAACAATAGTTTTATACAGTCTCGATGCATAAATAACGTGATATATATTTATAAACAACAGTCAAGAAAATTATGTGCCGGCCACGCAAACAAAGATGACATATGTGGCCCCAAAGCAAGCACAAAATAATTAGCTGGTTGATAAGGAGACAGTCGTCGCATGATTGACGAAGGGCGTAGCCAGCTTTGCCCGAAGACCCGGCAACCACAATATATTATGTTCCATTTGGCAAATTTATAGTGAATTTATACTGAAAACCGAGTTGTCCTCCCATCTCCCGCCCCCTGCCTCTTCTAGCTACGCCCTTGTAATCACCCATAACAATTTGCAATGAAACAAAGAAATTAATATAGGCAAGTACAATATGATGGTATCAACACATCGTAATTTTTATAAGTTTATGAACAAAAGTGCAATATTCAGCAAAATTCACAATTTTCATGCACAAGAGTATGTGTGTGTATAATAAGTATATATATAATTAGTTTTTAACGTGTTCGTTGACTACTTGGCATCAGCAAAGCCCACTCGATCGTTCCCAAAGTCGAACTCTGTGTAGTATTTGCCAATGAAGACATCACCAAGAATCCACAGGGGACCGTTGGGTGGCGGTATATCCATGCCCATGAAACCAGAAAGGCAAATGGTCTTGCCCATTTGAGCCACACGTAGTATGTAATCCTTGCCCTCTAATTCGAAAGTCTTGCCTCCGAGCACAAACTTGATTACCGGCAGTTGGGGGATCATATCACAGGACACCACGTACTAAAAGCAAGCATATATATGTGAAACATTCATTGGTTTGGACTTGTTGGTTGGTGTTTAGCTTACCTGACCGCCGATAATGGGCGTGCCACCGATCTTTTGATTAATAGATGTAGCCTCAGATGCGGGGGCTGCGATCAGCGAGGTACCCGTATCTGCAATAACCTGACATCCACCCTGGCAGAGCAGAAGATCGCCAACAGAGGCTGAATCCATTTTGATTTGCCAATAGGCCTTGCGGGTAACGGGCAAATAGGTGAAGTCGCCACTGTAATGATTGGGGTCAGAGCCACCGAAAATGATTTCACCACCCTCAGGTGCGGCCGCATCGCGGTTCAAGTAGAATGAGAACACCGGCGTGGAAATCAGTCCCTGTTCGTACATGGAATAAAAGGGTGGCTTCACTCCATCCACAGAAATAGAGCTGTAGCCAAGACCGAGAATACCATCGAATTTGGCCGCCACGAACACTAGGCCGGGCTCGCTCAACGCCTCGGCGAAAGTCTGACCCTTAATGTCTAGTCCACCAATGTTGATCGTATCGGTAGACAAATATCCAGACAAGCTGCCCGAACCATAGTGTATAGCAAATTCTGTGCCGTTCTTAGTGTAGGTCGATGACTTGGTGGCATCGTATTTATTGTGCATCAAGCACGCAATATTGGTCAAATGGCATTTCTTTGAAGGCACCCACAAATTTGAGGAGCCCGTATCGAATACGACTTTAAAGTTCTGCGGAGGTGATCCAATCGATATAGGACCGTAGTATTGTGCGTCCATATAATTGGATAGCGGCTCAGGTGCGACACCGTTTCCGTACTTAATACGCAGTTGCTGCAGGTCGGTGCCGACATCAGAGAAGTGTTTTCTTGCCGATTGAAATTTCTTTAACGGCACTCTTAGTAGACGACGCGAATCGGTATTGGCTTCGGCCAAAGAAAGGCAAAGATACAAGGCCAACGGCAGCAGCGACTTCATGTCTCGCGAAATTATATACACTGCGGCTCACCGAAAATGATTCAGCGAAACTAGAGCTGGAGAAAACATCTGTGTTATATCGATACATCGATGTTGGTAACATTTTTTCAAACATCTATCTTTTCTCCTATGTTCGATATTTTGTAACATATGATTTAGCATCACTGACATACAAAAAAGCGGCATATAAAAGTAAATATTAGTATATATGTAAATGAAAATATATTGATTTTTTAGAAGGATATTGGTGTTGACAGTGCGTGGAAATGGAGAAAGTTTTGAAGGACTGTGATGGCAAAGATAAATATATTGTTACAGTCCTAGTTGAGTGGATATGCATTTCTGTGTTTATATGCAGATTGGACTAATGCGAACTCGAGTGAGATGGACATTAATAAGACCCTTATTAATATTATAAATTGTATTTGTCGTCTTTTCTTTTTACATTGTAAACATTCTTTACAAATTGGAAAAAGTACACCGATGTATCGATGTTAAGGCCCCAAAAACATCGAAAAATCGATGTGGGCAAAACATCGATGCTTCTCCATCTCTAAGCTAAACGGAAATGAGCCAAAAATGGAGTAACCAAACCAGGGTAGAAAAAGTATCGGTATTAAAAATGAGTGATGTCGAAATCACACTACAAAGATGTATGCAAGTTAGCAACGAATCCTTTTACCATTTTCTTACTTATTTTATTTTCAATTTTAACCATAATTTTAAATTCGTAATTATTGTTTTAATTGCACTTTGGCCAAACTTATACATGACAAGTGCGGAGCATTTTAAGTTGAACATTTGTTTTTTTAAAAATCTCCTTTCCAATATCCTTTCCTGATCTGCACGGTAAGCCAGCTTAAAGGACATACTTTCAAGAGGATCTCCACAAAATGTGGCTTAAATATTGCGGGCGTATTTCGCCCCCCATACAAAATTAGTTACAAAGCCCTAAAATGCGAACTAGAATCTCACGGTATATCAGCTGAAAGGATATAGTCTAAGGAGAGAAACTTCGAAGGTGAGAAACTTCGTAATCAGTTTTACATTATAATCCTAGAGTACACTAATTCCGGAACATAGTTCCGGAACATGCACCAGTGAATTGAACTGGCGCACTTGAGCGAACGTCTGGCGAGATTGATAAATTTTCACAAATTAATGTTCGAAAATGTTAAGTTCGAGTTCAATGAACTTAGGTTCGGGCTTCAAACTCCGATTCACCAAATTTTCTTTTGTTTTTAGAAAATATTCTCGAAAGCATTGATGAAAGAAATGCGCAGAAAATTATAATATTGTTAATCAAACAAAATAAAACGTATTAAAATTTAAATGTTTTTCGTCTTTACTTATTACTTGATATTTACAAGTATCTGTATAGTATAGTATGCAGCCAATGCTTATAAACATTTTCAATGCCCGCATATTATTTGCTTTCAAAAACCAATTGCGGGTGGCTGCTATTTCACGAATGCTTTCCCCTTCATTGCAGAGATTACGGATATTTTGCATAGACTCCGACAACTTTAATCCATTCAATTTTATTACTGTTGTAATTTATCGCTCTGTATTAAATTGACATATATTCAGTTATAAATAATTGAATTTACTTGTACACAGAAAGTTAGAATGGAATACCCACTTTTGTTTACGAAAGCTGAAATGCAATTTCCACACAGTTCTTGATTGTGTACCAATAATACTTTCCTACTAGGAAAAAACATGCTTTAGAACAGTGAAGCTAGCTTTCCTTTCTTGATTTCCCAGATACATAGACACATTAAACTAAACGCACAAACCAGGTGTGCGAAGACGGCGGACCGCTATTTTTACATAATTTGCGTATGATTTCTAAGTCTTTGTACATTTTTGCTGCAATTATATGATTACAAACCATGGAACCTACCTTTTAGATCCCCTATACCTGAGTTACTTTTTTTTCAACTACAATTATTTCTATACATATTTTGTCTTTGAATTCCGTAAATCCCATATCAAAAATTGATTGTCCGTTTGAGTTGTCTGCCCGGAAATTAACCCAAAATAAATAATACGTGGTAGCTCTAGAATACGAACTAGTGTTTGCGCGTCGACTTTGAATTCTAAAACGCACTTTGATCGACTTCATGCCGTTTCAAGGCTTTGCAGTTGTATATTTTTAAATTGCCATTGAAATGTAGATTTATGTAACGTTATGTATGTATATTATCCAAAACCGTACCATCCGTCTTATGCATATAGTTATACAGTATAGCTTTACAAGTTTTACCGAGTTTAGCCAAGCCATTATCTCTTAATAAATAAGCAACTATAGATTCCAATGTTAATTTTGTTTTATGCCTAGACAAGGGTATGTGTGTGTATTGTGAATGTACGTACGTACGTCGGTCGCTTAAAAATGCATTTAAATTGCAGTTAAAGTCTGAGAACGAGTTTAGCCCTTAGTACTTATAACGATAAATGGCCACGCCTGCGACGCCAATCAATATAGAACCCATCAAATATCCAAGCAGTTTCAGCTGTAAGAGAATGAAAAATTTGGCTTTACTAGATATAGGGATTACGCATTCAGTGTGCATGCCTTTGAATTATCCACCAGGGGCTGTTTCTGTCTAGCAGCAGTCTTCTGTTCCATTTTCTTGGCTTGACCCAGCATCTTTTGATACATCTCCTTTTCGTTGTGCTCCTCGCGCCGAGCTTTTATGAAGAGTCTGGCTAAATCGGATTGAACGGCTCGATTGTCAGGTTCAATGGTAGCCACTTTTTGCAATAGCTTTATGGCACCCTGGGTATCCGCCTTTCCTTCAAGTATCTAATAAGCGGAATACACTGTTCATGTCTAGATAACTTCGACTAGTAACGCTTGGATTTTGATTACTTACGCGCCCCTTGCGGTAGAGTGCCTTTGAGTTGTTAGGCTGGCAACGCAAGACGTGCTCCACAGATTGCAAGGCGGCATCGTAGGCCGATATTTTTATTTGAGCCATGGCCAAGTTGTTGTAGACAATCAGTCGATCTTCCAATAGGGCTTGCAAGTCTTTGTTGGATAACTGTTCAATGCAAATCAGTTATGTTTTACTTATGCCGAACATTACTATAGCTATGGAACTGAGATGCCCTACCTCGAGATCTTCTTTGTCAAATTCTGCATCTGGGTCGCCATCCCGCGTGTCCAAAAAGTCGAGGGCGCGTCTGTACAGATGTATAGCGTTATTGTACTCCAAGCGTTTGTAAAAAAAATTTGCTCGCTCTTTCTTTCTGGTTCTATAATGAATATATAGGTAAGTTGGAAACAAAAGCATGACTCACAAAACATCGCGTAAGTACCCGTATTTGCGAAGGACTTCGAAGGCCTTCAAATCCGCAAAGTCTTCGTATTTGCAATCCAAGAGTTCGATGTCATAGGTCAACTGTAGCAAGCAGCAAGAAATTAACATTTTATTCAAATTGTAACTATATGTGTGCCTTTGTTCCACTTACATGAGCCTCAGGCGGAATGATCGGTTCTGACTCGTTGTCTCTTTTGAGGCCAATGTTTCCATATCCAAAGCGCGAATCAACAAGCACCTGCGCTAATTCGCCCACCCGCATCATGGGCAGCACCATATCCAAGCCCTGGACAACCTCACAATCGCCCACATGGCATTGGAAGCGCTCCTCCTTCTCCACAACGGTGCCATTCTGCAGTTTGCCGGTGAAATTAATGGTAACCAGATCACCGCGATTGGGACGCTTGCCGTTCGCATCTGGCGCTTTTCTGATAGTGCGCTTTATCAGCTGCTGGTTACCCAATATATCGCAATCATCTTCGTCATCGGGCTCGGGCTCTTCGGTATCAGTATCATCAGTTTTTGCTTTTTCCATTGCTGTCTCGCTAATGCTTTCGCTCGCTTTAGCCAGTTCAGGTTCAATTTCCGTCGCCGACGCCGACTGAGCCGCACGTATATTTTGCGTGTCTTCGGCGTTAGTTAGGTCCTCGAAAGAACTGCTACTGGATTTTTCCATGTCCATGATTATCTGTTAGACAAAGGCAAAATCGCGTATATTTATATACAGCGCCACCTAATTCAATGTGCAACCAGCTTTGACTCGGATCGCAGTTACGCTCTCAGCGGCTTGGGTAGCAAAATTTAGACTTTGTGGTCAATTTCAATAGAATGAATTTAAAAAATAAAAACTTACAAATAGTGTAAAATGAAGAAAGACCTGCTTCGACCAAAAGTACATTTGACATTTCAATGGCAGAGCTGCCAACTTAGTGCACACCAGGGATGGATCGATTGCATAACCAAGTTATCGGTTGTGTTAAAAAAAAAATAGTCCAAAAGTAAAAATTATGTGTTTTGGTTGGTTTACAAAATGGCCATAAATGAATAGATTTCAAATGTAATTCGTTGATCTGAACGATTTTTAAATAATACCACGCAATTAATGATAGAATGCAAAAAATTGTATAGGCGAATTTTACCAAATTTTCCAAATCATTTCACACTTATTGGCATAACAAATTCAAAGAGAAATGAGTGATTTTCATTTAATTATTTCGTTTAACCATGTACTTTAAAATTATGATAGTTTCAGGAATACCGAAAAATTACTCAATTTGACTCTATTAAATTAGAATTACTTCATAGTTTTGGAATTCGATGGAAAGGCGCATAGTACATACCATACAATATTTGAGTTTCCTCTTCACATTTAAATAAAATACCGAATTTATTTTCATTAAATAAAAATATTTAATATCGTTTCTTAATATGTACTCAATAATTCCAATTAAATGCTATGTAAAGACATATATATTTTAATTTTCGTCTGAGATCCACTTTTGCTGATGTGGAAAAAGTAACATACCTACATGTTTGGCTTTCAATGAAGCCCGGCGATAATTTATTACTAGCCTACCTTTCCTGAACAGGAAAGGAAACGTTTCCGTTTTCGCTGGTTATGTTCGAGTTTCATCAAGATCGCACAACTATATCATATAGCTCCCATATAACTGATTATTCCGGAATGAACACTTAGGAGCATAACATTTCTGTTTTTCATCCAAATCAAACCAAATTCGGTTTGTATCCATTTGAAGAGGACCGTCGTTCGCTGGCTGCCTGATCTGATTAAGATCAGTTATACATTATTGTTCTATTTGCCAATTGTTAATATTCTTTTCACAAATTCAAAGAGCTGGCATGCCGATCGTGATGCTTCCATCGGTGCTGGCGGCTCTGATGTTGGAATGGCTTTCTCAACAGTGTAATTTCATTTTCCAATTGCTTTTTTTTACCCAAACTTAACTAACGTGCATTAAAAGGGGAACACAACAAAGTACCAATTCGTGGCAGTGTCTTCATATTCCTCATACTCATACCAGTAAATATGCTGCCGCTGGTGTTGGCGCTGGCGTCTAAAGGCTCAAACTTTTGACGTCAGGAGATCAACAGCGGTCGCGGGTTCGATTCCCGCGCTTGGGCTGGGTGTTCCGTGTTGTATATATATATGTATGTGTTGTGATTGTTTGTGCTCATCCTCGTCCCTGTCAATTGTGTGTACCAGGACGCTGAACTCTCCTCAACCCCTCATCCCTTCACCAACTCACCCCCTCACCCCCTCACCACCTTACCTACTTATCACCCCTCCTCAACAACTCGACACAAGTTAATGTACTGTAATTGCTAATGTAAAATGCCATACAATATACAGATTGTCCACATAATAGGACAGATTGTATATAAAGATAATGATATAAATAAAAAAAAAAAAAAAAAGTAAATATGTTCACACTACTAACTCATCTTTATTTTTAAGATCTGCCTTTAAGCTTTCCAAAATATTGAGAAGACCACACATGACTGGTATTATAAGAGAAATTGCTACCAAATTGTTTGATGATACCTGTGACGTAGCATTATTAAACGGTAAAAATAACTTTGACAAATCTGTCAATAATAACGATTTTATCTGCTGTAAGTGGCTATGGTGCTTTGGATGTACTTAGGACACTTTACTGATAGCCTCGTGGGTTAGTAAAAAAAGCCTTACAATCGATAGTGTATTCGATATATCGATAGTGCCATCGAATGTTTGCCAACTCTCGATGGCAGCACCTCATAATGCACATCTAATCAGCTGGTGGGCACCGTTTTATGTCATTTGTATTCTCATCATAAAATTAACAGAGAGAGGATTAATATTGGCTTCGAGTATGGGCAAACACAAAACACGAAAGTTACACTTACAGAGCCATAACAGAAATAAACGCAAACATACCAGCGCAGCATCGCCGAATCTAATTAGTGTGATTGCAATTAGTCGAGCTGGAAAGGAACAAACTCCTCAAATTCTTCCTAATCCTATTCCGGTAAGTTACCTAGTTACTGATAGTAAGAAATTCACGCGCGTCTTTCACACGTAAGGCAGTTTGGCATGGCCATTCCCTGGTGTAATTTGCTGAAGGGTAGGGGTGTTATTGTCTGCGCAAACGCCAACTACAGCAAAGGCAACAGCAACAATACCCTGCCCTGCAGAACAAAAGCCTTCAAAAAAAATTGAATCATCGCGTTTGTGACTGTGCAAAGTGAACTAAAATATTAGTGTCCCAACGTAACTCAAGCAGCCGAAAAGTGAAAATTAGCCCACCAACACTTGGAAAATGGAGCAAATTTGGCGGAATGCGTGCGCGCACTATGGAGTGTCGGAGCAGGTAGCCAACTCCTGGTATACTCGCATCGAGGGGCACCTCAACACGGAAAGCCCATCGCGCGCCTATCACAACTGGCAGCAGATGATGCAGCGCAAGCTATCGCATCTAACGGATTGCTCTCCCAGCATTGCGCTGGCTGCCTTTTTCCAGTATTACCATTTTGATGGGAATCGCAGTTGTGTGCAGCAAAACTGCGAAGTTTTCGATGAATTTTGTCGCGACGCTCTCATTGAAGACGTGAGTATGAGAGTGACAGAAGCTAACTCCGATGGTACATTCATATATCCGAATCCAAACCCCGAACAGGAACAAGCCAAGGAGCTTGTCTACAATCTGTTAGGACGCAAGACGCCCGAGAATGAGGTGACCTGGTGTCACGAAAAAGAGGCGAATTTACTGCAGGATATGGATCTCGTCGTATTGGCGTAAGTATATCTCGGGAGAGTTTTTAAAGACTTTCCTGATGAGCCCTTGTCTACTACCTAAGGTCCCCGCCGGTGGAGTACAAGCAGTACACAAAACTGCTGCGCATTGAGTACGCGAATCTTGATGACGCCATCTATAGGGCAATGCGGGTCAAAGTGCTTGAGACGCTGCTTCTCATACCAAGCATATATTCCACTGCGTCTTACCATGAAAAGTACGAGAATTTAGCTCGTGCCAACATACGACAGGAGATCAGCGAGCTGAAACAGTAAGCGGTGCCAGTTCATTGAGTTATTCAGGATTAGTCAGGAGCAACTTTGATTGTTATATTTTGGAATTTCCTCGGCTTGCAACTATGTTAACGGGAATACTTATAACTAGCGAATTGATTGGCAATCAAGTGCAATCTTAAATATAAATGCCAAAATTACTTCGTTGAATATGTGTACTCGTAATAATATAGAGCAATGTAATTATGGGAATGAAAGGCTTAATCAAAATGTAATCTACACATTCCACAAGCTGCAGCTCATAGATAATTGAATACACGCGCTAAGCTATGTATGTTAACAATCTCAACTAGCCAATAAAGTCGACCCTTATTATGAAACAAACTTAAAACCATTTGTTTTACTTAAAAGTCTCATGAAGGTCAAGTCTGAAAAAAATGGTGCAGGTAAGTATGAAAAGTAATGGGGAGCACTTACTTTTCATATCCATGAAATAACTTCCAACTTGGATCAAGTTATCCATGGCACCTATACATTTTATGCGCAAGTCTCATCTAACGTATTATCTTTTCAATGAAAATAGATCGACACACAATCAGCTAATCGATATTTCAATATAGCAACACCTGAGATTCTGCCCAAATTTAGAAAGTTCATGGATGACAAAGAGAAGGTACATATTCATACGGTAATTTTTAAATTTACAAACGAACATATTTTATTTTTATTTTTAATTGAAACCAATCAGAAATCGCCAAAGCGCCTACAGCATAAGCCTCATTACCAGAATGCAAAGAAGAAGCACGAAAAAAAGGATGATCGCCAATTAATGCAGAAGCTGCTCAGCTCCATCAAAAAGAAGTACAAGCTTATACCCAAGAAAGCCGTCGCCTTGCAGCCCAGCCGCAAGCTTGACTTTCACGCCTCGGAAGAGATCCAACGGCAACAGAAACAAGTATATAGTTTGCCAAAGCCCAAGTTTTATAGAAACAAACAGACCTGGACAAGCTCAAAAAAGCTGTTAAGTGACACCATAGAGGAAGGGGAGATTATCGAAGGCATTGACAGCAGCGATGACGAAGACTGTGTAATTTTGGAACCAAAACCGTGCTGTATAACATTGGACGATGACGAATATGATAATTCTAAGCCGGGGACAAGCCAGGATATCATGGTTGAAGATCGTAAACGTTCGTCTGATTCACAAGCTCAGAATAGCTTATTATATGACACAGGAGCCGGTCCTAGTCATGAACCTCTTAAGAAATTCATCCCAAAACTCATGGTCGATGATGATTCGTGCATTATCTTAGATGACAGCATTGATCTATTATCTGAGGTTGTGCTCCCCAGTGACAATTCTGTAGCGCTTGTGATGGACAGCAAACCCAGCGAGGATTTCATTCCACTGGCTTCTGGATGGTCTGATAAAAAGAGCAAAAAGAATCGCTCTTCAAACCAAACATCTCTAAAAGCAAATCGGCAACGTATGAACGATAACCTATTTACCACATCAGAGAAAAAGAAGCTGTCGGAATACAATTGCAATACGTTTAACCCGGAAGAAGAAGAAGGCGAGTCCACAACTGCCTCGGCAGCTACTTCGACAGCACCCAAAAAGCGACCTATCATCATCGATGGCAGCAACGTTGCTTTTGGGTGGGTTCTTCGCTTCAGAATATATGGTCAGCACTGTTTTCATTTTCTAATTCGATCCACAGGCATGGCTTAACCAATGTATTCTCCTCTGAGGGTATTAAGTACTGTGTGCAGTATTTTGAGAAAATGGGACACGATGTAAAAGCCGTAATTCCAATGTTCCGCCGAAATTTCGGCAAGAGTTCATCTCCAGAGCTGCTCGATCAACTACACAGGGATGGAAAGATTGTCTTCACACCATGCAAGAACTTACCCGGCCAAATGTCCATCTGCTATGACGATCGATTCATCTTACAATTGGCGTATGAAAGGAATGCAGCTATCGTTTCCAATGACAACTACAGGGATCTCATAAACGAGAATCCTGCGTTTAAGAAGATCATTGAGAACCGTGTTCTAGGCTACAGCTGGTGCGATAACATATTCATCCTACCCAAAGATCCCTATGGCCGTTGGGGGCCAACTTTAGAGGAAATCCTACGCTGTTAGATGCATTAAATGTTGCCCGGATCACATTTCATTTAAGTTAAAAATTATTTCCTTTTTTAATATTCGATTTTTTGTTTTTTGGTTTCATAGTTGAGGGAGATCAGAGTACTGAACTAGAAGTCGCGAAACTTGTGTGTACTCATATTATGTACATGTTTCTATTTGAAAGAACATTTTATTTGTCAAAAGAAATATAAGTATGTATATCTGTTTCATAACAATGCAGAATAAAGTTGATGTAAAGTTTCACTGAAAAGCCTTTGTGGTGGCGGTGGTGGTGGCACAACTGCTAGGCTCGTACAGTGGCGGTGGCTCAATGATTGCCGCTGACAAATTCAGATTTGGATTCATATAGTCCAAATTGGTAACAATGGTCAAGGTGGATGCTGCAGTGCTACTTTCTCCAAACTTGTTATTGCACGCCGCCTCATCATATGTGGGTGGAAGATCCAAGCTCTTTGGTAAAATGCTTAAGTCGTTTTGGGTAAGCACATCGTTCGAATTGTTATTGGTGACGGTAATCTCCATTTGGCGACGTGCTGTAAAATACAACAAATAACTTGGTATAGTATTAGTAGTAGTAGAGAGTTCAAATTAACAAAGAATAGCTTTTACACTGTATATTATTCCTCAACAGATTGATTCTATTGAGTATGGCTACTATCTAAACCTGATGTGATTCAAGACCGTGAACTGTTGTTATCTAGACAAGAAGCTAGAACGTATATTTTTAAAAGCATGTCATGGCTACCAGTGATGAAATCAGGACGCACGAGAAGGAATAGGACTGACCCCCAGCCAGTAAGAGCAAGTTGAATTTGCACAAAAAGGCGATGACATTGACACACAAGTGGCCAATTTTGTAAATACGGGGTTTTCACATCATTGGGGAAATCTAATACGCCCTGATTGAATGAAGAATGTTGATTTCCTTAGGAATCAAAAGGTACTACTGAAAATTTCTTTTGCAATGTTCTTTAGCCTTTTTTTGGTACATCTTACCGCATGTTATGCATTCCACAAAAATATTATATGTATATCCCTTACTTGACGAGTACTGGATTTCAAAATTGATACATCATTTTATCGTGATTGATCAAGTTGTTTGTTCTGTTCAGTTGTTATTATTCAAAATATATTTTTATCTTCAATGGCCACAATCTGTTGCGATTCAAATTTTAACTGTGCGCACTAAACACAGCGGTGTGGCAGCACTCTAAACAGCTACAGCTGATCGAGTGTGTTTACTAAACACTGCAGGCCAAGAATCGGTAGGAATAGTTGTGCGTTTAAAATATATTTGTGGGTGGTTTTTAATTTAAGTGTGGCGCCAGCACCAATTTAAAAATCTTCATTTCGTGAAAGTGAAACTGTTTGCATGAGCCAATGTGGCCAGTCCCAGTCCAGCACACCTTCAGTTAGCTTTTACTTTTATTTAAAAAAATAACGCACGCATTAGCATCCAAAATACATAGTTGGCCATATCCATAGCGGCCTAAAGCCAAAAGGTGAAAGTTGCGCATTGAACACCCATATATATGTAAAACTGACTATTGTATTCACCATGTAAATAATGAAATGGTGCAAGATGCAGATGCCAACTAGGCTACAATAGTACAAAGTACAAATTCAATAGTATGCAAGTAGGTTTTCTTAAATTATATGTACATGTGAATAGTTCACAAAACGTGGCTAGTGAAAGCCTGGGGTTAATACAATCTTAATTATTGGTTACGTTAATCTTAGTTGACATTTGACCTGCTGCTAACCTGTTGACTTCACGCCTCATTGCTTCTGCCTTTACCTTTCCTCCTCTACACCGGTATATTTATGTAACTATATACATGCATACGCCACCTCCACCTAAAAGAGTTTTATACTTGCAGTTGGCCAACGCAGATGCTTTTACGACGTGTGTTTGGATATGGCGTCTTGGGCTCTGGCCTTGTCAGCGCCGGATTAAGTTTGCACACAAATGATTACGATATCAACTCGTTGGGAATTGTGCGGCTGTCGAGATCAGCATGTGCTGTAGTTGACGTGGCGATGACATATAAACGGGAACTGTACTACAGGGACTGGGACAAGACTACGCCGGAGTACAAGGCGGAAAAAAGTCGGGTGCATAAAATAGCCGCCGAGAAACTGCTGCATCTGATATGCACCAATAAAGGTGTATACATCAAAGTGGGTCAGCACATTGGCGCGTTGGAGTATTTGCTGCCTAAGGAGTTTGTGCAGACGATGAAGGTGCTGCACTCGGATGCACCTCAGAATCCCATTGAGGATCTGTACAAGGTGATTAGGCAGGACTTAAAGCGCGATCCGGAGGATATATTTGAGACCTTTGAGTCTGAACCGCTGGGCACTGCCTCGCTGGCTCAAGTGCACAAAGCGCGTCTGAAGACGGGCGAAATTGTTGCCGTTAAGGTCCAGCACCCGTACGTAAAGGGAAACTCAAGAGTAGATATGAAGACCATGGAACTCGCCGTTAAGGTGCTGGCGCGTATTTTTCCCGATTTTAAGATCCAGTGGCTGGTCGAAGAATCTAAAAAGAATCTGCCCATTGAGTTGGACTTCCTCAACGAGGGCCACAATGCCGAAAAAGTGGCCAAACATTTCGAGAAGTACACCTGGCTGCGGGTGCCTAAAATCTACTGGCACTTGAGCACTCCTCGGGTCCTAGTCATGGAGTATCTAGAAGGCGGCCATGTCACAGATTTGGACTACATCAAGCGCAACAATATCGACGCTTTCGCCGTGGCAAACAAAATCGGCCAACTCTACTCAGAAATGATTTTCTGCACGGGATTCGTGCACAGCGATCCTCATCCGGGTAATATCCTAGTCCGACGCACTCCCCAGCACAATGTGGAGATCGCACTGCTAGATCATGGACTATATGCCAATCTGACTGACAAGTTCCGATACGAGTACTCCAAACTGTGGCTAAGCATACTCAAGGTCGATCGTAAGGCCATGCGAAAGCACAGCGAGCAGCTGGGCATCAAGGGTGATCTCTATGGCCTGTTTGCCTGCATGGTAACCGGGCGTCCCTGGGAAACGGTTATGCAAGGTATCACTAAAGTGAAGTATTCCAAAGAAGAGGTGAGACATTGCACGATACATGCTCTTCCATTCTATATACATCATACGTTCCATTTTGCAGAAGAACACACTCCAGAGTAACACATCACTAGTGCTGCCGCATATCTCGGATGTGCTGGAGCAGGTGGATCGCCAGATGCTGCTCATCCTGAAGACCAACGATCTGATTCGCGGCATCGAGTCGACGCTTCGCACCCAGAATCGGATGACTGCTTTTTGGGTTATGTCTAAGTGCTGCGTGCAGTCCTCTTACGCGGAACAGAGGAGCCAGCAAGTATCTAGCAGCTTACCCCACAGTTCGAGGTCCCTTGTCTGGCTATTGTTCTGCGAGCGCTGGGAGTTGTTTAAACTGAACGTGTACTATCTCTATCAGGGCCTCATTACCTTTGGCTTTCTGGCGGCGCTCAAGCAAGTGCTCTAGTGGCTACTTAAATATCCGCGTATATGTTAAAGTACAAATTCGTGGTACAGATAGGACCGCAAAATGATTAAATTACATCTACGAGCGTGTTAACAAAAGTATTTTATAAAGCTTTTTTTCAAGTGAGGCCAGTGTTTACTACAGATTAGTGTGGCTGATGCTTCCCTGGAAGATAAAGCATGCTGGAATTCTGTGACACCCAACTTGTTCTTGTCCTTGCGCGCTGCAATGGATTGTGGAAATGTTGGGACTCATCATGAAGAGGTTATTTGATATAAACACGAGGTGTATTAAAGTTTTGGCAGAGGCAAGGTAAGCTTTCTTTTCTTATATATGTAAAATGAGTACATTTTGCAATTACCTTGTTGCCTCTGAAGGGCTAGTCCGCGTGCTTTGGCCTGACGCTTGCGTTGCGCGGAGCTCTTTTGTTGCAATTGGAAGAAAAGAAAAGCATTTAATATGGTAAGATCAAGCCTTCCGGTTGTACAATATTTTTCAGTCATTACCATGATCACTGCTAGCGGCATGACAATGACAAAAAGAAAAACCAACACCACGTAAACGGCGTAACTTGGATAGAAACTTGGATAGAAATTGTAGATAGGTGTCGCTGTGGTGTTCACAGAGGGATAGAATGGAGTACCAGTGAAAGGGTTCTGGGTTATCGAAACTATCGATGGGATGCTAGTGCTAGTGCTGATGCTGGTGTTAGTCGAGTTCGCTGTCGGTGCCATTTTTGGCGAACACAAATTTGAACTTAAAACTTTGGCTACTGGGAAAGAGATGCGTGTCGCTCGATATGCCTGGTAATACTGGCTGGAACCAAATTGGTGGGCCACCGATAGCTCACATTTGTCCCCTGACACAGCCACAAACAGAAACATAGTCATGGGCACAGCTCACATATTTGCTTTGTAATCATTAGCTGATAAGGTGTCAAACCCAGTTCATAGCCAAAAGCTTAGTTAGGCCTCGGTGTGCATTGACAGAAAACATTGTGGCAGACGGGTAAATGGGCAGTTGGCAAATATTATCTAATGAGCGGATATAATATGATAAATGTGCGCAAATCGATATGCCATATATACGAACATGCTGACACACCTGCTATGAATTCTTAGGGGCACCTGCTATGCGAAGGGCTGTGACTCTGTTTCCAGATAGATATATCATGCACACTTCTGCTTGTAAATTCAATGGCCTAAGCTATCAACCCATCTCTGTGACAAGCCATTGCAAAAATTTATATTTACTTGGCCGTCAGGGGTTTCAGTTTAAAAAAAGCAATCATCAACAGCATTTCATATCCCAAATTGTTGGCTTATACAAATACATATAAGTATTGCAACGATAGATTTAGCAAGTGCAAGTCTGCATCCATATTACCCGTGTTCCCAGTATTCTAACTCTTCCTTTTTCGAATTGCTGAATCTCTATCAGATGCCGCGACATCATGTACGACCGATACGTTTTTAAAATTATCTGCAATTAAATACTATATTGGTAATGGGCTCTTGTTTTCATCCAGATATATAGTTACCAACACGAAGAAAGAACATCAAAAACCTTTGATCTTGGCCCCCATAGAAGACCACCACCCACTTTAGTGTTTTTAAACTCGTATTCTAGTAGAGTAAACGAGTATATTAGATTCGTGCCAATGTATGTAACAGGCATAAGGAAGCGTAGTATATACTTTAATATATTCTTGATCAGCATCAACAGCCGAGTCGATCTAGTCATGTCCGTCTGTATGGACATCTACATCTCGGAGACTATAATAGCTAGAGTCACAAAATTTAGTATATAGACTCCCCCCTCCCCCCCCCCCCTTCTTCAGATAAACTTGGCTTAAAATTGTTGCCAGGCCCACTCCCGCCCCCGCAAATCGATAAAAACCTTATATCTCCAACAATTTTTTATATATATATATTTGTATAAACTTATCATCTTCCGGTTTGCCAAATATAATTACGGTCGTAAAAAATCGTAAAAAAAACACCACCACAAAAGAAAAAAAAAGTAAGAACGCAATAGTCGAGCTTGATCGACAATTAAATATCCTGTATATAATCTGTTATATGGGGCTATATGATATAGTTGTCCGATCTGATTACAATTTTGTCTGTGAATGTGAGACCTCCTAAAAAGGATAAAAACCAAATTTGGTTCGATTTGAATAAAATACAAACATTTTGAGTTCATTCTAATATACCCTTGTACCATAGCTACAGGGTATAAAAATCAAAAAGTGTTGCTTACTTTTGGGTATGTCAAATATTAAATAAATGCCAAGTTCGAGTATCTTATAGTCCGAATATCGACTTAGTTGTTATACCCTGTACCTATGGTACAAATGTTTATTAAGTTTGTGAAATGTATGTAACGCGCAAAAAGAAGCGTTTCCGACCCCATAAAGTACATATATATATATATATATATTTGATCAGCACGACAAGCCATGTTCATTTGTCCTTCCGAATGTATGAAAATCTAGATCTTGGAAACTATAAGAGATAGAGACTTCAAATTTAATTTTTTATTTCTATAAATATGTACCCAGATCAAGTTTATTTTATTTTTGGCCACGCCCACTTTTTAGCGTGGTCCCCATACATACTCACCGCCCATTTCAGTGTTTTTATCCATAGCCTTTTTTATTTTTTTGTTTTTAAACCAAATTTGGGGTTTATTTGTACTGGATTCATCTTCGGGCAACTATATCATATAGCCCCCATAGAATTGATTTTTTTCGGAATGAATAAAGCATTTTTGGTTTTCATTCAAATTCTATTAATTTTAGGATACCTCATGTCCGCTGACCATATGTTATTCAGATCAAACAACTATACCATATATCTCCCATAGCCATCTCCGCCTGTCCGTCTGTTTCTATGCGAACGAGTTTGTCAATTTTAGAGCTATCAAGTTGAAATTTTACCATAGGCTTCATTCTGCTGTAAGCTGCTAAAACGCGTACAGGTAAGACCACTATATAATATACCTCCAATATAACCGACCGATTCAGAATGAACTCTTAGTACAGCAAAATTGTTTGTCTTTTATACAATTTAAACCAAATTTGGTAAATGCCAGTCTTAGAACCACGAATTTTAACCGAATATGCAAGGGGATGTAGGCTTCGAAGTTAGCGTTCCTTTCTTGTTTTTATCCAAATCGAGCCAAATTTGGTTTGTATCCATTTTAGGAGGCCTCCGAGGGGCTTGCTATATTTCATAGCGGTTTATTAGGCACAGGGTATTTTACTTGTTATTATTATTATTTTTGTTGTTGTTAATTATAATGCGCTGTAGACTTAAATGTTTTGTGATTCACCCAGACGCATGTGGCAGCGATAGCGATAAGATAGGGCCAAAGACATTGATTGCATTTTAAGCACCTCGCCGCGAAGCAGGTTAAATATTTTAAAAAATTTGCGTAATTTCACTTTCAAACCGACTATCTAGACCAACGCCAACTCCAGAATACCCTGATTTGCAGCAGTCTTCAAAACGCTGACTCTCGGAAACTTTCTCTGTGGTTATGTGCTATCTTTTCCAGTGTGCCCAGATTGCATTTTATGTTTATGTCGATTTCGTTATCACTGTGCTAATGGTTTTTGATGTTGATGAGCCAATTCTGTTTCAGATTAACATGTTAACAGGCAAGCTTTCATATTCGTTCATAGCGTATAAATCCACAGATTTTGTCGAAATAATTGTACCACAGAGAAGAAAGAGTCTTTGATCACAAACATTTTCTTACATACATTAAAAAAAATCGCAAAGTTCAGAAAGCAGCTGCCTACCATTACTTCTTGTCAAACTCATGAACAGCAATAGGCATACGCAGCGAAGTCTTCTCCTTTTTAACTTCCTTCAAATGCCTTGTACGTATACATTCATACATACATACATTCAAACATACTTAAATAATTACATATATACGTATTGATATAATGCCATGTGTACCAAAAAAGCAGGTTTGGTGTTACTTAGTGTAATTAGAGACAAAATCGCGAAAAATAAAAAATGAAGGTTAGCTACCATTCACATTGTAAATATATAACAACGGTTTAATTTAACATTTCTTACACTTCTTTCGTTCGTAGCAGCACGTAGCAAATGAGAGACACGATACTATGGGCTCATTCAACGAGAAGAATCGCAGCAGTATTTTGCAATTACTTTACTTCAATTTCAATTTTTTATATATTAAACTACGCCTAATTGACACAGCTATGTAGAAAAAACCGAAATAAATATTTGTCTAAATTTTCCTGAGTATTAATGTAAAGCTAGTAAAAGTGCTACAGTCGAGCTACCTCGAAGGTCAAATATCCGGTACCTAGTAAATGGCTATATCATATAGAATTTGTTTTAAAAACAAACATTTTGTGTTCATTCCAAAAAACTGGCTCTATGGGGGCTATATGACATAGTGGTATATGATCTGTTTAAAATTTGGTAAGCAGACGTGGGGCCTCCTAAAATAGAAAGGAAACCAAATTTGGTTCGATTTGGATGAAAAACAAATATTGTGTCTGTTGATTCCGAAAAAATACGTTCAATATGATATAGTTGTTCGATTTGAATAAACTTTGGTCTACAGACGTAAGGCATTCTTAAATGAATACAAACCGAATTGATTCAGTAACTAGATGTTTTATTCATTCCGAAGAAATCTAGTGTTATATACCATTCACACTTTAAATGAATAACCGATCTAGATCGAATCTGGTCGGTGGGCGTGTTGCTACCGTTGATACAAGAAAGAAGACGAATTTGTTTTAATTTGGATGAAAAACAGAAAAGTTATGCGCCTAACTGTCCATTCCGGAGCAATCGGCTATATGGTAGCTATATGATATAATTGTCCGATCTTGAACACAACCGAATTTGGTTTGATTTGGATGAAAAGAGAAAAGTTATGCTCCCTACTGTTAATTCCGGAACAATCGGTTATATGGTAGCTATATGATCGTCATCAGATCAGGCCAGTGTGCGTGGGGAGTCCTCAAATAGATACAAACCGAATTTGGTTTGATTTGGAAGAAAAACAGAATAGTTATGCTCCTAAGTGTTCATTTCAGAACAATCGGTTATATGAGAACTATATGATATGTTATCCGATAAGGATAAGACTCAAACTTAACCAGCGTGCAGACAAAGGAAGTACCTGGTAAAAATTTCAACTCTGTAGGTTTTAAGACTTCTGAGATTCTTGTATTGAAACAGACGCACGAACGGACAGAGATGATTATATCGATTCCCCTTGTCATGCTGATCAAGAATATATATACTTTATATAGTCGGAAACGCTTCCGTCAATGCGTTGCAAGCTTCCTGACAAAATAAATACAATATTTTGTGAATGGTATAACAAAATACAAATTTGAAGTCTCTATATCTTATAGTTTCTATAGGTCTAGATTACATACAGACGGACGGACATGGCTAGATCGACTCGACTTGTCGTACTGATCAAGAATATATAGATTTATGCGGTCGGAAACGCTTCTTTTGGCTTCAAAATTAGTCTTGTACCATAGGCAAAGGGTATAAAAATATCTACATACCAAATTTGGTGACCCTAGATCTTAAGAGACCGAGATCTAGGTGTTTTAATGGATCACAAACTTGATCTAACGAAGGGGAGGAGTCTATATACCAAATTTTGTGACTCTAGCTCTTATAGTCTTCGAGATCTAGGTGTTCATACGTATGGAGGGATGGACGGACGGACAGGTCTAGATCGACTCGGCAACAGCCGATCAAGAATATATATACTTTATGGGGTCGACGACGCTTCCTTTTGCCTGTTACATATATTTGCACGAATACGTATACTCGTTTGCTCTACTAGAGTACGAGTATAATAAGTGAGATTATAAGAAAAAGCCAAAGTAATATAATTCATCTATATGTGTCATTCCAAAAAAAAAATCATGTAATTTTTCCAGATAAGTACCCATTTCCTATCATTTGTGCTGTATTAGACAAGTTTGGAAAGTATTTCAGGAACTTAGATTTGGCATACTGTAGCAAACATATATATCGAATACACACTGTACCCAGTGTCTCAATCACATTGTAGCACTTAGCTGCAATGTTTACGTAAAGCAGAGTCCCAAGCATAATTGAAGTGCAAAGTAATATGATCGCACAAATATGCAATGGGCAGTAGAAGTGCCGACTCAACATGTTTATATAACATTTTCCCTAGCGCTCTCGCTACTATCAGCGCTGAGCATATAAGTAATACATAATGCGCCAACGTCTCTGCCAGCGTTTACTGCCAGCGAAGTTGCGTAGCTTGGGCTGAGAATTATGCTATGAATTCTTGAAATCTAATTTAATAGAGAATAACCAAAAGACATGGCCGTGTTTCTTTTAACCGTAACAGATAACATTGAAGATATTAGATGGCGACCGTGATATTAGAACAGAAACCAAATGTCACAGGAATGAAAACTGTTGTTTGGTTTTCAGTTTTGTCAATGATTCAAACGCCGTGACGGCAATATTGTATCCACAATCAAAGATATAATTAATTTTTTTTAGAGAATCATGCATAAGAAGAAAATGTGCGCCCAATGTACCCATGCTTAGTGAGGCTAGGTGGTCTTACAAATATAAGACATTGCAGTCTTTAAGAAACATTTTGTTGGAATAGTGGAGGGATTGCAAACTCTATCTGTATAGGGAAACAACAATACCTAAAAATTAAATTTCAACTTCATTGCGCTGCAATGAAACCAGTATGGATAATATGCATGGTTGTCATTTACAAATATTCTACACTTATAGAGCCGGTTGCTAGTCTGCTGCTTTCAAAAAGGTTGGATTTAATCCAATGTTCACAGCACATTCACAGAATCATAGAGCAGGTATTAAATCATCGCAAAGTGCAGACATCCGCGTGGACAATATTTTATCTGGTGCTGAACACATTGCTCATGATATCGGTGCTGGTACCTAGGATAGTTCACAAACAAAAGCATAGGGAAAATCACCCTGCGAAATCAGTAGCAGAATATTTTAAACGGGCCTTATATATCCCATAATATATAATAATATATCATAATATATCATTAATTATTCTTATACTCGTACTCTAGTAGAGTAAACGAGTATATTGTATTCGTGCAAATGTATGTAACAGGGGGAAGGAAGCGTCTAAGACACCATAAAGTATATATATTCTAGCGTCGATCTAGCGAAGTTCGTCTGTTTGTCCGTCTGTCCGTCCGTATAAATACCTAGATCTCGGAGACTGTAAGAGCTAGAGAGACCCAATTTGGTATGTAGACTCCCCTTGTGGGGCGTCAGATCAAGTTTCTTTTTATATTGCCACGCCCCCTCTTGCCCCCGCAAACCGCAAAACTTTATATCTTCCACAAATTTTAACGCATTTAGTTGAAACTCGGTTTGTATATGTATGCACATAATCAACCGAGTTTTGTTAAGATCGGATAAGTGTTGCATGCATACTTTCGAGTGTGTCAAATATTAAATTGATGCTGAGTACAAGTATCGTATAGTGAGCATATCTACTATAGCGTTCCAACTTGTTTTAGGTAAGAAATTGCTTAAAATGTTAGGCAATAATGGACTATATTCTGTCGAATTACCTAAAACTGTGGACATTGATGTCCTCAATTTTAAGTAACAAATAGCCGAATTCTTCCTGAAATTGTATGAAAATTGTTTTTGGTAATCGTGGACTAATGTCGTTACAGCTCTGTTAATACCATTATCCTGAAATTTCTGGTAATTTTGGGCCATTTAAGGTAATACATTTTGGGTGTAGCTGACTTATATATAAAGATAAGAAGAATCAAATTTTTGAAGATTCATATACAAAATACAAAATACAAATTGCAGAAGATAATATTAAATCACATCATAGAAATAAAATATTTGAAATAAAGCCAGCAGACAATGAACTTGAAATTCAGCAAAAATTTCTGAATAATTTAGAAAAAGGAAAGGTAAGATGTGCCAGACTAAGAATACCACAAAAATCAATGCATTTTAGCAAAACCTTTAATTTCAGATAAATAATATTCTGCTTTTCAAATGCACAAAAGAGCTCTGGATATATTAGGTCAATACGAATTATCATACAAAAGATTCATTAAACAGTAGTATGAATAAAAATTATTATACTTATACTCTAGTAAATGATGAGGGTGATAGTAAAGCCAGAAATGAAAACTTTATTAACACCATTTAAGTTATAAATTTATATATCACAAATATTGTGTATTATTCAATTTAAAATGAGTATGTAACCCCCTCATTTATACTGACTTCAGCAAAGCATTTGACTCTGGAAATCGCTGTTTGATTATACATAAGTTGGATCTCCTTGACTTCCCTATCTTCTTAAGTGGATTCCCAACTACAAATCTCAGAACTTATAAAGCTCTTTTCAAAAATTATTTTTAGTAAGATGACCTTGATTCTTTCTAATGGTGTGTCACGTCAATTTACTAAATCTAAATGCAAAGTCATGTTGTTTGTAGCAGTATATCTCTGTAGACATCGTACCTTCTTAACGATAGACCGTACATTAAAATTCGACTTACATATTTCGATACCATCAGTAAGGCTGTGGGTGTTCTAGGTGTTATTAAGCGATGGTCACAGGAATTCGATGACCCTTATACAACTCAGCTACTGTGGACTTCTCTGGACCGATCAATTTTAGAGTACGCATCGTGTGTCTGTTTGCTCTCCGTGGGTTAAATTTTGATCCCAATTCCCCTCTATTATAAAATGCTGGTATATTCTTATAGTCGGAATATCGACTACAGAGTTCTTACTTGTTTGTTTTACATATAATGCGCCTATTTCGTCTAAATGATTATCTGTAATGATGTATGACCTATCATTTACTTTGCGAATAATCTGACCATAATTACATTCATTAGAAATCGTTTTAAATATTACAGGATCATTAACATTTAATTCGGGTGATACTTTTGCATTTCTATCAAAGTAATACATCTGCTCCGCCTTTTTCTGTTCAAACTGTTACGATGCAATGGAGATTTCGACATGGCGATTTTTGTTTTGCACAATCGGCCAAGGAACAATTGACAAACTTGCTACTGGTGTTGCGTTATATACTAAGATCCTATATTGATATTGTTCAAACTGATGCATTTGAACACATCGTCTTAAGATATTTTTTGCTATAGCTACACCCTTTTCTGCTGATCCATTACTTTGTGCATACCTTGGACTAGATTACTGTATTATTATATTGTGGTCATCGGCGAACTTACGGAAACGCAATGAGTTAAATGGCTTATTGTCACATTTAATTTAAGATGGCTAAATCGTTTTTGTAAGGTGTTTACAATATGAGTCGGCGATTTGCTATATAATTAATCTACCATTAAATCATTTGAATAAACATCACAGATGGAAATAAGACTCTTTGCAAGCATATTCAAATACATCAATTCCTTCAATATGAAATGGGTATTCGGAAGTTTCTTAATTTGATTGCTCATTCCAGGCCAGAAATAGAGCTCTCTGGGTCTTGCGAGTGTCTTCTCTATCCCAAGATGGGGCTCATGTTTCATGGTTTGCTCATGAAGTTTTGTTGGTAGGATTAATCTGAAGTTATGTAGTCTGTTCTCATAAAGAAGTTCTGATTTGAGCTTATAAAACTGTTGCTCTAATGCGTTAAGTTTATTGTATGCATTCACAAATTATTTTGTATTTCTCATCACTGTCCAAGAGTGACACAGAGCCACTATAGTTTTCTTCAGATAAACTTACCGCACGCGTTGAGTGAATCACGTTGAAAGTTCGGGAATATCTTCCTTTTCAGCCGGATAGTTACATCATCAATATCTCTTTTCATAAGGGTTTCAAGTGGCTTGTGATTGCTTTCAACTGAAAATTCACGGCCATCGATGTAATATTGGAATCTTTGACAGGCAAACACCCTCAAATAAATCTTTAAGTTCATTTTGGTGTTTCTTGTTCCACTCGAAAGCTTCATCGTTTCTCGTAATATGCCTAATGTTAGTAAATCTCTTAGAGAGATTTGGAATGAACTTGGCAAGATATTTAAAGAGACCAAGGATATTTCACCAAACATTTCAGGGACACTATTTATGCCAATATATATGTATATCAGAAAAAAATTCAAGATTGTGTGATATTAAAATGTATCCCTTTTAATGTTCGAAATTTTTAACATTGCACACTTTTTAAATAATTCATGTATATACTAATTGTTTTTCTACATTTACATTTGTTATTATTTCAAATGTTGCTAATTCTCCATGCAATATTAGTCCTTCTTTTTGTGGCACGAGACATATTCCAGTCTGCAGGCAGATATTAAGGCCAGAAAAGTCTGCTCATTCATCCAAAAGTATTTCTTTGACATGGATGCTAAAGGAGACGAAGATAATCAACACAGTAATTAGCAATATTAAAATATTGCAAATTTAAATACAAATACACCAAATACCACCTTAGAATTAATTTTACGATCCACCTTAAGATTTAGTAAATCGCTTTCATCATGATCACATGTAAACTTTGCCTAGAACATTTTAAAAATATTCAAACCTTTTTTGAACATAGCTAATAAAGTTCATAAGTTCAATGATACCATTCCTTGGGGGTTTGCTATATGCCATCAGAAATTTTAGTCCTTCTCACACTTGTGAACTCAAGCAGTATTAGTAATGTAAGATTTAATATTCAAAACAATGACAATTCAAAACGGGAAAGTGAAAATGATGACGGTGATAGTGAAGCCAGAAATGAAAACTTTGTCAACTTTGTCATATGTGCTTAATAACGGTTACTGATAAGGAGAATTTGCTTCTCCGAAACGCAACGTCTAACCAGCCAAAATGCCTAACATCTAAAGAAAAAATAAATTCTGCTAGTATTGTCGATTGCTGTTACATAGTGACAAGCGGCTCAAATTTGGTTATCCGCTGGACTTCAACATAAAAATTGAGCTTTAAATGATTTAAATATATCGGCGTTTCCTCACTCACTTGACGTCGAGATTGCTGAAATAAAAAACGCAACGCTATTAGTTAATACATTACAAAAACTTTATATTACTCAATGTAAAAGAAGTATGTAATCCGCCATTCATGTATATAATGTTAATGGCATACAATTAGTAAATCCAAAATTGTTTTAAATAAAAATACTAATTTTTTAAAAATCAAATTTGAAGGTAATGCTGGACTAATTATACTTGTACTTTAGTGGAGTAAACGAGTATATTATATTCATGTAAATGTATACAACAGGCAAAAGAAAGCGTTTCCGACCCCATAAATATATATATATTCTTGATCAGCATCAACTGCGCAGTCGATCTAGCCATGTCCGCCTGTATGAACACCTAGATCCCTATTGTAACCAAATTTGGTATATGGACTCCCCTAGTGTGTCGTCAGATCAAGTTTATTTTTAAATTTTGACACTCTGCCTCCCGCCCCCGCAAATCGATAAAAACCTTATATCCCCTACAATTTTTGACATATTTAGTTGGCTTATATATGTGCATCCAGTGAGAGCATCCAAAAAATCAGAAAGTGTTGTTCATGTGGGATTGCAAAATTTTGTATATATTTATTTTTGAATATTGTTCACAAGTGCTTATTATATTAAACGAAATAAATTTAAATTGACAACTTAAAGAAATACGGACATCCAAGCAAATTAATTAATTAATTCGCAATTCGGCTCTACTTTGGCTCACTCAACCTTAACGATAATTAAAATATAGCAATAATAACTTATTTAGGTAGTTCCATTAATCAAAACATACTCCAATCCTACATTCTAGTTTAAAAAGTAATTTTATTCTCCTTTCTTTCATCGCGCTCATTCATAAGCTGCTCAATTTCTATTAACTTTTTAATGTCATCATTCTTAATTCGCATATCGATTCTTTGGAAAATTTCATCCATTTCTTGGCTGTGCTGCATTTAGGTAACTGTTGGCGGACCAACCTTACTATTATGGTATGTGCCAAGTCGGGTCTGGGCCTTGTCGATTGGGGTCAACAATCCCTACCCAGTTTCGGTTGAGTTGTGAACCTCGAACCTATATTATTAGAAGCATCAAAGTCTGAAATGACGGATCCAACCTCGTTTTTTCCTTCAGCATTTTCATTAATTTCTACAGTATCTGCTAGTTCAAAATAATCCAACAGTCTATCCTGCAGTACTCTGTTTCTACCGATTGTACTCAAATGTAACTATATTATTAGTCCGCTTAGCCTTCAATGCGGAAACTGTCATCGCCATAATTACAATCGCCTCCCTTGTTTTGCTGCAAGATGTCGTTTACAAGGTTATGGAAACAAAATTTTATCGAATTATTTTTAGCAATATTAAACAACCAAAAATATCTTGAATACCCCTGCTACTTACCCATCCATCAAAATATATAATTCTCGTTGCAGCACCCTTCACTGCTTGTCTTCCTTCGTTGCCGTTAATGGTTTGAATACTGCTCGCACAGTGGCAACTCTTCCTTCTGTTTGAACTGCTTGCAAGTCACCCTCAGTTGATCAAGCATTGCTTGCTTGTCGCCGTCAGCTTCGCTCCTTTCTCGTGTTGTAGCATCCAGTAGCCACTGTAGTTGTTGTCAAAATATTTTCCTGCTCCGTCGTTGCCGCAGCTGCTGTTGAGTTCGTCGTCACGAGCTCGCAGAGTTACTTGCATTTATTGCCTTTGCATATACAAGTTTAATTTGTTCCACTCGTTACTTTAGCACAGAAAAATGGTTGACTCTCTCATAGCGAATTCGGTATTTTCATCGTTCTTCAGCTTCGTCCACTGCTCCGTTTTCGTTGTTTTGCCTACGGTTTGAAGTAACTGTTGTCGACTCTGTCTCTTTTACTCATGCCGCCGTTGCTTGCCTGATTTTTGCCTTTTTCGGCCTTTTTGCCTTGTTCCGCCGACGTAATTGTTTGAAACTGATCAACAAATGTGCAGCTCGTAGTCTTTTTAAGTTGTTTTTGTATGTTAGAGCATACACATTTAAATTCTCAATTCTTGGAACTTTCCCGGACGAGTCACCATAAAATATGTGGGATTGACAAATTTCGTATACTTTTTTGTGTATTGTCCACAAGTGTTTATACATATATTAAACGAAATAAATTTGAATTGACAACTTAAAGAAATACCGACATCCAAGCTAAAACGAACTCAAGGCGACGCTTCTTCCGATCTTCCTTTCTCGGACTCTTTTTTACGACTCTACTTTCACTCAACCTCAACGATAATTAATTCGCAATAATAGCAATAATCGATGCTAGTCGCAATAACCAATACTACATCTAACTTATTAGGGTACCTCCATTAACCAAAACATACTCCAATCCTACATACATGTAATTCTCTAATATTAAATAACTGCTGAGTACGAGTATCTTATAGTCGGAATATCAACTACTGCGTTCCTACTTGTTAAGGTAAGAAATTACTTAAATAATAGCAATAATAGGCAATAATGGTCTTGTCTCTATGTAATAATTTCCTTATAATTTCGGCAATACCGGTCTAGATTTTAGGTAAGAAACTGCCAGTACCGGCAGTACCGGAGTATATTGTAGGATAGAAAGTGCCTTAAATTTTAGGCAATAGTAAACAATTTTCTAGGTAAGCAATCACATAAAATTTGATTCAATAATTGACCATTTTTTTTTGTCGAATTACCTAAAACGGTGTACATTGATGTCCTCAATTTTAAATAAAAACAATTAAGAACGCTATAGTCGATAATCCGACTATAAAATACTCAGCATTTATTCAAAAAACTTTTTTTGGGTTGGGTGTTTTCATACAAAATGTTTTTTTTTACGATTTTGTCTACAATTATCATCCAATCTTAACAAAACTCAGCAAATCGGTAGATTATGTGCCTGTGCATATACAAGCAGATGATCATCTAAATGCGTTAAAATTTGTGGACTATATAAGGTTTTGCTTGACAAACTTGATTCGACGCCCCTCAAGGGGAGCTTACATAACAAATTGGGGCTCTCTAGCTCTTACAGTCTCCCAGATCTAGGTGTTCATTCGGACCGACGGACGGACAGACGGTCATGGCTAGACCGACTCGGCTGTTGATGCTGATCACGAATATATATACTCTATGGGGTCAGAATCGCTTAGTTTTTCCTGTTACATACATTTTCACTAATACAATACTCTACTAAAGTACGGGTATAAATAGCCCAAATATTCTATTTTATGATTACCTATGCTTGTATGTAATTTCTGTTTGGTAATCATGGAGTAATATTAAAATTTCCTTGATCCATCTTCGAATCCTTCAGGTTTGCCCATGTAAATGGTTTTTGCAACTCAGATATATAGAATGGTTACATTCAGCACCAATGGATAATCACTGGAGTCGAGGAAAAATATTTATCAAGTGAATCGACGATACAAGTAGTAGCGTTAGCAGTTTATAAGAACCGTTATATATGTTTCCCTAGCCGTAATGTTGTTCCTGTGGGTATTCTCGGATTCTGTGGGTATGCGATAGGTAAGCCGATATGGAAGCTTTTTATACCATTCACAAAATTGTATATTACTTTTGTTAGGAAGCTTGCAAAGTATAGAAGGCAGCGTTTCCTATTATATAAAGTATACATATTCTGAATATTCTGAATCAGCACGACAAGGGAAGTCGATATAACCATGTCCGTGCGTCCATCCGACTGTTTCAACCCCATGATCTCAGAAGTCTTGAGAGCTACAGAGTTGACATTTTTACCAGATGCCTTGTATTCACGCTGGTTAAGTTCAAGTTTCATCCTGATTGGTGAACTATATCATATAGCTCTCATATAACCGATTTTTCTGGAATGAACGCTCAGTAGCATAACTATTCATCCAAATCAAAAAAAATCAGATTGTATCTATTTAAAGCGGCCGCACGTCCATTGACTAGATCTGGTTAAGATCGGAAACTTCATCTTATAGCCCCCATATAACCGATTTTTTCAAAATGAACCAATTCTGTGTTGTGTTCAATTCAGGAGACACCACATCCGCTCGGATATAACCGATTGTTCCAGAATGACCGCTTAGCAGCATAACTTTTTTATTTTTCATCCAAATCAAAACAAACTCGGTTTGTATCCATTGTCTTTGAATTCCTCGTCTTTCCTTTTGTTCTGAAAGAAGTCCCTTATCATTCTTCTCTATAGAGGCACAATTCTTGTGATTCTTTAGTTTCATCTTCTCGGCATGGTCTTATGAAGCGTAGGTCTACCACCACTGATTTACTAGAATTTTCTTCTTCTGTCATACAGAAATTTAAGAATAAAATGCAAGCATTTACCCTGGAAATCACTGTTTGCTTATACATAAGTTGAATCTCCTTGGCTTCCCATCCTATCTTCTTAAGCGGATTTCAAACTACCTAAATCACAGAACTTAGAAAGTTATTTTCAAAAATTATTGTTCAGTAAGATGACCTTGATTCTTTCCAATCGTGGTGACAGGTCAATTAACTAAAACTAAATGCAAAGTCATGTCGTTTTCTTGCAGTATATCGCTGTAGACATCGTACCTTCTTAACGATAGGACCCCTGATCGGATCGATACCGTAGACAATACTTGATCGCATCGATACCAATTCCCCTTTATTATAGTATGGTCTTACTCTTAACCATTTCAACTATTGTATGGTGTCCATAACCTTATAAACCACATATATTTGGCTGGCGCTCTAACTAACCGTATCTGTTAACAACATACATAACCGTTTATAATATATGTGTCTTAGCTGTCATTCACAAGTGCACATGCAAGTGCTTCGTACGACGATGAAACTCAGGATTCTGAGTGATCCTGACAACGCTGAATTATCCACTTGGTATCCCTTTTAGCTTAGTGATACACTGTGGAACAACTTTGTAAACCGAATGACCACCACAAGCTCTGCTTCGGTTGTTGATGTGGCTACCATTGCTTGGCTCTGACTAATAAGAGTGATAAGCCTCCAGCATATTTAACTATAACTCGTGAGGTGGATCTGCCAGTCTTTGAACAGCCCGAGAAATTTGCATTAGAGGAATCAGTATCCAGGATGAAAGAGGGCCAAGAACGATGCCTAAAAGAATCGTACGCGATATTCGCAGCACCCGAATTGTAACAATTTACACTAAATTTAGAGAAATTAAGAAGTAGTTATTGCTTTATTATAAAAGACACTACGCAGTTGTTCGAGCGGATATTTTTTAGGTTATGGCGTTTAATTATTAAAGTGTCGCTGCATCGAAAATTTGTGCCGTCATCCCGTTGCTACTGATGAAGAAGAATATTGCGTACAATTCTTGTAGGTTAAAAACTATCGTGTAACTATCGTGTCTCATCCCAACGACTATCTATTACCCTAAAAGCTGTTGGGAGGTATCGCGACAATATGGCAAGACTCTTTACTATAACAACTATTGTATGGAATCTTCACTACATATATTTGGCCGGAGCCAAATAACATACATATGTACATACCTTAGCTGATATTTACAAGTGCAGAGCAAGGCTCCTTTTGAAGTGAATCTTAACTGTAGTCCACATCTAAAAGCCATTAAGTTTCGATTTGTTAATTGAAACTATACTATGATTCACAATAGATTGCTAGCTCATTGACATTTTTAAACACAATAAAAATGCTTCTGTCGGCAAAACCGCGCCATGTTATTCTCTATATGTTTATCCAAGAACAACCATATCGTACGTAATGCGATATTCAAGTAGATTCACTTAATCAACCTTCCATTCTTAGAAAACCGTAGAATTAAGCTCAATGTTATCTTTATAAATAAGCTGCTTACTGGTGAAATTGATTCTCCGATATTGATGAGCCAAATTAGTTCTTCTGTCCCTCGTAGAACTACTAGAAATTATGTTTCTATTAATATCAGCAATGTAATTTAAAATATGTCTTGCATGAACCTTTTCATGTCCTGTATTTTAACTATAATAATCTCTACCTTTATCTCCATTAATAATTCTCTCAACTCAAATAAAACATCTATACTAACGCAATTAGTTCTTCTGTCCCTCGTAGAAATACTAGAAATTATGTTTCTATTAATATCAGCAATGTAATTTAAAATATGTCTTGCATGAACCTTTTCATGTCCTGTATTTTAACTATAATAATCTCTACCTTTATCTCCATTAATAATTCTCTCAACTCAAATAAAACATCTATACTAACGCACCTAGCTAGTAGATAATGCAAATCGTTTATGGTTCGTAGTGTTTCTTTTCTTTGAAAGGGAGCGAGCGAGTACGTATATTTTTCCGTCTTCGCCATTCGTGTCACACGTTATGCGGCAGCGCCCCTAGGTCGGTTAGATGGGAGACGGTTGATTTTAGACTGGGCTTCGCGCGTAAGAAGCCCCGCGTCTTGAAGGCGTTGCAGGGCCCTTTGAACGTACTGCGCATTGTACGTCAACGTCCTGTTATTGCTTCGCAACAATCGGTTATACGGGAGCTATAGTTGATATAGTTGTTTGATCTGGATTAAATCTGGTAGGCGGGCATGTGGACTGTTTACAAACTAAAGTTGGTTTGCATTGGAAGAAAAACGAAAGAGTTATGCTGCTTGTTGTTTATTCTGGAAACGAACGGAAGAACAGATCAAGAATATATATGCTGATCAAGAATATGTACACTTAATGTAGTCGGAAACGCTTCCTTCTGGGAGTTGCAATCTTTCTGACAAAATGAATATGCCATCACATTTTTGAGTGGTATAGAACGTTCGTTTTGTGAATGATGCAATGCGTGTTACCTAATGTAACTAGAGTTGCATTGTTGAATGAAGAGAGGACAACATTTCTAGTAGTTATCCTAAGAGGAGGAACAAAATTAATTTGGCTCATAAAATTCGGATTATTCACTTCACCGTTAATTAGATTATGCATAAAGATAATACTTAACTTACTTCTTTAATTTTCTGAAGATGGCATTCGGCTATTAAAACCACAGTTTAAGAAACGATGAACAAATTGAAAAAAATCTTTGAGGTCGTGGTGTGTTCTATACTAAAGACAATGTCCCTTAATCAAAGTCACAAAAAACCCTTTGAAATGAATTTTGTGATGATGTACCGTTTCGAAAACTCCAGCCAACTTAGCATAGTTTTATATTATCACAACTAATCTTGAAATTTGCAGGCTGCTAAAAAGACTTGTTATAAAAGAGGTGGAGGCGTTTATTAACACCGTAGTGTAAACTACTGTTATATGTCAAATATTTATTGTCTTAGTCCATTTTCCCCGACTGCAAGCCAGTAAATTTTTCACTTTGAGTCCATAGCCATTTTGCCATGTTGTCATCTGTTGCAGCTGGCGCCACTTTCTTTGGCTTACAATCGCTAAAGTACTGGCCGGTAACTGCATCCAAGTCTCGGTCTAATGCTGCATATAGTGTAGTCTGTGCGCCACTTCTAGGAGTCTTCAAAAGCAGCCAACAAACGGGTTTCACAATGTATCTGGAATTCAGTAAATGTTAAGTGTCGCCTGGTCGGCTTCTACTTAAATCATACTTTGCGAATGTGGTCTGGAAGAAGGGCCAATGCCTAGCCAGTTCTGTGGCTACAACCCCCGGATGCAGCACATTAACTGTGACTCCAGTGCTTTCCAATCGTTTGGCCAACTCCCGCGTAAAAAGAATATTTGCTAATTTGCTTTGACTATAGGCCGCTGCTTCGTCATAGGACTTCTCACTATTCAAATCGTCCATTTTGATGACTCCACGTATATGCGCTAAGCTGGAAACATTAACAATTCGACTAGGTGCCGATTTCTGAAGTGAAATTAATAGACAAAGTCTATTTAAGAAGCAAACGATTCCTATGCTCTTACCTTCAGCACGTCCAGCAACAAGTTTGTTAGTAGAAAGTGACCCATGTGGTTAACTCCCAGCTGCATTTCAAAGCCATCCTGTGTAAGCATTTTCGGACAACGCATAATGCCAGCATTGTTAATGAGTATATGTAACTTATCCTGCTCTTCTTTGAAGCTAGAATGAAGACGAGGGCATTAGTTGATTTGCAGATCGTAGATTCTCGAGAACAGCTCACCAAGCTGCAAATTTTCGCACGGAATCCAAAGACGACAAATCCAGCTGTCTACATAAGATGTTTTCATTTTTGGTATCTTGGACAATTTCATCACGAGCTCTTTTACATCTATTCATATCTCTACAGGCCATATAAACAGTTGCTCCACGTCGTGCCAGCTCCCGTGCGGTTTCCTTACCGATGCCTGTGTTCGAGCCGGTGACAATCACAACTTTTCCTGTCTCATTCGTCTCCTTTGTGAACTGGCCACCTTGCAGATAAATCCTAAAACGCACAACTCGCAAGACTCATAATGTGTATGTATTATTTTGTATGGATTCGTAACATGTGGTAAGCACACAAACACACGTGCGTAGTGCTACTTAATGGTAATCTCTTTAGTTAGTGCTTACCTGATAAAGTACGCCACAGCTGCAATTAAAGCCGGCCACAGTATCAGGGGGCTTAATATACAATTTAGGAGTACGCACATCGCCTCTAATTCAAAAGTTGTATTCGCTACCTCGAATTCCAATATAGACTGGAGCGGAACAAGTGATGCACTCAATATTTATCAGTTTGAGTCAAGTACAGCTGACTGATAATGAGACCTTGCCAAATCTATGAGCGAAGCTTGTATACTCTTTTAGACACTTACATTGCGTGGGTAATAAAACCGTATGTAAGCACATAAAATGTTTATTTATATATATAAATAACCTTACTTAAATAACCTGACTTACCTACAATTTTATTTTCTTCTTTTTAAACTCGTACTCTAGTAGAGCAAACGAGTATATTGTATTCGTGTATAAAGTATTTATATTCTTGGTCAGAATCAACAGGTGAGTCGATCTATCCGTATCCGTGTGTCAGGAAGGCTAACTTCGGGTAACGGAAGCATACAAATCCTTGCTTTAAATACGTTCCATATTTGGTTTGATTCGAATAAAAACCAAATTCAAATCCGGTATAGTAAGAGTTCATTCCGAATCGGTCGATTATATGGGAGCTATATGAAATAGCTATCCGATGTGGATATATTTTGGTCAGCAGACGTAGAGGTTTCTAAAACTGACATTTACCAAATTTGGTTTAATTTGGAAAAAAAAAAAAATTTTTTGCTGTACTAAGAGTTTTTTCCGACTCGGTCAGTTATATGGGAGATATATAATATAGTGATCCGATGCGGATAAACTTTGGTCAGCAGACGTAGAGGCTTCTAAGACTGACATTTACCGAATTTGGTTCAATTAGGATAAAAAACAATTAATTTTGGTGTACTAAGAGTTCCGAAACGGTCGGTTATATGGAAGCTATATGATATAGTTCTCCCTTCTTGATGAGATCAGGCCACTGGACAGGAGCAGTCGTCAAATGGATACAAAATGTATTTGGAAGAAAAACAGAAAAGTTATGCTTCTAAGTGTTCATATGAGAGCTATATCATATAGTTGTCAGATTTGGATAAAACTCGAATTTAATCAGCGTGCAGTTAAAGGAAGCATCAGGTAAATATTTCAGCTCTAGAGTTTTTAAGACTTCTGATATCTTTGTCTTGAAAGAGACGGACGGACCGACGGACATGGTTAGATTGATTCCCCTTATCATGCTGATCATGAATATATAAACTTTATATGGTCGGAAACGCTTTCTTCTATGCGTTGCAAACTTCCTGACAAAATCATTTGTATCAATTCGAATAAACCCTACTTCCGCTCGCCGCAAATTCATCTTGTATCCTATGTATCCACTCTACCCAGATTTAATCTAAATCGGTTATATATTTCCAATGTAATTGGTATATAAGCTTCGGCAAGCCGAAGCCAGCTCTCCTTTCTTGTTCTGATTAACAGCTAATAAATAAGACTTCGACGCCCTGGAAATATCGATATTTCACACAATTTTTGATATACATTTTTTTTAAACAAATTATTGAATATTAATATAATTAACCTCTTTTGCTTCGACAAACATCTGATGGGATTATAATCACTTCTAAGTGATCGGAGATTTTTTACGATAGGGCTTTGAAACTATCGATAGTGGCGCCATTCAATATGCATCTTTTCAGAGCAAATATTCGATACTATCGTTGGAATTGATCATATTTCAAAACAAAATCATTTATATTTAATCATATAGTAATAGTAGTTTTTATTTTTGCAAACGAGTAATACTTATTATGTAATGCTTATTTAACTTAGTACATAATATATTAAACTAAAACTATGCCAATATTTCCATGTTGTCCGCTGTTGGCGAGCTAGGAACAGGTATTTGGCCAGATTACGACAGTTTCTTCTATTGAGCCAATCCAAAGTTTCCGACTCGCGTAAAGTTGCTCTGTTCAGATGTAAGAGACGTATCTCGCGAAGCATTGGGCAGGCGCCGTGGATCGCATACTGGTCCTGGAAGTAGTATTTCACCCCTAAGATGTGGTTTAGAATTTTATAAATCAGCCTTGTAGTGGTGTTGGATATATAAACATATATATACAAACCGAGTTTCAACTAAACGAGATATGGTTGTTTTCATGGATAACATCTCGAATTGCGGGGGTGGAGCAAAATTTTAAAGCAAACTTTATCTGACGCCCCAAAAGAGGAGTCCACATACCAAATTTGGCGACTCTAGCTACATAGTAAGGACAGACGGGCATGGCTAGATCGAATCAGCTGTTGATGCTGATCAAGAATATATATGTACTTTATGGGGTCGGAGACGCTTCCTTCTGCCTGTTACATACATTTGGACGAATACAGTACAGTCGTTTACTCTACTAGAATACGAGTATAAAAAAAGGAACAACGCTATAGTCGATATTCCGACTATAAAATACTCAATATTCGACACACTTAAAAGTATGAAAAACTAATTTTTTTTTTTTTGGTGGTGTGGTGCTCTCATACAAAATGTTTTTTAGGATTTTGTCTACAAGTATTAGCCGATCTTAACAAAACTCGGCAAATCGGTAGATTATGTGCTTATACATAAATGCGTTGAAATTTGTGAAAGATATAAAGCTTTGCGGGAGCGGGTGGGGGCGTGGCAAAATTTAAAAACAAACTTTATCTAACGCCCCATAAGAGGAATCTACATACCAAATTGGATCTCTCTAGCTCTTACAGTCTCAGAGATCAAGGTGTTCATACGAACGGACGGACATGGCTAGATCGACTCGGCTGTTGATGCTGATCAAGAATATATATACTTTATTCACGAATACAATATACTCGTTTACTTTAATAGAGATCGAGTATAACAATAATTTCACTTAAGCGCTTAGCTAATATACTTTTTGTTTGCCACGGACTGCCTTCATTCTGCTGAAAACACAGAAATGACGTTTAATATTGGTCACGACTGTAGTAATACTTACTCATTTCTATGGTTACCTTCCAATATTAAAGGGGATAAATATCCTCAGCGAAACGTTGTGTTTAGAAATAAGTTAAACTAAAATACCAATACAAGTGATGTCAGACGAAAAAAAACATTACTATCGAAAATGCAAAAGAAAAAAACACTCGATAGTGTCGCGAAAAAGTAAAACAGACATCTACAATGCATCGATAGTTTGCCAGCTCCACAGTTGGGTCTTTGTAATAGCTTCTGAGTAGAATGTGCTCTCAATGGGATCACGCTTAATATGTTATAAAACTCAATGTTTTTAATTAATTTATTTATTTCTAAATATTTGATGAGCTTATTTTGGTCTGAATGGCATCGCTTCTCTCATTAAAATTGACAGGTTTCTTGTCCTTCATTTTTGAATAGATTATCTAAACTAACATATCAATATATACAATGCAGTTGCAAATAACGCCCAAAATTATTTGGCTAAGTACTAGCCAATATTTTATGTAGTTTCATAAGGGAATTTTGTTTTTTTTTTTATTCTATTATATTTGAATATATCGCTAATATATCGATACGACGGCGCATATCATCGATATATTTATATGCATTTTGTTATTTGCAGATACCGATAAATATATATTATTTGTACTAATCGATTGCGTCACAGCCAGAGTAAAATGAAATAAATCTTATTATTGTTTAATAAATCTAAGTTAACGTTCAATAGGAAATAACTGCAACAGCATGAACAGTTTGTCAATGGCCTTGAATATTGTAAGACAGCGCCGGAGTGCGCCAGCCCTGTTATTCTCCTTAACACGTTTGTTTGCTGCCAAGCCGGCGACGGCTTCGGCTACAGGTGAGCTACGAGAAGTACAATATAGCTGTAATATGATATTGACCGTGTCAATATAAACGAAAATTAGCTGGAAAGAAGAAAAAGTTGGGCAAACTGGGCCCCATCATGGAGAAAAAGGTCATTCCCGTTGAAACGGATGCTAACAAATTGGTTAGTTACGTGTGCGGCAGCAACTATCATAAGACTGGAGAGGACATCAAGGTGAGTGGTGAGCGTTTAAAAACAGAAAGGAAAGCTAGCTTCGGCCTGCCTAAACAATCGCTTATATAAAAGCTGTATGATATAGTCCGATCTTGACCAGATCTGGTCAGCGGACGTGGGACGTGAGTACACACCGAATTTGGCTTGATTTAGATAAAAAACGGAACAGTTATGCTACTAAGTGTTCATTACGGGACAATCGCTTATATGGGAGCTATATGATATAGTTGTCCGATCAGGATGAATATTGAACTTAACAATTGAGCAGATGTAAGAAGCTCCTGGTTCATATTTTAGCTTTGTACATCAAAAGACTTTTGAGATATTTGGCAGAAGTATACATTCGTATACTTTATGTGGTCGGAAATGATTCCGTCTATGTTGAAAACTTTATGACAAAACAAGTAAGAAGGCTATAGTTGATATTCCGACTATAAGATACTCGTACTCAGTATTTATTCAATATTCTTCACACTCAAAAGTATGAACAAATAAATTTTTGTTGGGGTTGGAGTGTTCTCTTACAAAATGTTTTTTTTTACTATTTTGTCTAAAATTATTATCCGATCTTAACAAAACTCGGCAAATCGGAAGATTATGTGCTTACACATATATTCAAACCGATATTATGTGCTTCTACATATACAAACCTAGTTTCAACTAAATGCTTTAAAATTTGTGGAAGATATAAAGTTTTGCGGGGGCGGAAGGGGGCGTGGTAAAATTTAAAAAGAAACTTGATCTGACGCCCTACAAGGGGAGTCTACATTACAAATTGGGTCTCTCTAGCTCTTACAGTCTCTAGGTGTTCATACGGACGGGCGGACAGACGGATATGGCTAAATCTACTCGGCTGTAGAGTATATATACTTTATGATGTCTTAGACGATTCTTTCTGTCTGTTACATACATTTGCACAAATACAATATACTCGTTTACTCTACTAGAGTACGAGTATAATTAATATACACACATATTTGGTGGAATGGTATAATTATAGTGCATTCTTATACGTTCATTTATTCTGTTGCAGCTGAAGTCTGATTCGGAATACCCGGAGTGGCTCTGGACACTAAACACTGAACGTATTATACCGCTGGAGGAAATGGACCCCAATACGAAGCAATATTGGCGAAGACTGAGAAAAATGGCACTGCGGCGCAACAATCAGCTGTTCAAACTGAAAAAGTTTTAGACGCAGCTGCGGTACCCGGGAAATTAACTGCTAGCCTTAGTTTAGTTATTAACTTTATCTTTGTTGTTACCTCACCTTGGTCTTCAGTTTGTAATTATGTACATAGGCGTATTTGACATGCCCAACATTAAATTATATTTGCCTTGCTGTCGGTGCAGTGCAAGAAAATAAACACTTGTTTTCTTGTCCCAATAATGTAAATACTTTCTACATTGTCTTGCACTTATCGATGTTGCGTTTTCGTCTCCGCTTGTCTGATGGAACGTATAAAAAGAACATGGGCCGTCAACACATCAGGTAACGCAGATAAAGTTTTCAAAGAAATGTCTCCGAAGATCGGGCTTCCAACATTGATATTGGCTCTCCTGCTGATCCTGATTGCTGCGGTTGCATATGGCCAAAGTGAAGCCTCAGGTGAGTAAGAATTGATATTGTATATATACATATAGTATACATAAGGTTGTAAGGCACTAAACATTTTTGGGAAAAAAAGTTGGAACAGAGTCGAATTTGACAATAATAAGAATTTTCAATGTCTGCCAAATAAGCCTTTCATATGCATAGTGTATCGTTGAATTTACGTGAACATATTATCTGTCTTTGCAAACAATATACTTCCGCAAAGGGATGTTTTGAGATTCGATAGCTACACTCGCTTGATTACGGTATATGCAAAATTGGGTATATTTGGAAATCATATTCAGTTCCACCCGTAGTTCCATCATCTATTTCAAATCATCATGCTTACGAAACTACATAAAATAATCATACATTCGCAGAGCATGTCGTTGTGTGCTACCAGGGTACATGGTCAACCTACCGTCCAGGACAGGGAAAATTTGGCGTTGAGGATATTGATCCTTTTTTGTGCACGCATCTAGTGTATGCCTTTCTGGGCATCGAGGAGAACGGTAATTTGCGAATTATCGATCCCTATTTAGACCTGGATGATAATGGCGGCCGTGGCAATATTAGAAGGTTCAATGCCCTCAAATTGCAGAATCCCACTCTGAAAACACTGGTGGCCATTGGTGGTTGGAATGAGGGTTCCAAGAAATTCTCAATCGTAGCTGGGGATGGCGAAAAGCGGTCTCGATTTATCGAAGAGGTTGTCAAGTTTTTGCAGCAACATGGCTTTGATGGATTGGACTTGGATTGGGAGTACCCCGGACAACGGCACAATTTATCGAATCTGAGCGAGGACCGCGCCAATTACGTAACTCTGCTGAAAGAGCTTAGGGAGGGGTAAGTGATACCCAACGCTTTGTATTTCTGCTGTTAATGAAGGTGTCCGTAGGCTACAACCGTTTGGCTATATGCTAAGTGCGGCAGTTGGATCCGCTGAGTTCTCAGCGCATACATCGTATGATATCCCGGCCATAGTTTCATACCTTGATCTGATCAATGTAATGTCTTATGACATGCACGGTCCTTGGGACGAGGTGGTCGGCGTAAATGCTCCACTTTATAGAAGATCTAACGACACTACGGAGAAAGAACGACAACTCAACGTGGATGCGAGTATTCAGTATTGGCTAAACTCTGGTGCGCCGCCAAGCAAGCTCGTGCTTGGTGTGCCTTTCTACGGGCGCACCTTTACCCTGGCAACTGCCGAAGAGCACGCGCCAGGAGCTAAGCACATTGGACGTGGAATGGCAGGACAATTCTCCCGGGAGCCTGGAGTTTTGGGCTTTAATGAGCTGTGCCAAGAAATGCAGCGGAACCCGGAGGAATGGACAGAGGACTGGGATGCTGATCAAATGGTGCCCTTCGCTCATAGGCTGAGACTGCGCCAGTGGGTGGGCTACGATAACATGCGCAGTCTAGCCCTCAAGACTCAGTATGCAGTTGACCACAAGCTGGCTGGTATTATGGTTTGGTCACTTGAGTCTGACGATTTCAAGGGGTACTGTGGCTTTGGACGCAATCCTTTGTTGCATGCGATCAACCGAGTTCTTTACGGCAAGAACACTCCGACAGGCCTAAGCAACGAACCCGAACCTATGAACGCACAACCTGGGTTGGAAAGCGAGGCTGTGGTTGCAGAAGCAGAAGTGCCCGTTATCTATAGCTGTCCAGCCGATATTGGGTACGTTCGTGATAAGGACAACTGCTCAAAGTTTTTCTACTGCAATGGAGGTGCAACCTTCAGTTTTGATTGCCCCTCCGGGCTGATGTTTGATTATGCTTCTAGCAGCTGTAATTTTGCCAACTATGTTAAATGCTGAGTCGCCAAACAGAACCTATTTGTCTTTCAAATATAAACAGTGAAGCTCGAACGTTCTAAATCCTACGGATAAATATAATGCTGGCATCAAGACATATAATACAGAATCAGTTTTCGGTGTAAAGAGTATAATTTTCTTACGCTCTTTTAATATTTTATACTCTTTTAGAATGTATTCTAATTTTGTCGCGATATTCGTAACGCATAGAAGGAAGCAACTTTGACCCCATAAAGTATATATATATTTTTGATCAGCATGGCAAACCGAGTCGATATAGCCATGCCCGTCTGTTTCTATGTTTGTCAGTGTTTAGCCCTAATATAGTTCTGCAAGGGTATATAAGGTTCGGGTACCCAAAGTTAGCCTTCCTCTTGTTATACCATTCACAAAATGGAATATACATTTTTGTCAGAAAGCTTGCAATGCACAGAAGGAAGCTTTTCCGACTACATAAAGTAGCATATCAAGAATGTGATCAGCATCATGTCGGTACGTCCGTCCCTGTGTCCGTCTTTTTCAACACAAGGATCTTCTTTGTCACGTGCTTCCCTTGTCTGCAAGCTGGTTAAGTTCGAGTTTCATCCACATCAGACGTTATATCATATAGTGCGCAGATAACCGATTGTTCCGGAATGAACAGTTAGGAGCATAACTTTTCCGTTTTTAGTCCAAATCAAACGAAATTCGGTTTGCATCCATTTGAGGAGACCCTACGTCCGCTGGCCTGGTCTGATAAAGATCGGAGAACTATATCATATAGCTACCATATAACCGATTGTTTCGGAATGAGCACTTAGGAGCATAACTTTTCTGTTTTTCATCCAAATCAAAACAACCGACCAGATTTGATCTAGATCGGTTATATATTTACAATGTAAATGGTGTATAAGTTTCGGCAAGTCGAAGCTAGCTTTCTTTTTTTTTATACTCGTACTCTAGTAGAGTAAACGAGTATATTGTATTCGTGGAAATGTAGGCAGAAGGCATCGTCTAAGACCCTATAAAGTATATATATTCTTGATCAGCATCAACAGCCGAGTCGATCTAGCCATGTCCGTCCGTCCGTACGAACGCAAAACTTTATATCTTCCACAAATTTTAACGCATTGAGTTGAAACTCGGTTTGGTTGAGTTTTGTCAAGATGGGAGACAAAATCGTAAAAGAAACATTTTGTATTAGAATGTTCGGGTCAGATATCCTGTGCTCAACAAGTTTGGTTCGAATCAGTTTGAAGCCCTGGAATATACATTCTTATTGTTTTGTGAATGGTATAAGACAAAGAGAACAAGATTTCGAATGCACTATATTATTATTAATAGTATGTAACTAGTATAGATTCTTTCCGAAAGCTTCGTTTATGGAACTACGCTTCTACTATTTTGAGATTAATAGGAAAGTTTTCCATGTTAAAGGGCTTCTGACCTGGTCGCCAGGTGACAAAATTTTGCGGACACTCCACAAGCTCAGCGGGCTTGCATTGTTCAAGCTTCTCATCAAAATAGTATCCCTCGATGCATTCATAATCTATACGCTGGGCATCGCGGCACTCGTGGTATAGTTGGCAGTCCCACGGATGTCGGAAAAAACCGTCTACTGGGCACATGCCCATTCCCCCTGTGGTGGGCTTTTGAGTTGTTAGGACAGACGCATCCCCGATAGCCGACACGATGACTCGTAGAAATGCAAAGGCTTCTCCGCACTTGCCAAGGAAGTCGTCCGCATTGATTGTGGACACCATAACGCCTCCAAGTTTCTGGGACTTGACAAGTCGCATTTTTGCGCTAATGCTGCGAGCATCCTCATAGCTCAACCACTGATTATCCTTGACGGCATAAGGTACCTGAGCTTCCTCGTCAAAATACTTCTTCCATTTGACGGCCTGCACGCAGAACTCACCGTATGTCATGTATCCCGGCTGGCGGGAGCTCTGGGTCTGCAAACCGGGACCTTTGGCGCGTGCACCGTTGCTCAGTTTTGTTTTCTCCGCGTTCTCTAATGTGTAGGACTGGCCAAAGATTGGTGTGTTCAAGAGCAACTTGGAGGGCAGCTTCGTATACTTAATCCAGTGATCGACAACACGGTCTAAACTATTGCTAGCATTTCCGTGGAGTGGGGCATTGTAGCCAAGGCGCGATGTATGGGGATCACTTCGGTCGTAGGTCGTCAGAGTAATTAGATCCGCGAATTTGGCTATCTTCGGAATATCATAGGAGGAAAGGGTATGTTCATCCAAACGCCCGGAAACCCCAACTAGCAAAATGAATTGGTGCTCTTTAAGACTACAAAGCAGAATATCGTGTGAGAGGGCATTATTTTACATGAAAATATACATATATACGTACATTATTTTAAGCTCCTCCAAGAACAAAACAAAGTTTTTGCGATCTTCGGAACGACCACCACGCTGTGTGGGGTATTGCCAGTCGAGATAGACGCCATCAAAGTGCCATTTATACATAAAATCAATGAGCGAAGAAAAGAACCGATCGCGCTTACGCATATTCGCTGCCATCTCCGAGAATTTTTTCGACTCTTGCTTCCAGCCGCCAACCGAGACAATTGAATTCACATTCCAATACTTAAATTTATCGGCTTGACTCAATAAGCCTAGATAAGAACATTTATTTTTCAGAAATTTCATATGAGAACGTCGCAAAAAGAATGGGGTGATGAAAGGTATAGAACGTAGGTAATGGCAGTTATCTTCATATCAATCATATGTCATATGTATGGTTGTTGTTTATTGAATTTGGGAGAAAGTCTACGGCAAATACACTTTACTTTATAGAGTAAACGAGTACATTATTTTTTGTTTTTTTTTTAAGATTTTATACAATTATCTAGGTATAAACTATAACTGAAAGCAATGTATTTGGAACCTACTTACCACTTTCAGTCAGCAAGTATTCATCCGTTAAAACTACTGCTCCTGAACCCTTCGGGTCAATAAAAAGTGCATTCATGACTATGTGACTGCAAAGATTATATGCTATGAGCCAAGGTTGAAAGTTGCTGGAGCCCTTGTCATAGAATGAGTTTATGTCCCAATAGCAAAAAATTTTATCTGTAATGGCGAAATATAAGCGGCAATAAGCAATGTGCCTTAATTTACTTACATTGTGAATGGGAAGCCGATGCAATCAGTAAAGACGCCAGCAATTGGAATGTAACGCCTAGCATCCACATAGTGGTCTACCATGAAATAGTTTTGTTATTCAGCAAGGAAAGATAACTTAAAATTTTTAATACTACGGTAAAAACTGTCTCTAAAATGTGTTCTTTTTGTTTAGTATCGTCGAGTGTAGCCTTATAATACTGTCTCACATTTGTGTTTTTCTATAATTTTTAGTCTTGTTGTGCTCTAGATCTTTCGGTAATGAATATTTTCTGACTGCGTCTAAAATAGATGTAAATATGAAATTTATGGCACAGCCTTCTTAAGCATAATTTTCTTAAGAAGAAAATTTTTGGATTCAAATGGTAAAAAGATTTTTAATTATTAATGCGAGGGATGGCCGGTGAAAATCCTCTAGCTGAACCGTTATCCCAGTACAGGGGGTTGCACCAAAGCCAAGAGGTCAGAGGTGGCCGGCGGCTATGTCGCCTCCAAGAAAATTAGCCAAAATGGAGGCGTGTGGACAACAAAAGGGAGTCGAAGGACGACCTAGAGAATCTTGCACTGGCAAAATCCAATCGGAGGTGGCAATCGAACACACCTTGCAGGATCGCCAGGATAATGTGCAAAGAGCGCAACGACAACCTAAGTCATTTTGTTCTGCGTCTTCCCCGGCAGGATTATAGATTAATGTCGGAAACTGACAGGACACTATCAGTTATATGGGAGCTATATGAAATAGTGATCCGATATGTATCAACTTTGGTCAGCAGACGTAAGGGCTTCTAAAAGTGGCATCTACTAAATTTGGTATAATTCGGATAAGAGTTCAGTCCGAATCTGTCAGTTATATGAGAGCTATATGATATGGTTTTCCGATCTTGATCAGATCAGGCTAGTGGGCATGAGCGGTCCTCAAATGGATATAAAATGTATTTGGAAGAAAAACAGAAAAGTCGTGCTTTTAAGTGTTCATATGAGAGCTATATGATATAGTTGTCCGATTTGCATAAAACTCGAATTTAACCAGCGTGCAGTTAAAGGATGCATCTGGTAAACATTTCAGCTCTGTAGCTTTTGCGACATCTGAGATCTTTGTGTTTAAACAAACGAACGGACAGATAGTCGGACAGACGAACCTGGTTATATCTATTCTGCTTGTCATGCTGATCAAGACTATATATAAACTTTATATAGTCGGAAACGCTTCCTTCTATGCGTTGCAAGCTTCCTGACAAAATTAATATACCATTTTGTTAATGGTATAACAATCAATTTTGTGGTACGAAGAGTCGGTCGGTTATATGGGAGCTATATGATTTATCCGATTTGGATAAACTCTGGTCAGCAAACGTGGAAACTTTTAAATCTGCCATTTAGAAAATGTAGATCAATTTTGATAAAAAATAACCAATTTTGCTCGATAAACAATGGTCAGCAGACGTAGACGACTTGAATAAAAAACAACCAACTTTGCTGTACTAAGAGTGCATTCCGAAACGGTCGGTTATATGGGGCTATATGATATAGTGATCTGATCTGAATAAACTTTAGTAGGCAGATGTAGAGGCTCTTAAAACTCACATTTGGAAAATTTGGATACATTTGGATAAAAACAACCAATTTTGCTGTACTAAGACTTCATTCTGAATCGGTCGGTCATATTTAAACTTATGATATAGTGATCTTGTCTGGATAAAACTGGCATTTCCTTGAATCAATTTGGATAAAAGACAGCCATTTTTGTTGTACTAAGACTTTATTCCAGATCAGTCGGTCATATAAAAGCTATATGATATAGTGACCTGGTCTGGTCTAAACTGTGGTCATCAGACGTATACGCCTCTAAAACTGACATCTACCAAATTTGGCTTAGTTTGGATAAAATACAATCAACTTTGCTCCACTACGGGAGCTATATGATCCGTTCCGAATGAAATTTGGTCAGCATACGTGGATGCATCTAAAAATGACATCTCTCAAATTGTGGGTCAATTCTGATGCATACTAAGAGTTCATTCCAAATCGGTCGGTTATATGTCGGGGTCGGGCTATATGATATAGTGGTCCGATCTTGAAAATTACCAGTCCATAGCTTGTGACTGAAAGACTAACTCGCATAGTAACAGACGGACATGGGTATATCGACTCGGCTTGTTTATCAAGAAAGAAGAAATAATACCCTGTGCAAGGGTATAATCATAAAGATCAGACTACTATAACATATTGCTTCCATATAAAAACATATAAATGAAAGCTTTGTACAATAGATGACTCTATCAAAATCATTTAGTTGCTTATATATATTACTTAAACTTAATAATACAAATTATTTGCGGAAGGCAAGACAAGGCGAACATCGAACAATATCGATTGCCTACTTGGCAATGGATATCGAAACTTGCGATCTTATGATATTTCTAACATATCAATATAGCTGCGATATTCTGCCATTCGAGGTCGCACCCTCCAGTGATGGAATGGCAATTTGGTTGCGTTTTTGGTAGGTACGAGGTTTCGAAGGTTTGCGATGATAGAAGTGCCGCCGTTTCCGGTAGTTGCGATTGTTAGAATACCGGCATGAACCAGTAAAGGCAAATTCGAGAAAGAAGAACACTTATTATTGCTCCGTTTCGAAGAGTATGAACATCCGGAAATTAAATTTGAGTCAAAGTTTGCTTTCGAAAGACAAGTTGTAATTTGATTTGCGATGGTTGTCATTACAATGATGCAGTGCCATTAATGCGAGACGACGAAGACGATTAGACTAATGTTTTTAAGGTCGATTAGCAGCTGAAACTTAATCAGGAAGTCTGCACCAATGATCGCCATTGGTACATCGGCGACGACGAAAAGCCACGAGTATTTGCGACGGAGATCCAAATTAATATGCAATATGGAGCTTCTGTATGTTGCAATTACTGTTTGGTTAGCAGCATATAGCATTAGGTCGCTTGCATAGTCTTCTGTTTAACCAATGAACGAGGAATAACAGAGACTACGGATCCAGAGTCGATGAGAAAATTGATTTACAGTGTTGGATCGTAGATCGTCGACTTTCCGGTAAATCGATTGGTTGGGTGTTATAATCGTTATAATCTTCTACAGATAGCTCTTATAGTCTCCAAGATCTAGGCGTTCATACGGACTGACATGGCTAGATCGAAAATATATATACTTTATAGGGTCGGAGACGCTTCCTTCTGCCATTTGCACGAATACAATATACTCGTATACTCTACTAGAGCACGAGTATAACAAGTAAGAACGCTGTAGTCGATATTCCGACTATAAAATACTCGTACTCAGCAGTTATTCCATATTCGACACCCTTAAAAGTATTAAACACTTATTTTTGTTGGTGGAGTGCTCTCATACAAAACGTATTTTTACGATTTGGTCTACAATTATTATCCGATCTTAATGAAATTTGACAAATCGGTAGATTTTGTGCGAATACACTGACTTCCGCTCAAGACGATTGCAATTTTTTTAATATCCAGTTTTATTCGTGTAGCAATTGTTAAGTTGTGTCCTAGTTTTCTTCTTTTCTGATTAATTTCGGTTTCGGTTTTAACGAAAGCCTTCTAGTGCACCTAATAAAACTGCTTATAGCTATAGGCATGAGCATACAAGTGGAACCAATTGAATATTTTCTTTTGAGCTTATCGTGCTGTGTGTTGTTTTTGTTTGTGCTTGCGGTCTCCTTGTAATCTTATGCTATTTTTAGACTCTCTGTTTGCTTGTGATATTTGTTTGTCTTTTTATTTATTCGCTATATTACGCTTGTTGTTGTGGCGTTTTAAATCCGTTATCCTGCTGTCAGCTAAATATTGTTAAACAATTTTGTGCTTCAATGGCTGAGCGCTACAAACAAAAGTTGCCCTTTCAGGCTAATTCTACAGAGCCTATTCTATTTTGTTGGGTTTGTCGTAACACCATTCATTTCAAATGTACCAAAATCGGTGTCTGTGTAAGCAATTATTTTACAAATAATCATGGTTTGAAATTGTGAAAATATAAATTAAAAATATATGTGAGCTGTGTAGTTCTGCTGAAGCCGATTTGCGCTCGTTCTTAAGGAAAGCCTTTGCTTTCTTTAAAGGCCTTAATGCTGTCGTTATAGAACCAAAAACCCCTGAGCCAACTACTCCATATTCTATCTTTCGTACTGCTAGTCCACTCGTTAGTTACAGTCCCCAGCCCGAACAGCGGCTGCCTAATGCGGCTGCTTTAATGGGGATGGGCCCTCCAGCCAATCTGGAGAGTATAGATAGCACAGAAATTGAAGGTTCCAGGTCTGAGCAAAGGTCGGAAATTGCTCCCCCTGTCGAACTTTCCAGTGACGCGCCCTCAGTATCGTTGACTGTGGCTGCCCTGCCTAGACCTCTTATAGGCGTCCCAAAGTTGAAGATGGTCGTTATTTCTAGAATAGCCGTAGATTCTACATCAGAAGTGTTTCCGCCTATGTACAGGCCAAAACTAGTTCACAAAGTTCGAGGATTAATATAGAAAAGCTTAAGTTTAATGTTACGCGCAATATAGCTTCTTTCAAGATAGGTGTTCCCGATGACTATTTGGACACAATCTGGGTACCGAGCCGTGAATGAGCTTAAAGCCAGAACTAGAAATCGGATACCGATTAGACTCCCTGCTGCCGCACAATCCGTCCTTCTAATATAGCTTCATAAAACTAACTTCATCTTTTGGTATGGATACAAAGATTTAAGAATAAAATTCAAACTTCAGCAAAGCATTTGACTCGGTAAATCACTGTTTACTTATTCATAAGTTGGATCTCCTTGGCTTCCCATCACATCTTAAGCGGATTTCCGACTACCTTAATCTCAGAACTCAGAAAATTCTTTTTAATGACTCTTACTCTTAGCCCCTTAGGGTTACATTAGGGGTACCGCAAGGTAAGATGCCTCTGGTTCTATAACATTCTCGTGTACTTATGTACGCCGACGACGTTAAACTTTGTTTACCCTTCAACAACTCTTTCTCCCGCTTTAGGGATGACCTTGATTCTTTCCAATCGTGGTGTCAGGACAACTTACTAAATCTCAACTGTTCTAAATGCCAAGTTATGTCGTCTTGTAGTAGCACACCGCTTCAAACATCGTACCTTCTTAACAATATGCCCCTTGATCGGATCGACTCCGTTGATAACTTGCGTGTTCTTTTAGACCCTAAATTAAAATTAGTTTTACACATTTCAATTACCGTCAATACGGCTGTGGGTGCTCTGGGTTTTATCAAGCGACGGTCGAAAGAATTTGATGATCCTTTTACAACTAACCTCTTACTGTATCTGGTCCGACCTATTTTGAGGTATGCATCGTGGGTTTGGTGTCCACAATACAGGAATCACCAGGACCGCATTGAGTCTGTTAACAAAAAAAATGTTGAACTGGGACCCCAATAACCCCTTCCCTTCATATTCAACTAGGCTTCTACTCATAAATCATAATGGATGGAATCCATCCATTGAAAACAGTAGAATGACGCCTCACGAGGGGAGTCCACATACCGACTTTGGTGACTCTAGCTCTTACAGTCTCCGATACCTAGGTGTTCATACGGACGGACAGACGGACATGGCTGGATCGAGTCGGCTGTTGATGCTGATCAAGAATATATATTCTTTATGGGGTTGGAGACGCTTTCTTTTGGCTGTTACATCTTTATACATAAGCTGATTAATACTAGAAATTACGTTCCTATCTATCTTCAGCACTGTAATTTAAGCTATTTCTATTAATAACTCACTTAACTCAAACAAAACATCTATACTAACTCATCTTGCTAGTAGATAATGTAAATTGTTTATGACTTGTTGTTTTTCTTTTCATTGAAAGTGAGAGAGCGAGTCCGCGATTTTTTTTTTTTTCGTCTTCCCGATTCGTGTCGCTTGTTATGCGGCTGCGCCCCTCGGCCAGTTTTGGGGAGAGGTGGTAGCTTCTAGAAGAGGCTTCGCGTACCATACCCCGCGGCTTTTTATCGCGCATTGTATGTCAACTTCCCGATATGCATAAAAAAAACCATCTAATATTAACTATTGTAGTTAATATTCCGATTATAAGATAGTCGTACTCAGCATTTATTTAATATTCGAGAAACTCAAAAGTATGCTACAACAAAATAAAAGCTTGATTTTTTCGAGCTATACATAAAACAAACGAGTTAATGGGATAGAAGCCAGTTGAAGTCATTTTAGGCCTTGGCCAGGTGGCCACCAGAGATATTAAGTCCATATGGGAGAATGATTTTGGCAAAGATTTCAAAAACTATACTCCTGCTACACACATATATTTAGAAAACCGACACAATTATGGATGTAAAACAAACTAGTAACATTTTTGCATGAATTTCGCACAGAAGTGAATCGCCTTCTTCTTGGTTAGCATGAGACGCCGTATAAGCACAATATTCTCACTGTCTTAAGTGTTAAATATTTTAAGAATTTACCAGGTTACGGTAATGCCATAAAAGTGTATACTACATTTACAGATTTGATTTATTTGTTGTATTTGATTATATATGTGTTCATTGTTGTTAAAGTTTACGAAATACATATGCATATATATGCATATTCTGAGATTACACATTTAACGGATGCAAAATCTATTATTACTGGGCCAGTTTAACTGTTCTCAGAAAGCAATCAGATTAACATTTAGTTAGATTTTCATATTCAAATTTCAGTACTTTCGTAGTTGGACTACTGGCCTGAACCTGGTTGTGGACCTAGACCTGGATATCTGCAGCCTTAGTTGGAGACGTAGATTTCAAACTCCTTGTAGGCAAGCTCCTCACCACCATAGGGTATGTAACAGCAACCATGGGATGGCTGCACTTTACCCACTGTCACTGTGCCATCGTGGGTGGCGCGACCAATGAACAAAGGCTCTCCTTCGGATGTTTCTCCGGCGGGGTAGGCGTTTGGTGGAATGTTACCGCTCTCCACAGGCAGCCATTGGCCGCCAGAGGCACAGAGTACCTCGTACTCATTATGGCCGTGTTCGCCGCCACCCCAAGCTACATAAGTGACCCCGTGCGTTGGATGCAGTTTTCCGGGAATCAGATCGCCCTCATGGCGAGCCCGTGCAATATACAGCTGCTCACTGCTATCGAATCCTCCTTGAAGTGCATTCGGAGGCACCTCGCCATTAGCTGCAGGCACCCAGCAGCCTGGACCACTTCCAGTTGGTGGGGCAAAACCCACGGCAGGCGCTGAAGGTGCCGCATCTATAAGTTTGAAATAAATTCATAGGTAATCTTGTTACGCATTTAAGTAGGTATTTTACCATCTAGCAACCAGGTGCCACTAGCACCCCATCCAGTGCAGATGCCCACAAAGTTAACTGGGAAGAGTTCCCCTGCATCGTAGGACAAAAACGCCGCTGCCTCGTTCTCATGGCCGACGGTTATAACATTATCATACCACCGCACCCAGAATCCACGGAACTCGCCCGCGTTCAAAATGTTCGGAGTAGGCACTTCAACAACGTCTGGCTTCTGACGATCTTTACGGATGACGGATTTGCTGTTTTCCCATCCACCCAGGAAGATCTCAAAAATTGGTCCGTTTTCCTGGGGGGCTGTCGTAAGGGCTATGTGCGCATCCTTTGGTGAGCGCACCTTGAAAAGGAAAACTCCCCCAGTGGCCGCGAAGAATTGGTACTCCAACTTGTCTGGTGTGTTAATTTCTGCAAACAAAAAATAGATGTCCTTCACTTTAATGACTAAGAAAATCTGAATTAAAACTATGTATCTTCAGCCAGAGATTACCAGAAAGAATCGGCGAATTGTTCTAATGAATGAGCAAACTATAAGTCTATCGTCAGGTTCAAATTATGAAAGTAAAGAAAATTCTGATTTTATTCGTCATGTGTTAGACTTTTCAATTCGACCGACAACCAAATTTTAGCCGCTTCTCTGGGTCGTCACAAACTCTCCTTAATCAGTGACCTTTAGCATATATAAAATTGTAAATAATTCTAAAGCAATTACTCCTCCATTATTAGAGGTTGAACTATCAGAGTTTATTAGGAATTGAACGAAGAATTTCATATGCAAATGAAAAATATCATTCTGGTTGAATATGAGCAGGTGATATTTCACAACTGATAAGCTGAACTTTAAATGTTCGTATTTATACATTAACTGACAGAATTAAGAACTGCTAGTTCTTAAACGACTATAAGATACTCGTGCTCACCATTTATTTTATATTTGACACACTCTCAAAAGTATGCAACACTCTTCATATATGTTTTTTGGGTGGTGGGTTTTCATAAAAAATGTTGTTAGCTCTTATGGACTTCGAGATCGACTCGGCTGTATGGGGTCGAAAACGCTTCGGATGTAGTTTAGTAGTTTTGTCTATGTGTACAAATATCGTGACAAAATTTAAATACGCTTAGCAAGGGTATACAAATATTTCGTTTAGCATATGTTTTCCGTGGTGTAATTTGTTGCCGATTCCCATGATGTCATTTTAATAAATACATACTCATTTCGTCAAAGCAAACTGCTCGTCCATATTCTTCCCAGTCCCGCTTATTTTGAGCATCATTTCACTCAGCCCAGCTTAGAATTGTAGCTTTGCTCTCAGAGCACACTTGGGTAGTTATCCATAGTTTAACACATTTGGTCCGTCTCAAACTCACGCTCTCATAGGCATAGACAATGCCACAAATACTTATACATAAAACCAAAGTCTACATGCATACATAATATTGAAGTGACATCATTTTAGCGCACACCTCGAGGCCTCTACCCTCTGAGCTAAATTGTTTGATTATTGATTCTTCTTAAAGTTCAAGGCAAAAAATTTGCTCAAATCCAATGAATGACTCATGGCCGAAACAGACTTTTCCACTTTTCCACTAGCTGGCAAAGCAAACATCAAAATAAACAATAAGCATCAATTGAAACTGAAGTCATCATCACAAGGTGAAAGTTACTTACGTATTACACAGTTAACGAACTAAGAAGAGAATTATCACAGATGTACACATATGTGTTTGTTAATAAACTAATATAAGAGAAAACAATGTTTTTCTTTCTAAAAAAAAATATCTAAAGAAAGAATATAAATTAGATATATCAGAAATGTGCCTTTTATTTTGGCCGTTTGCCAAAATTTAGACAAACGCATTTTGCGTTCGGCTTGTGGACATTGTTATAAATTTTAAATTGTACCCACTTCATCTATTTAATCATACTGAATAACGGTAAACACACAAACACTTATTTTTCTTTTTTTCTCACCAATTGTCATGACTGCGTTATGACGTCGGCGTTCCTTTATTTCACGTTGGCGTTCCCACTGAGACTCTGATTTAAACTGCCATAACGAAAATAGTTGCACTGCAAGTAAGCTCGAAAAAGCTCCAAAGAGAGCTTTCAGTTAGAGCTGTAGCCGCACCTTGCGGAGATCGGTCCATGAAATGAGAATAAGTAGAAGTAGAGATAGAAGCTCAGAAGGAGGCGTTTACGAATATATAAAGTATATATATTCTTGCTCAGCATGACAAGGGGAGTCCGTCTGTCCGTCCGTGTATTTCAATACAAAGATCTCTGAAGTCTTAAAAGCTATAGAGCTGAAATTTTTACCAGATGCTTCCGTTGTCTGCAGGCTGGGTTAAGTTTGTTTTATCCAGATCGGACAACCATATCATATAGGTCCCATATAACCGATTGTTCCGGAATGAACACATAGGAGCATTACTTTTCTGTATTTTTCCCAAATCAAACTAAATTCGGTTTGTATCCATTTGAGGAGACCCCACGTCCACTGGCCTGATCTGATCAAGATCGGATAATTACATCATATAGCTCCTATATAACCGCTTGTTTCGGAATGAACACTTAGCAGCAAAACTTTTCTGTTTTTCATTCAAATCAAACCAAATTCGGTTTGTATCCATTTGAGGAGACCCCACGTTCGCTGGTCTCATCTGATTAAGATCTGACAATGATATCACATAGCTACCATATAACCGATTGTTCCTCAATGAACACTCAATGACATAACTTTTCTGCTTTTAACCAAATTTAAACAAATTCGTCTTGTATCCCTTGTATCCACTCCATCCAGATTTGATTACATCGGTTATATATTTACAATGTAAATGGTATATAAGTTTCGGCAAGCCGTAGCTATCTTTCCTGTCTTGTTGACATATAAAAGACTTTGTCCTGATTGACTGATATAGGATCATCGCACAGGTCAAACAGAAATGTTAAAAATTTTACACAAGGTGTAGTTCATGGGCTAGGCGCACACTAAGAAGCCATTTGGCAATAGTCAAGGTTAAGTAAAGGCTATTAGACCGACTATTAGACCGATGGCGATGCAATTTTTACAGTATAAAAATAGCGGCGAATTCGAGATCAAAGGCTATATATTGAGATAGAAAAATCGATATATCGATAATTTTCGATATACGTCGTTTTCTAAAAAAAACAAGTGAAGAGCTATTATATCGATATGGATAAGCCGATATATCGATATGGATAAGCCGATATATCGATATGTATCATTTGGAAAGCTAATTATTCAATTTACATGTGATTAATTTATTTTCAGTCATTTTTAGTATACTAATAGAGGAAGACCTAGAGTTATGTAGATGTACAAAATACCCAATTTATATATCTACAATGTACTAATCAAGAGTTATATATCTGTGTGGAAATCCTAAAATTATGGATATATATTGTTATCAGATAAGAGACAGTCTTGCAAGAAAACAACAACAACAAATCTTTTATACTTTTGAGTGCACGCTAACTCTCTACAGAAGTCTAGAAATGCTGTTAAAATTTTCTATAATTCAACTTTCATATTCAAACGGTATATACTTTTCATTTAAAGAGTAGCTCAATGATAGACTTTCAAAAGCTGCCAATGATGTCATTATGAAAACTTTCTTGGCGTCGTTGCTTATACCGTCACTTTCAAGTTTTTATATATTGTGTCAATGCGTATGTTTCCATGTCTGCTCTTTTAAATTGATTATTTATGAAACTAAAAAAATGTTGTTATATACATTTTTAGAATATCTTCTTGGACTAGCCGGCTCAAGGTCAAGAAAAACATTCGTTTTAATTTTTCCCCAATATATTTCGATCTCCTCCGGAGTTCGTCATCAGGGGCTACAACACATATAGACATAATTTTCAGATTGAATTCGTTATAAAAACATAAATTTACACCTAACATACATATATTAATTTACACGATGTCGGTGATGGCGAAATCTTGTCAAGTAAGTGTGTCTGTATATATGTGAACAGTTCTCAGTATCCGCCTAGTAGTTGTCTAATGTTTGCTGGTGTGTTTATTATGTGTAACATCTCCAGTGTAAACCGTTTATAATAATGTTCTTGTTGTAATACGGTCTCCTCCGGAAAATACCGGCTCTATTTACAGTGGGCCGCAAGCGCTGTTTTCTGGACAGTAACTTCATTCCGCGGTTTTATGTCCATTTGTCTCCTGCCAATCTGGTTCCTAATATATGGGCCCGCCCATATCTAGCATATGGCTAGATATGGATTTTTGGAAGTGCGTAAATTGGTGATATTGCTGTGTATGACGTAGTCTGTATTCTCCTTGGTTTGATTATTATCAACCATAATTTGCTAGTTTGTGCTGTTTTCCACAAAGGAATTGTTTATTCTCATGAAGCTTTACAGTTGGATCTTGTCTTAAGATTCTATTCTAATATGACCATCATTTTATTGTTGTAATCTTGTTTCTCCATTCTCGAATTTCCCTGTCTGAGGTTGAAATAATAACTTTGTGTTACTCCACGATCTCTTGCACTTTCTCAGTGTAGTAGTCTTTTATGAGCAGTGAGTTTCGTTCCAGCTGTTTCTTGTTGCTCTGTTGTTGGTAGCGTTTGTAAAAATGCCTCTCCGTCCGCGGTACATTTGAAAACGGAAATTTTCTCCAATGCATTGGTAGAGCGAACTTTGGTCACTCTCGTAAAATTTAAAAACAAACTTGTGGGGGGGTCAGCCACAAGGGGACTCCCCTTGTTGGGTCTCTCTAGCTCTTACAGTCTTCGGACATGGCTAGATCGACTCGGCTTTTGATGCTGATCAAGAATATATATACTTTATGAGGTCGGAGTAATACAATATGTTCCTTTTCTCTACTAGAGTACGAGTATAAAAAACGAAAAAACGCTTAGTAGTTTAAAACGTATTTCCTTCAGCTGTAGCGATAGACAGCGAAGCAATCTTCTTTCTAATTACCTTCAAAATTTTGTGCGTGCATTGTGATATACAATCACACACACTTTTATATACATATATTTTTGTACATACGAACACCACATTCGTGTTCCAAGAAATTTGTTTGTGAGTAAAGGAGACAGAGCACAGGGCTAGAAGTAATAACGCTGCTTGGCTTGCAAATTAAACTTTGTTAGCGCCATCTATTGTACAAAGTTTTCATTTATATATCTTTATATGGGAGCTATATGTTATAGTGGTCCGATCTTTCTGATTTTTACATATGAGAAGCTTACAGAAAAAAGAATCCTACAGCGAAAATTGCATAGCTTCAAAACTAAGCGAGTAGTTCGCATAAAAACAGACGGATAGACAGGCGGTTATATATTTATATATTTATGTGTTATGCTGCAAGGGTATTTAAAATATATGTGCGGCGTAGAAGCTAACATTGTTAGAAGATCGTCTTTGCTAACGAACCCAATACTTTTGTGGAACACAAACTTTCTATTCGTGCAAATGTATGTAACAGGCAAAAGGAAGCCCATAAAGTATACATATTCTTCTTGATCAGCATCAACAGCCGACTCGATCTAGCCATGTCCGTATGAACACCTAAATGTCAAATTCGGGAAATTTCACTGAAAGGCCAATACATTTTTCTAATGAGTGTTCATTCTAAGAGAATCAGTTCTATGGAGCTATATGATATAATTGCATGATCTGAATAATATTTCCTACAACCAAATTTAGTTAGATTTGAATGCAAAACAAACATTTTGTGTTCATTCGCAAAAAATCGGTTCTATGGAGGCTATATGATATAGTTGCCCGATCAAGATCATATTTCACGTAAGTCCTCTAGGACATATAAACCCCAAATTTGGTTCAATTCCAATCAAAAACTATGAAGTAAACAGTAAGAACGCTATAGTCGATACTTTGGCCATAAGATACTTGTATTCAGTATTTATTTAATCTTCGATACACTGTCAAAAGTATGAAATAATATTTTTATTGCTTTTGTGGTTTTGGTGTGGTCTCATTCAAAATGTGGGTGGTTAGGGATCGTGGCAAAATTCTAAAACAAGTTTGATTTGACGCCCCACTAAGGCAGTGATCTAGGTGTTCATACGGACGTTCAAACGGACAGACTGACATATCTAGGTCGACGCGCCTGTTAATACTGATCAAGAATATATATACTTTATGGGGTCGGAACGCTTCTTTTTGCCTGTTACATACACCCTAAGCAGTGGGTCAGGCAAAAAAATAAAAAATCTTTGATCTGGGTACATATTCATAGAAAATAAAAATCGATATTTTAAGGCTCCATCTCTTATAGTTTCAAAGATCTAGATATTCCTACATCCGGACAGACAGACAGACGGACATGTCTAGATCGACTCGGCTTGTCATGCTGATAAAGGATATACATATATACTTCCTTCTGCCTGTTTCATACATTTAAACAATTTTTACCCTAAGGTACAATGTATAAAAACGGCTCAAATATTTATATATTTTTTAAAACCGTTAAATTTAGAATCGGTGTTTAAAGTTCTTACTCAAATGTTAGATTTTATGGTATTCGTGCTACTTGAAATGGAATGAGAATAATAATAATGGAAATGAGATAAGCTATACTACGGATGCAAATTTTATGGTTGACAAGCCTCCGTGAATGTTAGCGTATTTATTTATAATTCATTCAACTCACAATCTGCATGCATAAGCAGATAAACAAAATGGATTGCAATCTGCATTTTATTTTACTTTGAGTTATTTGTTATGAACAGACTAACTGTTAATTAGTTAAGTAAGTAGTTATTAACATTTTTTTCCAGAATTTAATTTCCATCATTGCGCTTAGCAATTTTTATGGAGTAGTCAAGCCAACCATACCTTTGACTTTATTCAAAACAGTTTTGCTCTCTACTAGGAATGAGATACTTTTGTTTTAACTAAACAAATTGACTCGATTTAATTAAGATTTCCGCCAGGGACTTACACAAATAAAAAATAGCAAAAAATAATAATAAATCTGACCGCTCACGCGATGTGGATGACCGCATACAATTTATGCCAATTTAATTCCTGAACTAGAAATAACCCCAGTCCATGGCATTTGGGGCGACCACATTTATCAAAAGAATTTCGTTGATGTAGACTAAGTTCAGATTCATGAATGCAAATGCAATCTCAATTGAAATTTTCACAGAAGCGTGTGCCATTATTGAAGGCGTCTCGAACGTTGCAATGCAATACATTTATCTCTAATGCGTTAAGATATATATTTCCTTAATGAATGTCAGACTCTCTGAACTAGTTCGTTTAAATTTCTTCAATGAATTTGATAGACTCTTTTAAACGGTACTTTAGCTTTGCAAATATATATTATGCAAAATCTAAGTGAATAAACCTAAGTGAATACAAACACTGTACTGAAAAATATAATGCAATTTGGCAAATCTGTAAATAATGTGCTTATATATAAACAAACCTAGTTTAAATTAACTAAGACAAAATTGTGGGAGATATAAGTTTTTATCGATTTGCGGGGGCGTGGCAAAATATTAAAACAAACTTGATCTGCGTGTATACTAGGGAAACCTGCTTACCAAATTTGGCGATTGTAGCTCTTATAGTCTTCGAGACATTGATTTTCATACATCCTGACGGACATAGCCACATCGACTCGGCTCGTCATGATGATCAAAAATATATACACACTTTATGGGATTGGAAACGTTTCCTTTTGGCTGTTACGTACATCTAAAATAATACAATATTTGAATGATTCGTATGATTTTTCGGGTTCTTTGTTGATAGGAGATTTGCATTAAATATTTGTAGCAAGAAAATAATCTTGCGACTGGAAAACATATGTATACGAGTACACCTACCTTTCAGTAAAATGCTACAAAAATAGCATATTTCATATTATTTATTCCTATATCATAATACCTAAAACCAATGTTCGCAGAATTACGTTTTAAAGCACTCTCAACTATTCAACTGGCTTGCAGCCGTTGATTTTGCTACGCATATGTATTCGCATTCTCATTGTGGTGTACATGTAGATGTTTCAACTCTTCTGTATGTATTTTTCTGGTACTAATCTTTCGGTGACTCACTTTGCTTTCCATATTAAGCTGTGTTCATACTCGCGTTTATTTGCAAAGCACACAAAACACGAAAATGTGTTCATTCCGTAAGATTCGGTTCTATGGGAGCTATATAATATAGTTGCCCGATCCGGATTAAGATTGGGCCATTGATAAAGATGCCTTTAAGACACAAATTTGGTTCAATTTCAAAAACACAAGAAATACCTTGTAGTACGTACATATTTATAAAATACTAATATCCCAATAAAGTATATATACTGTATGGAAACGTTTCGGAAACGCTTTCTTTTGCCCGTTACTTACATTTGCATTAGTACAATATACTCGTTTACTCTACTAGAGTACAAGTATAAAAACAAGTAAGAACACAAAAGTCGATCTTGCTCGACAGTTAAATACCCTGTACCTAATAAACCGATGTTAAATATATAAAAAGCTCTCTTGATCAACTTCAAACTAAATTTGGCTCTATTTGGATGAAAAACAAATATTTGGTGTTCCTTCCGAAAAATTCGGTTCTATGAGAGCTATATGATATAGTTGCCTGATCTGAACTAAATTTGGTCAATAGACATTAGCCATTCTAAAATGAATGCAAACTGAATTTGGTTCGATTTGGATAAAAACAAAAATGTTTTACTCATTCCAAAGAAATCAATTCTATGGGGGTTATATGATTTAGTGGCGCGATCAGAATCAAATTGATGTAGATGCCCCTAGAACATATAATCCCCAAATTTGGTTCAATTCTAATGAAAAAGTTATGAAATAAAGACACTAAAATTTGCGATAGTTTGTACAGGTTCCACCCTAAAAAGTGGGCGTGGCGAAAAATAAAATAAACTTGATTTGGGTACATCTATATGGAAAATTAAAATGAAAATTTTAAGTTGTTAACTCTAGAGGTTTCCAAGATCTAGATTTTCATACATAAGGACGGACACACGGACATGGCTAGATCGACTCGGTTGTTCGTGCTTGTCGTGCTTTCGTGCTTACCATTTCACAAACTTAATATACCCCTGTACTATATTTACAGGGTATAACAAATAAGAACGCTATATTCCGACTATAAGATACCCGTACTCAGCATTTATTTAATATTCCACAAGCTCCACACGCGCTTTCTTATAATCCAAATTTTGAAGTATACGTTTTTACCGATTTGACGGGGCGGAAGTTGGCGTGGCAACATATTAAAACAAAATGGATCTGACGAAACATCAGGGGAGCCCCAAAAATCGTTAAAAACCTTTTATCTGCCACAATTTTCGACACATTTATTTGAAACTCATTTTATATATGTATAAGCTAAGTATAATCTACAGAGTTGCCAAATTTCGTTACGATCAGACAATAATCTTTAAAAAAAAAACACTCATTTTTATGAGAGCATCCCACCCCGACAAAACAAATTGTTTTGTGCCGATTTGGCGAATTTCGTTACGATCAGATAATAATCTTAAATCTTAAAAAAAAAAACATTTTTATAAGAGAACCCCACACCCACAAAAAAAATTGTTTTATTGGTATACTTTTGTGTTAGCGGAATATTAAATAATTTCTGAGCACGAGTATCTTATAGTCGGAATATCGACTATAGCGTTCGTACTTGTTTTTTTTTTTAGTATGCGTTTGCTTCCCTAAGGTCAACAGCCAAGGTTATTTGTTGTATCGTACGTTCATACATATTGTATGGATTGATACGTGTTGTTTATAAATTTTTTTAAATTTTCACTCATTGTATGAGTTTTGGAACCGGTTTGGTGCATCGCTTGTGTTGCAAAGGGCAACAGCTAAAGCTAAAACAATTGGCAAGAACAATTGGCACCATGAAAATCACCCAAATTTAAATATTTATATTCATCCTTCGGTCTTTATACCAACAAATCATACAAATTGTCATTTGGCTAACCATTTTGTTATTGTCACATTTCACAAGTTCCTGTTAAGGCTGCAACATCATAAGCGACAACAACGGCAACTACTTCTGTTTGTGATGGGGGTATGTCTGTGGACTGTCTGATTTATCCTATGCTTAAAAGAAGTGGGACAGATGGGGGAAACTCTTCGAGTGGCGCAAATGTGTGAGTGTGACGCGATGGGCCGTTCTCGTTCGCACGTTCTCGTTATGGCTCTGACAAGTTTTGCACGTTTCCACTCTCTTTCTCTGTTTGTATGACTGTGGCTGTGGTACGTGTCTTCAAAAGTCAGTATATGTGTACATACATACTTTGCTCTCTCTCCCTCTCTTTCATTTAACGCAAACAGCTGGCATAAATTTAGATATGTAACGTGGATAGCAAAAGCTGGGGCAACAAGAGAGCAGAAAAACTATTTAATAACGTTAAACTTCTGCGATCGTCATTGTCTCGCCTCGGTTTTTGCCAAAGCAGCACCAGCACCGGTTGTAATACAAGTGCAACAAAAGGGTGGTTGAATTCAGTGATAAAGCAAACAACGCGTGTTAAAGTGATAAAAAAAAGTGAAGTACTGTGAACGCTCCAAATTTACTAAAAGTGGTGGCAAATTCAATTCAAAAACAAAGTTACAATTCCATTTTACGGATCCTTCATTTCGCTGCAAACGAAACTGCCGATTTGGACCAGCATCACCATTTCAAGAGCAGTCAGTTGGTTTCAACAACTTAAAAATGAATGCCAACGCGTAAGTTTATCACTATTTTACAGTTTTACATCTAACAAATGTTATGTATTTATATATATATTTGCGTACTTTTTGCGTACTACTGAAGAAATTGCATAATTTTCGGTCTATCCACTGCACATTTTTGTGAATTGATTGTCGTCTGTTGCTGTAATTATACCATTCACAAAATGGTATATTATTTTGCCAGGAAGTTTGCAACGCATAGAACGAAGCGCTTCGGACTATATGAAGTATATATATTCTTGATTAGCATGACAAGGGGAATCGATATAGCCATGTCTGTCAGAATTCTTAAAATACACAGAGCTGATATTTTTACCGAATACTTCTTTTATCTGCACGCTGTTCATGTTCAAGGTTTATTAAAATCGGACAACTATATCATATAGCTCCCATATAAATTCGGTTTATTTCCATTTGAGTCTCTAATCAAGATCGGACAATTATATCATATAGCTACCATATAACCGATTGTTTCTGATTTTCATCAAAAATTAAACAAATTCGTCTTGTATCTCTTGTATCCACTGTAGACAAACGCCCACCGACTAGATATGATCTAGGTCGGTTATATATTAACAACGTGAATGATATATAAGTTTCGGCAAGCTGAAGCTAGTCTTCCTTTCTTGTTAACAATGTGCTTTCACTTTTTATTCGCGAAAAGCTTTAGGTAATATAGTGCCGAATTGTTTATAAATAAGCTAAGCATTTTATTTTAAATAATTTTATTTTGTATTTTTATAATGCAGAAAAAATCCATTTTTCTTTTAATCTTGTTTTTGATCAAATTCATTCTGTCATATGTTTTATATTTGCTGGGTCATTTTTTAATCTCAGATCTAATATCAAACTGAATGTCAACGATATTATATTGATACCTACCCAAAAAAATACAAGTAAAAACGTTATAGTCAAAATTCCGACTATTCTACAAGAATACAATGCACTTGCTTACTCTACAAGAATACAATGCACTTGCTTACTCTACGAGTACGAGTATAATTTTGAGTGTGTAAAATAAAAGGGAAGGATTAGCCTCGACTTCGGTTAGAGTCAAAGCAGCAGAATGCAGAATGCATATATGTATGATATAATATGTGTGTCTGTATGATGAATGTGTATATGTGTGAAAGAATGTTTATACATTTTTGTCATAGATATAAGGATTTTAAAACAAACTTGATCTACGTGTGGTATACACACCAAATTAGTGACTCTGTGTCTTACAGTCTCCGAGATCTTGTTGTTCATCCAGACGGACAATGCTAAGTCGATTCGGCCGATGCTGATCAAGAATACATATACTTTATAGAATATATATAGTTTAACGCTTCCTTTTGCTTGTTACCTACATTTGCACGAATACAATATACTCGCTTACTCTATATAGAGTAAACATATGCGACTAATGACTTCGGGCTGTTCGGCTTTGCCGCTTGGTGAATATATTTGCAATTGTTTTTTCCACAATTGTAAATAAAATGTCTATTGTATTTGTGTAGATGAATACAACAGACATAAGGAAACGTCCGTACATATTTGATCAGCATCAACAGCCGCGTTGTCCCAATATGTGCGTATTTGTTGTTGTATTTGTGTGCGTGGAAGCAAGCGCGATCATACTATTGTATTGCTCTCCCTGGCAATGTCAGCTTATGTGTTGTTGTTGGATGAGCGCGCTTGTAAGGCTGCAGAGTCCTAAGCTAAAGACGATGCCAAATGCTGTAGCTAAAAAGCTCGGCAGAACAAAACATGTAAACTCATCCGCAGAGCGATGCGTAGCTTCTAGTGTTGTTGTTTTTCTTACTAGATCGATTAATTTGCTTACCAAATGATATATATCGATATGTCGGCGGTATTAAATATTTTTATAAATCGATATATATATATATATATATATCAATAATTCTCAAGATATCGGGTTTGCTACACCGATATATTGCCTAGATCATCGCCTGGCCGGTTGGTCTCATACAATCTTTGACCTCCTTTACCCACTTCCAGTTGAGCGCTTACGTCATAAGTAGAATATTTTGTGAAATTTCAGCAAATAGGTATATTTACGTTTGACTTGTGCATTGATGATAAGTCAGTCAAAAAGTTCTATATAATACGTCATATAAAAAGTCACCGCGGCTTTTTGTCATTAGATACTGTTGCTGTTCATATATGTATCGGTTATGCTAATCTGATCGTGTCAAACAAACAAGTGCTAAAAAGGTAACATTTCACCCTACATTTTTTCTGAAGACAGCTATGCAAATCGGTGGTCATGTTGAAAGTTATACTGATTTGAATATGAATGAAATATCTGATGAAATACGCTATGTGATGGTTTTTCAATGTAACACCGGAAAAAGGTTACAAAATCATGCCGAAAAATGTGTGTAGTTTACGCTGTGAGTGTACGCCGGACTCAGGAGTGGTTTGGTTTGCTCGATTCCATTCCGCGAATTTCGATGTAAAAGATGCACCTCGCACTGGTCGACCAGTCACTGCAAAATTCGATGAAATTGTGCAACTGACGGAGCAAGACCGGCACGGAATCAATCATTACTAATTCATACGGCATGCTTTTTTGTGTATATGCAATGTTTAACATATGATATGAAAGCGTCTACGACCCCATAAAGTATATATATTCTTGATCAGCATCAACAGGCGGGTCGATCTAGCCATGACTGTCGTCCGTATGAACACGTAGATCTCGGAGACTATAAGAGCTAGAGTCACCAAATTTGGTACATACCAAATCTACATAGACTCCCATTTCAGGGCGTCAGATCAAAATTGTTTTAAATCTTTGCCCCGCCCCCTCAAATTGATAAATACCTTATATATTCTACAAATCTTATATATTTCATTAAGATCGGAAATTAGCTTCAAATTAGCTAAATAAATGTTCCATTGCCTTTGAGTCCAAGACATCTTTTCGTGAGACCATTGTAAACGCTTCTTTTGACGAAGCGTAAGCAATTGCCTACAAGTTATATTAAGCTATTACAAATGTAAAATAATTAATCGTAATACAATTGAACCGATATTCAATATCTTTTAACTGCGGGCGCTTCCATTCACGTTTAACACTTTTTCTAGTTTTGGCGACGATCAGTCTTCACAATTTTGCCCAAGTCTCTTTTGTCTCTTTTATTGCCGATGTTCGGCCTCTATTGGCGATTTTATTATCCATATTGCCATTTTGTTCAGAGTTTTAAAATTCCTTGCACCGATGACTTAGCTAGATTTAAATGCTTTGCTTTTTGACAAGATTTCTTTCCAGGTTTATAAAATGATATAATTAAGCTGTTTATTTCTGTGCAAAAGAGGCTTACAACGTGTCATCGTTGTTAAACTTTTAATAATTTAAAACAATTCCATTATTTTACCTTCTGCATTGCATTATTATTTACAGATTATAACTAGATAGTGATTATTTTACACTGTTTGCTTTTGTTTGATCTTCTTACTATTCTAAGTTAAGCTTATGCAGCGTACAAATTAATAGTGGCCATATTTTTCTTAACAGTTAAGCGAGGCATTTCAATAAAATAATTTTATTGCTGTTGTTGTTGGAATTACAAGAAACTTCTTCTATCGTAAAGAGTATACAAAATATATATTTGTAAGTGTTAAACATTGTATATGCGTTAAAAAGCATGCGTTTGAATTAATAGTGGTTGGGACTCGTATAAGCTTTGGAAATGCCGAATCTAGCTTTCGTTACTTTATTTTTATTTATTTATTTTTTTTTTTTTTTGGGTTAAATATTTCGGGCGGGATTCGGGACCCGCCGGAAACATTTTTAAAAATGTCTGAGTTCTTTCGGGATTGGAAGCACAATTTCTGCTTCATATTTTTTTTGCCTAATGATGTTTTATTTGTAAACAAATAGCAAATGTAAATATTGGAAATTCGAATAGGTTGGAAAAAAATACTTTAACACGTGCAGAAGTCTGAGGTACTTACAGTCGAATTGTTTATGGCGACCTCGTGATTGTTTTGCTATTGTTTTTGTTTCGGAGCAGCTCTGGCCTTTGCAAAGTTGTTATACTGATTGCATAAGAAAGTTAGTTGCTAAAAGTGCAGGTGCGCTTCACTTAAGTAAGAATGCAATAATGTATGTATCGAATATTGAAATAATAATATAAATAAATAATAAGAGTACGACAACGTTTATTTAGCTGTCATTTCTAAAAACGAAATATTAATCCTTCGAAGAATGACACGTTGTTTTGAGCTTCGCTTCCTCTGGGGGTGTTCGTTCCATAAATGTTGCTCTCTTTATCAAAACTTTTCTAGGTCTTCAAATATATATATATCAGCTCAATGAAAATGGAGGCTTGGTGCATATTAACTTTCTCATATATAAACATTTGAAACTAGGATTGTATATGTATATGTATATATAACGATCGGATAATAATTGAATATGTTCTAGTCTAGTGTTGGGTAGCTCATGCGCGAGTGAGCCAAAGTGAGCTGCTTATCGAAGTAAGTAAGAGAGCCAGCTCAGCAGCAATGTAGATGGACCTACCTAGTGAAAGTGGCCAGCAGCAACAGAGGATCACATCCCATATTTGAAAGTCAGCGCCGGCACGCCACGCTTTTAACTAAAATGGCGAGCGACTGGAAAATTGAAAACAATTGAAACAAACTTTAAGTAAGAACGCTATAGTCGATATTCCGACTATCAGATACTAGTACTCTTTATTTATTTTTGTTCACTCGAAAGTATGCAACAATTTTTTATTTATGGGTGGGGTGCCTTCATACAGAATGTTTTTTTACGTTTTTGTCTACAATTATTATCCTATCTTAATGAATTTGGCTAATCGGTAGATTATGTGCTAATACATATACAAACCGAGTTTCAATTAAATGCGATAAGATTTGTGGGAGATATAAGTTTTTTTATATATATTTGTGGGGCGTGGCAAAAATTTTGAAAAACACATTCTGACGCTCCACAAGGGGAGTTTAAATACCAAATTTGGAGGCGCTTGCTCTTATAATCTCCGAGATATAGTTCTTCTTTTTCGATTTGCGGTGGTGGGAGGGGGCGTGGCAAAATTTAAAATCAAACTTGATCTGACAAGGGCAGTCTACATACCGAATTGGGTCTCTCTAGCTCTTACAGTCTCCGAGATCTAGGTGTTCATACGGACGGTCAGACGGACGGGCTAGATCGACTCGGCTTTTGATGCTGAACAAGAATATACATACTTTATGGGGTCTTCGACGCTTCCTTGTGACTGTTACATACATTTGCACGAATACAATATACTCGAGTATACTGGATATACTGCAGTACGAGTATAAAAATTCAGTAGAAGTTTTGGTTTAATTTCTGTAAAGATAGTTATTTTTACAACTATGAGTACAAGTCTGGCTGGGACGGTCGAGTAAGGGTCAATTTGGCAGACAAGCTTCGTGAAGCTCAAGCCAAGGATGAGCGCGCCTACTGGATCGCTAACAAGCGTCTCCACCACACTACCGACCATTGCGAAATGAAGGAAGCTTTGGCTGAACAAGGGCACAACGTTTGCAGCAATAAAATCAAAAACGGACTTAGTCGCATCAACAAGAAGTCTATGTCAATATTCTTCGTAAACTTGAACAAAAATGCTTTTAGCATTAAACGACTGTGTAAGTGCATAGTTACCATTGAGCCGCCACTCAAGAGCAGGGATGTCATCCAGTACTTCCGCTGCCAAGGCCTTGGTACACCCAGCAATGCAATTAAGTCTCCATATTGTCCTATGGAACGCGAACAGCCTGCACAGAGCAGGCCGGAAGTAGAGCACTTCCTTAAGACCAATCGCATAGACATACTCCTTGTAGCTAGCAGAAACACATTTCAACACCAGATCCAACTTCACCATCAACGGATATCCATAATGGCTCCGCCAATGAAATGCTAGTGTATTATCTCCCCACAATTTGCTAACTGTTTAACTGTTTACATAAACAGATTACAAATATAAAAATACCTGAAACTAAAATAGCCAGGCCAACGCACGGATATTCTCCCACATTTCATTTGGATTATCGGTTTCGCGTAGAATAGCTATCTTTGGTGCCATTGAACTTTTAGGAAGATTTGTTTGGCAGCAACAATTCTTGCCACTAAGAGTGTTTGACAGCACAGATGAACATAAGCAGGTGTACTTTTATTGAATGTCTGCCATCGGCAACAACTATTTAGATAGACATTCTACTAGGTAGGTATTTATCGATTTAAGTCTTTGCATTTCGAATTAGTCTGATGATAATCGTTGGGCTTTTGGCACTTGCTTAAGGTGACATTTTCTTTGTGTGGGTGTATGTGTTGTGGCTCTGCATAATAAAAGCACATGTACGAGTAGGGCAATTCTTATATAAAATAAAGGGACTAGGACTTGAATAACTATGGGAAAAAGGTCAAAAGCAACCATAAATCAAATGTAGCAATCCTACTTTAGCAAAACTCCATATTACTACACTCGGCAATAAAGGAAAGACATATATGTATTTAGGTAAGAAGTATTTTTGTAAAGCGTTTCCGACTTTATATGCGTACTTCCGAGGACACGCACGCGATATTTGGCGTACAATCATATCATTAATATCAGGAAAAAAAATGAATAATGGAAATTTTAAAACCATTCACAAAAGGTATATATTCTTGATCAGCATGACAAAGGGAGTCCATATAGCCATGTCCGTCCTTGTGTCCGTCCGTCTGTTTCAACCAAAAGATCTCAAGAGTCTTAAGAGCTATAGAGATAACGTTTTTATGAGATGGTTATTTTGTCTGCACGCTGGTTATACTCGTACTCTAGTAGAGTAAACGAGTATATTGCATTCGTGCAAATGTATGTAAGAGGCAAAAGGAAGCGTCTCCGAGCCTCCGAGATCAGCATCAACAGCCGAGCCAATCTAGCTATGTCTGTTTAACCGTCTGTCCTTCCGTATGAACATCTAGATCTCGGAGACTATAAGAGCTACAGAAACCAAAGTTGGTATATAGACTCCCCTTTTGGGTCGTCAGATCAAGTTTGTTTTAAAATTTTGATGCGCACCCTCCCACCCCCACAAATAGAAAAAAAATGTTATCCACAAAAACAACTATATCTCGGAGACTATAAGAGCTAGGATCCCCCACCCCCAAATATATATGTCGAATATAATATAAGTAAAGAGTACGAGTATCTGAAATATTTACCGGATGCTTCTTTTGTCTGCACGCTGGTTAAGTTCGAGATTCATCCAGATCGGTCAACTGTATCATATAACCCCTATATTACCAATTATTCTGGATTGATTCCATTTGAGGCAGCCACACGTTCGCTGACTAGATCTGGTCAAGATAGGACAACTATAATTATATAGCCCCCATATAACCGATTATTTAAGAATGAACACTTTATAGCATATATCTTCTGTTTTTCTTCCAAATCAAACCAATTTCGGTTTGTATCCATTTGAGGGGGAACCAAGACTTCTGAAACAATTTGATTCAGATCGAAACACTATATCGTGTAGTTCCCATATAACCGAGGTTTGTATCCATTTGAGGAGGCATTACGTCCGCCGGCCTGGTCTGATCAAGATCTGAGAACTATATCATATAGCTGCCATAGAACCGATTGTTCCGGAATGAACACTTTACAGCATAACTTTTATTTTTTTTTTTTATCCAAAACAAAACAAATTCTTCTTGTGTCCCTTACATCCACGCCTGCCGACCAGATTTCATCTAGATCGGTTATATAAATTACAATGTAAATGGTATATAAGCTTCGGCAAGGCAAAGCTAGCCTTCCTTTCTTATTTTTCTCTAGTATCACTATATTTAGTGTAAATGGTGGTAGCCGACGATTTTTTGTTCCTAATATAATACCTAGCTCAAATCATTATTTGACATATTTCCTAGATGCTTTTTATATCAACCGGGTTGATATAGCTGTCATAGAAGTCACTGATTCAGAATCAACACTTAGTATACGAAACCGTTTTGTTTTTATCCAAATCGAAGGAAACACGCAATGTATACGTCACGTCCCTCTATCAAATTTGATTCAGATCGGATAAGTATATAGATTCTGATTAAAAACTTACTAAAAAAAACCTTGTTGCTTTTATCAGAATTGGACCAAACTTGGTGCGTATGCATTGAATCACGCTACGTTGGTCAGGCTATTCCATCCATACAGCTGCGGCATGGCGATATATAGTACATTTCGTTGGCGAACTCATGCATAATTCCGCCGGAGGCCGTTGTTATATTTGACACACAATACATTATGATAATTATGATAATATTGAATGTGTATTTGACGTCGGCATAGATTTTTATACCATTTACAAAACGATATATCAATTTTGTCAGGAAGTTTGTAACGCATCGAAGGAAGCGTTTTCCACTATATACAGGGTATACTTTCTTGTTTCAACCCCAAGATCTCAGAAGCCTAAAGAGCTATAGAGCTGAAATTTGTACCAGATGCTTCCGTTGTCCGCACGCTGGTTAAGTTTGAGTTTTATCCAGATCAGACAACTATATAATATAGCTCCCATATAACCGAACGATTCGGAATGAACACTTATGAGCAAAACTTTTCTGTTTTTCTTCCAAATCAAACCAAACTTCCAAATCAAACTAAATTCGGTTTGTATCCATTCGAGGACTCCCCACGCCCAATGGCCTGAACTGATCAAGATCAAAAGACAATATCATATAGCTTCCTTATAACCGATTGTTCCGCAATGAACATTTAGTAGCACAACTTTTCTGTTTTTCATCCGAATCAGACCAAATTCGGTTTCTATCTATTTGAGATGACTCTACGTCTGCTGTCCTGTTCTGCTCAAGATCGGAGAACTATATCATATAGATACCATGTAACAGATTGTTCCGGAATGAACACCTAGTAGCATAATTTTTCTGTCATGCCTAATGCTTTGTCCATGTTATGCATGGTTTCCTTGCAATTTCAGATGAAAAATAAGGAGTAAATACATTTCAATCGCTTCCGCAATAAAGTTTTATAGAATAAAGTATTTCCAACACCCTATCGGGTGTAATGGAAATCTTTATAGATTTGGAAAAATTAATGTGTAAACAATATTCAATTGCTACTAGATTCATCGTTTTAACATTTATCCTCGTACTCTAGTAGAGTAAACTAGAATATTGTATTCTTGCAAATGTCCGTCCGTTCGTCTGTCTGTATGAACCTAGATGTCGCAGGTTATAAGAGCTAGAGTCACCAAATTTAATATGTAGGCTCCCTAGTATGCACGCAGATCATGTTTGTTTTCAAATTTAGTCACGCCCACTTCCGCTCCCACAAAACGATTAAAACGTACAACTCCCACAATTCTTATGATATTTAATTAAAAATCGGGTTATTAATGTATAAACACATTCTATGTTGATCAGCCAAGTTTCATTATTATCGGATAATATTTGTCGCAAGAATTGTAAAAAATAGCTAGAGTCGTTAAATTTGGTATGTAGAATCCGCTAGTGAACACGCAGATCGTTTACTTTCGAATTTTGTTAAGCCCATACTTGTCCCCGCAGATCGATAAAACCTTTTATCCCCCAAAATTTTTGACACATTTGGTTGAGACTTACTTTATATATGTATAAGCAAAATTATCTACCGGTGTTGAATACTTTTGAGTGTGCCGAATATTAAATAAAAGCTTAGTACGAGATAGCGTTCTTACAGCCAGCTCGACTGCAGCTTTCTTTTTGAAATTTAGAGATCCACAGTATTTTATCATTTTATATACTTTTATTTCCTAAAAGCTTGCTACATTATTTTGTAACTGTAGAAACAATAAAAGTGTTGTATACTTATAGGTGTCAACATGCTATGCTTCAAAACAGTAAACGATCAATAGCTGATTGCTACAACACACTAGTCTAGTAGTCTGCGTAGCCGTTGCAGTATTGCAAGCTGTGTAAATAAACAATCAAATAACATATTTAATTCGCATATAAATGTTATATTGTGATGAAAGGAAGTTTGCAACGCACAAAAGGAACCGTTTCCTACCATACAAAGTACATTTATTCTTGATCAGTATGACAAGGAAAATCGATATAACAGTGTCTGTTTGTCCGTCAGTCTGTTTCAACCTAAAAACCTTAGAAGTCGTAAGAGCTAGTGAGCCAAATGCTTCTTATATCTACGCGCTTGTTAAGATTCATCCAGATCGGACTACTGTATCATAAAGCTTCCATATAACCGGTTGTTCTAGAATGAACACTTTTGATCCAAATCAAACCAAATTCGGGTTGTATCTGTTAGTTAGTTTCCATGTGAACTGATTATCATTTTTAAAATTATTGAGTTGACAGAGGTTTCTTTATGCTATAAGCTGTAAACAACGTGAAGATTATACCACTATATCATATTGCTCCTATACAGCTAACCGATTCGGAATGATCTCTTAGTGCACAAAGCTAATTAATATTGAATATTCCTCTTCTCGAAGAACATCAAACATCAAATGCTTAAATCACAAACTTGTCAGCTTAGAAAGATATTAGCTTATCAATACTGTTCGCCTTTGGAATAAACTACCACATGCGGTAAAAATTCTAACAGACACATACAAATTTTGCTTTTGTTTATCTTTACGCCTTAGAAGCCCAGATCCATAAATCTTCAAATAAATATTCTATAAAAATTTACAATAAAAACAAAAAATAAAAAATATATTAATAAATAAATTAATTAAAAAACGTTAGGTTTAAGCTTGAAATAAATTCGAAAATTTTTGTAAATGTTTGTTAGAGTTATAAATTGAATATTATTTAAAATGTATTAGTGACTAGTGCCTTAAATTAAAAGTTCTTACTTGTAGCACTAGAAGGCAATAAAATAATGCAAAGATATTCATATTTGGTATGCGACAGTTTGGAAAGCTCCTTATTCCCGAATAAGATTAAAAAAATAAAATGAAAACTCTTCTGAAGGGATATAACCTTTTCCGAATGCTTTATCTTAAATGGAATTTCCAAACGAGCGTTTCTTTTTCAGTTGTCAGAAAATAACGACCGATTTCACATCTTATAGCTATGTTCCACTTTTAGAAGTCAAATGCTATTTTGCTTTCGCAAGCTCAATTAAGGGCTTGCCTTAAATGGAGTTTTATTCCCTTTTTTTACAATTTCACATTCCAGTTAAGGATTTTATTTATTTGAAAATGCTGTTTTTCACTTTAAATCTTCGCGCACAAACAATTTTAAATAGCACGAATATTCCGATTAGGCTTATTAACATTTTTCAAAACATATTGATTTATAGTAGCAACAGATCACATTGGCTGCGAATTATTAAATGGTGTACGCGTGCTTTTTCGGGCTTTAAATCCGGCAATACGATTCTCAATCAATCATCAAGTTTATCTACGTATTTCTGACAAATCGCTGCAAACTAATAATAGTTGTAACATTTTAAACTTAACCTCATAAAAATGCAAGATATTTTTCACACTACTCAGACAGCTTAAATAAAATTGGTTTTGTTTCGATAATAGAGGAAACAAAGCAGTAATAGATAAACGAGTATTTCTAGTGCTCGATATTGTTGTGCTCTTCGAACTGCTATCCTATTGGCTGATGCTTCGCGGGGTGCCTAATGCTAATGAGCTTGAACCTGTGCCCCAAAACACATACCCAAACACAGTGCACATACCCTCTTGATCCTGATCTATGATTGTAGACTTGAACAATTCTAGTGATATCAATTTCAATCAGTTTATGCAGGACTATAGCATTTCCAAATTTGCCACAGAGTAGATTGTAATATCTAATTAATAAATTAAATATAAAGTGACAGAAGCTTAAGCTTAGCCTATACAGAAAGCCAAAACTATATAATCAAGACTATTCTCTTATACATACTCTGACATCGCTAAAGCACAATGATAGGTATCAAATGGATCGGGCAAATAAATGATATAGATTCGCTTTTAATTTTTTTCTGATAACAAACTTGAAAGCAAAAATGCTGTAATATAGACCTATCGACTTATAAGCCCTGGTGCGTTAAGGGCAATAGCCAGGATCTAATTATTATCAATTATGTGAATCCCAGACTTATTGCACGGGACTTTACACATAATTTTTTGCACAATGAAGATAGCTTCAAAGACTAGGTTCAAGATGTAAAATAAAACTGGTTGTTCCGGAATGAACAGTTAGGAACACAACTTTTTTGTTTTTCATCCAAATAAATTCGACTTTCTTGTTTTCATAAGTATAGGTTTCATAAGTATTTATGGTTCTTCAAACATCTATGTAATGTATACAGGAATTTTTTAGATTTATGGGGATGTAATGTTTTTTTTTGTCATCCGTTTAAATCTTTATACAAATGTATAAGACTTGATTTCTGTAAAATCAAAAATGTGGCCCTTGAGGAAAATCAAGTGTAGTTAAGTGACACATACATTTAAATTAGATTATCAGCCAACACAGGCAAATAAGTTTGCTTATCTCTCTACCAAACGTGGAGGCCGGCATGCGGCAACGAAATCTCCAACAAATACCCATTTGCGTTTTGTAAATGATCAGTGATCAGTGAGAGATGGGTATAGAGCTAATCAATGCGCTTCGTACTTCGGCTTTGTGATTTTGGAAAGTATTTCTGCAGAGCAGGGGGCGCAAAAAAAAACAAGAGCCACCGATTCGAGTGCTCCAAAACCAGGTTAGTTCTATTGTTAATGAAATGAGTAGATTATCGCTTTTGCGATACGCTGGCCCTAATTATGATTATAATAATCGAAGTCGCTTGACTTTTTTAACCTTAGTAATTGAACCCCTCATTTATTCTGCAACTTAAGTGCCCTTGAAGATAGATAACTGCAATACACCGACTCTGTACCTTTGGTGTCGACACGTGTGATACTTTGATAAACATTATTGCAATAGAAACAAGTTTCATGAAATCAAAGAAGGTGATTTTTAAGAACACAAAACATGATATGAGTGTAGAAAATTCGGACATGCCTATATCGACTCCACTTGTTATGCTGACGAAGAAAGGCTTTCTTTTGTACGTTGTAAACTAAAAAGCTGTTTTAGAGTTTTTAGTTTTTAGTTTTTCAAAACTGCTTCGAAAATTGGTTTTCACGCATCTGGATTTTAATATTAATAATATTTTAATATATTAAAATCCAAATTTGTGGTCTCTGTGTCTATAGTTTCCAACATCTAGTTTTTCATACATTCGAACGGACCGACGGATAAACGGACAGTGCTATATCGACTAAGCTTGTCATGCTGATAAATAATATATATATATATTTTATAGGGTCGGATACGAAACCCTTTTGCCTGTTACTTAAATTGCGCCAAGTTTAATGTACCATAGGTACAGGGTATACAAATTAATTCATAATAATAATTCATAACAAATCGAGAAAAACCTTATATCTCCCAGAAATCTTAACGCATTTAGTTGAAACTCGGTTGGTATATGTATTTTCAAAGCTCATAAACGGAATCCAAAATAAGGCAACAATAAAGCTGAGTGGCATAAACCTTTTAAAATTCATGCGTACGGAATCCATAACTACAGAATATGTAGACTTTGGAAAATTAATAAATTATGCCAATAAATTACTCAATCATTTTTTAGTTGCACATGGTTTTTGGCTGCGCTCGCACATTCGGATAAGCCTGCGAAATCAACGTTGTAGATGTTGTTGTAGCGTTCCCGATTGAAAATTTGGTGCCCACCGCTGATGTATAATATAGAAAATCACACAAGACAATCAAAAATGTCATGCCCTTTTCATCTAGAGGCACTTAATTGCTTCGTTGAGCGCGAATTCTATCTTATCGCTTTTGCGGCACGCAAATAGTTAGCACTCTGTCAAATAGTTAAAGCCTAAATAATAACCAATAATACAATACATCTATATGTATACACATACACACACACACACACATACATATATATATATATATATTTTTTTTTTTTTATGTATAGCACCAACTTATATATGTGTATTTTTCAATGGTTGGAAATCTAATTAAATGTGTTGGCTTTTAAATGTTCATTAGTCATCGAAATTATTTCGCTTGAAATGAAGTGGCTTATTGCCGTATGGTCAGAACAAAAAACCGCGAAAATCATACGATTACACCCTTACACAAATATACGTATATCTATATAGTATGTGCTCTTTGAAGTAACTGCAGAAATACAATGTACTTATACAATGTTTGCACAACCACAAACTCTAAAAACAGTGAAAAACTTTACAGTCGAATGAAATAGTTGACTAATATAAAAACGGATATGAAAGATAGTACTGGATAATACAGAGAATGAGCAAGCTAATAGAGACATGTATTTGTGAGACAGTGCGACAGTTGCCTTCAAACGCGCAACATCTACGTGTGACGATATCGCGGATTTGATTCAAAGAATAACTGTAAAGCCAATTGAAACGGTGCGAACTTAAGAGATAAGAAACATTCAAACTGATCGTTATCGCACATACTAAATGCATACTTGTTGAGCAAATATGGAAAAATATGAACGCAAACACACGTTAAATACAAAAACTTGAATGCCACCTGTCACCATTTCAAAAACCAAAACAAGAAAAGAATATGTATTAAGAAAAGTAATTATACTTAACAATTAAAATATACATAAAAACCGCAACCAAACCAAACACGCAAACAAGAGACAAAATGATAATCAACTCTCAATTTTTAATACATTTTGCATATTAACTTACAATAACAATACTTTTTACTACGGCTTAGTTACTGCTCTTCTAACTTTTGCTTCGCACTTGAATGGCTAGGACTTTGGCTATGCCTTGTGGTGGTCCACTCCCCCTGTTTCAGTCCCACTCAGCATTTGTAGCATCTGTTCTCAAGTATTGGCTCTGGTTCCGTTTGTCTAATGCTCGTTTGCGATAAGAGTTAAAGCCGTGCCGATCAGAATGACAGACACACAGACGGGTATGCATATATCCACTCGGCTTGACATGCTTAGCAAGAATATATATTCTTTATGCCCTCCGCAAATGCATGAAAAGCAAGAACAATTTATTATATACTAGTTAACTCATCGTGCGTCGCTACGCCTCTTTTTTTTTTTGGAATACAACATTTTTATACCCTTGCTGAGGGTATTATAATTTTGTCATGATATTTGTAAATATAGAAGGAAGCATCTCCGATTCCTCAAAGTATACATATTCCGGAGCAGCATGACAAGCCGAGTCGATATAGCTGTGTCCGTCTGTCTGTCTGTCCGTCTGTTTCTATGAGAACTACTCTATCAGTTTTGAACCTATGCAATTTTCGCCGTAGCTTCTGTTTGCTGTAAGCTTCTCATATGTAAAAATCATAGAGATCGGACCACTATAACATATAGCTCCCATATAAAGATATGTAAATGAAAACTTTGTACAATAGATGGCGCTAACAAAGTTTTATTTGCAAGCCAAGCAGCGTTATTTCTTCTAGCCCTGTGCTCTGTCTCCTTTACTCACAAACAAATTTCTTGGAACACGAATGTGTTGTTTGTATGTACATATATATGAAAGTTTGTTTCTATATCACAACGCTGCCTATTGCTAAAGCTGAATTAAATATGTTTTAGACTATTAAGTTTTCTTTCCCTTTTACAGCTCTGCAAGGGTGTATAAGGCTCGGGTCCCCGAAATTAGCCTTCCTCTCTTGTTATACTCGTACTCTAGGAGAGTATACGAGTACATTGTATTCGTGAAAATGTATATAAACGGCAAAAGGAAGCGTCTAAGACCCCATAAAGTATCCGTTCGTATCTCGGAGACTATAAGAGCTAGAGTTGCCAAATTTGATATGTATAATCCCATTTTGGGGCGTCAGATCAAGTTTGTTTTAGAATTTTGCGACGCCCCTCCCACTTCCGAAAATCGATAAAAACGTGATCTATATAAGCACATAGAACTCGTTAAAATTTGTGGAAAAAATAAGTTTTTTTTTTATCGATTTGCGGGGGCGGGACGGGGCGTGTCAAAATTTTAAAACAAACCTGATATGACAACACAAGGGGCTTATAGCTATTAGAGTCTCCGAGATCTAGGTGTTTATAAAGATAACGTTTTCATCGATTTGCGGCAGTGGGAGGGGCGGGGCAAAATTTTAATACAAACTGGATCTGATTGCCATCTCCAGGCGCGCTTAACGAATTTTTTTTTTTCAATGGATCATACCATTCCCGATCCCATTAGTACGTATATCAAGTTTGGCCATGTAGCTCAAATAGATGGAAAGATATAACGAATTTGACCTCTACTTTGAACGTAGGTGAAATTTACCAAAAAGCCAATTCTGAGTACTTAAGGGTAAAATAGCCAAGTCCGCCAATGTCAAGAGTACTTTGTAATCCCAATCTTGGCTATGAAGAAGTAAGAATGATGTAAAGCTTGTTTTTAAACTTGTTATCCATTATATGTGGGCAACACAATCATGTTTATTCCACTTCAACATTCGTCATTCAATGATTACTTGAGTACATAAGATCATATATTTCTACGAATGTCTTAAGTTTAGATTCCATCATAAATCAGCTATACATTCTTATAAAATCTTATCATCCATCGTAAAGTTAAAGATTCTGCGTTTATCAGCACTTCAGTATAATGGTACTTATATATTTCAATGGGGATCAGGCTGTATGAAAGTTTTAAAAAATAACCACCAGTACCAATAACGGACCCAAAGTGGAAAGTTAAATTTTGTTTAGCTTTACAGTCAATGTCCGTTGGAAAGGTCATGCCATATTTTATAATGTTTCGCAAAATAAAACGTCATTTAACTTTAGGTGGAAGGTCTGGCAAAACGTTTCGCTTAGCTTGCCTTCATAAAACGTAGGTCATTCTTAAATTCAAAACCAGTTAACCTAATTGAGTCCAGTCCATTATAATTATTATTTGTTATTGCTTTTGTTTTGCATTTGAAATAAGTATAAAATTGAATCAAATAAAATGAAAGAAACGATTAATGATCTGAGATGAAACCCATCCGATATAATGCCCTGTACATAGTAAAATGTATTCCGTATTACATTTTGTTTTATTTCCAATTTGGTTCAATATGTTAAGCAGCAGAAAAGTAAAATAACCAAGTTTTCATTTTAAAGAGGTCGATGGTATGACAAATCTATGATGACAGGCAGATAGATATCTACAGAACAAAAATTTCGAAATCTGTGTATACTATGTCATTCCAATTGCGAGAATGTGGTTTGTGTCAAACAAAGAATTATTTGTGTTTTCTTATATATGAGTCTCTTAGCTATTCTGTAATTTAAGCACACCTTATGATAAGTCGTCGTCGTCCTTGACTTTTTGTGCACGATCTGCGGCGTGTCTTGCCAAATTCGCATACGCATGCAGTGTAATTAAAATGAATTAGAAACGTGTTTGGACCAAGTTTCGAAACTAGTTTTCAGCTAATTTATCTTGTGCTATCTTTCAATAATTGAACATATCGATTAAGTCCCGTTGCGCAAGTTAATAACTTGGCTCAAATCGGCAATGCCAACGATTATGTACAAAGACCACTTATAAATATGAGTTCACAAAAATTTTCGGAAATAAATATATAAAATTTCAATTTTAAAGCACACGAAATGCACTCGAATAAAATATCAGTACTTACATATAAAAAACTCAAGCTTATACACCACTTTGGATGCATTTTTATGATTTATCTAGAAATCAAACCGGAACTGGGCTTGCTATACATATGTATAAAATACATAGCACACCACAAACGGAATCGGAAGCCCCCAAATGAAATAATAAAAAGAGTACGAGTATACAATATGTTGTATTGTAACTATTTGTAAATGCTTACCACGGCTTGGCAAATAGTAATTGTCATTCAAAGCAGTGTCCATAATTCCCGCTCAAGTATATGTTCAGACAGTTTTTACTACAAACAATATGTGTATGTCGAAGGTTATTATTATACTCCTACTCTAGCAGAGTAAAGGAGTATATTGTATCAAGATTGTTTTAAAATGTTGCCTGCCCCTCCCGCTCCCGAAAATCGATAAAGTCCTTATATATCCAACAATTTTTAACAGATTCAGTTGAAACTCGGCTTATATATGTATTAGCAAATAATCTACAAACTTGTCAAATTTCATCCCCCACGAGGGAAGTCCACATACTAAATTTGGCAACTCTAGCTTTTATAGTCTCCGAGATCTATTTGTTCATATGGACGGGCGGACGGACATGGCTAGATTGACTCGGCTGCTGCACCTTAACAAGAATATTTATACTCTATGGGGTCGGAAAAGCTTCCTTGTACCTGTTACATATATTTCCACGAATACAATATACACGTTAACTCTACTAGAGTAAAAATTTTGAAAAGGGTTGCATACTTTTGAGTGTGTCGAGTTTTAAATAAATGCTGAGTACGAGTATCTTATAGTCGGAATGTCGACTATAGCGTTCTTACTTATTAAAACTGAATGATAAGGCCCAGTGAGTCCTCTTTGAATTTCAAGGTGAGATTGAATATTGCAATATATTGCAGATATAGCATTATCTAGGAATAAGCATGTTGATTGTGAATCATTGCCTTTAAGGTTGTGCAACGTTGCCAAGCTTTATTTTACTTCAATACTTCATGCTTTAAGATTCTGGGCAATATAATATACGTACATATCTGAGTATCAGCTGCGCAAGTGTCGCGATCTTTCAGTAATGAAATCACGATTTTGAGCTGGCACTTGTATTTGCAAAATGTTAACTATTGACTTTGTGACGTACTGCTTTTCCAGCTTGGAATTCATTAAGCCCCAATTAAGCGATTGATTCAGTACCGCTGTCGTCACTAAAAGCACCCTCCTCGTCTCCCACGAGTATAATTAAATTGCACAACTGTTCCGTTTTTTCTTTGGTATCCATTCCCATTGCAAGTCAAGTAAGAGCCTTTTGTTTCCCATAGATCCCACAACAATAGACGTCGCAAGCGCGAGCCCAGTTCTATTATATCACCATAATACCCGACATACTAGTATAGATACATACATAAATAAATACATACATAGATACTTAAAAGAGGTTCTGACACACGACACATTCTAAAATTCTAAACATTTTAAGTATGTACATACTTACAAATATTGCTACGAGGGCAGTTCATAAGAAAAAAAGTTTATATTTTAAGATATTAAACACAGTTTAAATTTTACCCCGTAGCCGAAATTCAATGTGGAAATTTCCGCACAGATTAAGGACAGAGCTGTAGAAGAAGTTCTCTATCGATTTCAATGATCGTGCTTCACAAATTTGCATGCTTTTTTTTTGTTAAATTACGCAGTTCGGCAGCCGTTCTTCTTCAGCTTGCAGATTTTGATATGGACAATTTATATATAATACATACATACATATATACTTGTGTACATATGAAGGTATGTGAGACGATGTGTCTTTTATTTTGGTCACACAACGTAATCCTTATTCAGCGAATCAGTTTAATTAAGACTCGTTATACCTACATTCAAGCGGTACGACGCAATTTGGAGCTATTATTTGGGGCACAATCTGCCCCATACACGTGGCACCACATAAGTGTGCTTAAACCCAGTGCAAAAGCATGCATTTTTCTTCATTTATTTTGAGTGAATTGTGAGTATGCATATAAATTGGTCTAGAGCCAAGTTCAAGATCTCATTCTTATCTTAGATACGAGTATTATTTATTTGCGCATGAACATATAAACGAAATACGCGCAATCTGCTTTTCCTATGCAGCCAATAAATATTCATTAACTGATCCGCAGTTATAGTCAACTCTGTACGTATGTCTTTGTATTAGTGTGCTTTCCCAATTGCCCCCATATTTATAAAAGCTCTTTTTGCAAAAACCCCAATAGCAATCGCATTACAGATGCAAATGGTATTTATTTGTCAGATTTGTTATATATTCAGTATGTACTATGAGTTTTCTCCATGGAATTTGAATAAAAATATTGTCCTAAATAGACATTTTCTAATCCGAGGGGCTTTAAACGCACCCATGTTGGCCCTTATCGTAATCGTATGTATGTAGAACAATAACAATGTGTTGCGCTAGTTTGTCACTTATTTACGACCATTGTAGACCTACGTCGCCAAATTAATGGTTATTCGGTGTAGTTATCATGCAAGAACGCAATCAGCTTAATTTTACTATAGGGTCTTTTTGCATTTAGTGTCTTTAAAAAGCTGACTAAGTGATGTACCACCATTTATTAATGTATGCCAATGGAATTAATAAGGGTCATTAAATCATATTAAGTATTTACTTAAAGTTAAGGTAACGGCTACGAATATTTATGTTTGTAAAGAAATTCCTTACCAAATTTTAAAATGTCTAGAATTAAGTAATCGTTCAGAGGACACTACAACTCCATGAGGCGCTCTTTTAAGGTGATTTTGTCTTTGCAAGCTTAAAAATTACCGAACTTCACTACTATGATGCTTTTTGATATGTACATACATACACTTATTACCAGTCTACTACCATAAGAAACTCCTGGTAAAAGTTTCATCTCCATAGCTGGACAGACGGACTGACACATGAACGACTCAGATTGCTTTTACGTTACAAATAAGTATAAAGTATAAAATGTTTGTGTTTAAAGCGCAGAAAATGAAATTAAAATGCTCAAAAAATATATATATATATTTATACTCGTACTCTAGTGGAGAACGAGTCCGTCCGTCCGTCCGTCCGTCTGTCCTTCCGTAAGAACACCTAGATCTGGGAGACTGTAAGAGTTAGAGAGACCCAATTTGGTACATAGACTCCCCTTGTGGGGCGTCAGATCAAGTTTGCATTTAAATTTTGCCAAAACCTTATATCTTCCAAAAATTTTAACGCATTTAGTTGAAACTCGGTTTGTATATGTATAAGCACATAATCTACCGATTTGCCGAGTTTTATTAAGATCGGATAATAGTTGAGACAAACCTTTTATAAAAGCACACACTAAACAAAAATTGCTTTCATACTTTTGAGTGTGTCGAATATTGACTATAGCATTCTTACTTTGTTTTATATAAAGTTATTGGTGTTAAAGTAATGGTGGCAAGACCACAGCATATATGTATACATATTAATTATGGGGGTGGCACACCAAGAACTCATATACGGGTACCATTTCAACTGGCCTATAGTATTAGGTTGCGGAAAAAAACCCATTATTGTTTTGTGTGTCAACTTTGGTATGCTTTTATATGTAAATTATTGGTCACTCTGATTTACACTTGGAGTTTTTGAAAAGACCAACAAAAATGGTCACATACGACAATGTTGTGAAAAACGATGCTAGTCAAAGAGCGGTGAATTAGGTCAAACGGTATCTAGGCCAGGGCTAACAGTCAGGAAAACTATGCTGAAGACCAGAAGTGACCAGACGTTTCCAAGAGAACCACACGCATCTAACAAACCAAACTTAATGAGCTTGGATGGGAAGTTTTAATGAATCCACCATATAGTCCGGATCTAGCACCAAGTAGCTATCATTTGATACTCGTACTCTAGTAGAGTAAACGAGGATATTGTAGTCGTGAAAATATTTGTAAGGCGCAAAAGGACGCGTCTCCGACCCTATAAAGTATATATATTCTTGATCAGGAGCAACAGCCGAGTTGATCTAGCCATGTCCTTCTATCCGTCTGTATGAACACTTAGGTCTCGGAGACTATAAGAGCTGGAGCTACCAAATTTGGTATGTAGACTCCCCTAAAGTGTCGTCAAATCAAGTTTGGTTTTAAATTTTGCCAGACCCCCTCAAATCGATAAAAACCATATATCCCCCAAAATTCTTGACACATTTACAAACCGAGTTTTACATGACTCAAACCGAGGTTTGTATTTGTATAAGCACATTCTCTTCCGGTCTTCTGAGATTCATTAGAAAAGGATAAGAACTGTAGAGAAAATTGTAAACGCCTATGCTATGTATGAAGATATTTTTTTCGGTTAAATATTGGTGCTTGTGAGATGATAAGTCAAGTCTTTTTTGTTTATTTTTTAATCAAGACTCATTATTTGAGAAAAACAAGCGTGGAGGTCACACTTAAACGTCTGCGAACGCGTGTGCAATTTTCAAGCCTCTCAGTGACACTGTATCATTGTTTTTTGTCCTTACAAAATTTGATTTTTGAGAGTGGAATTTTAAAATTATATTCAAAATGGCAACAAGTAATTGAACAAAACGGAATATGTTTGAAATAAATTAGAGAGCCCAAACGGTTATAAAATTAACTTTAAAATTAGGGAAAAAAATTGATTTATTTTTCCCCAACCCATTTTTACATAATTAATAATTATTTAATAATTATTCTTTTTTGTGCATTCAATCAGAAAAGCTTTGCCGCTTTATTGCAAAAACGCCCCCTTTTGCGAACTGCTAATGTAGAAGTAATTCCTATCAGTATAATGCATTATTTACTCCGATCTTATCATATCGTAGCATTTTAATAAATGAGATATTGATCCAAGTACAAACATTAATGCATTCTCTTAGAATTACATACTATTATACAGATTTAAGTAGGTATGCATGAACTCTTAAATCTACTACATTCCCAACTGTAATGTAAAAGCAATCCAGCAGCAACAAACACAAATGCGTAGGTTCACGTTCACGAGACTCTCAGCAGCACAAAAGACCGTTGAATGTAAGTACTGCTGCAGTGTTGAGCTCAGCTTAGCTCAGAACAACCGCAATTGCCATTTTAACGATTTAAAAATAGAACAGCGCATGGCGCGCCCCCAAGCCCCAACCCCAAACCCGAACGCGAACAGTGATCGGCACACGAGAACGACCAGTACGACGAACACGAATTTCGTTCGCCGTAAATACATACTTAAACTTATTTTATAAATATGGAATCCGCCGATATACAGTTAGAAGTATACTTGCGCTGACTGGCGCTGGATGTGTTTGTTTTAGTGTCAGACAGTGCAACTTGAATTAAGTCAGTTCAGACGGATATATATAGCTATATAGAATTTATCCGTACCCGTAACAGCAGTCTTTAGTATACATACTTATTAACCTCATGTACTTACACAAGCATTGAATCCATCGGGATGTGTCAAATTAAAAATTAAGCCCTCAAGTGATCGCTTAGAGTTTCCTAAACTTAAAATAAAAATACGTTTAAAATTTACACATATAAGACAGAGGCAAATCTCGCAACCAATTAAACAATAATAACAACGGCAAAGCATAGTTCCTAAAAATAATGCCTAAGATAAAAAAATTGGGTTTCGCTCAGCTGCTCTTGTGGAGCTGCCTATTGACTGTGTCGCAGGCGAAAACTCTCATCGACCTCAACCACAGCACAAGCAGCCCCAATGCCATTGTCAAGAACGCCGAAGCATATGAATACAATTTTCCCACCTGGTAAGTTAATTTGCTTATTGGCTACAAAATAAATACAGGGCTAGGGTTTTAAATTAATTTGTTAGAATTTAATCAAAAAATTAATGGGGCTTGTTTGAAGACGACAAATGGTTTGACAATGGGGATGTGTCTGGCAATGTACTTTAGTTGAAAGTAAATATTTTTTAATCAGCTCGTTAAATGTACACACAGACATCCAACTCTCCTTCAAGCTAGTCGGTCTTACCCTGGTCAGTCAAATTTTAAAAGTGCGATTTTCAAATATAGCATATTTACTATATAAAAACCTTTTTATGTTTTAAAACATAAATATATCAGGTAAATCATGGGGGCTTTCAAAGGTCCACTATAATGGTTAAAATAATATTACATTTTAAATACATCTGTGTCTCATAAGTGCAAAAGTTTGGAAAACAAAAAATATAAACAGAGACCTTTTCAAATGCATAACTGTATGTTCTACGATGCTCGTGATATAAAAGTAAGATGTTCTTCATGTTATATATTTTAAGTATACAATGACACTTGTGGTACTTTTCATAGTTTTCATATAAAGCCAACGTTCTCCTCCTCTAAGAATATAAAGAAGATATATAATTTACAATTATTTATTTTATTTATATTTGCAAATATTATGTGCAGATGTATTTACTTATAAATCTTCAACATGAATATTAAAATTAACTGTGATACATATCACACATATATATTGTCATTAGTCGCTAATTAATATACCAAACACGTCGAGCGCCATAAACGTGACGTGTTACTACTCGTATGTACTGAGATGTGGGTCCAGTTCATGCATTAACTTAATGCCATATACATATAAGTATATGGATGTACTTATAATATCTGATCCCGTGAAGCAGGTGTTCGGTTGCAGCAAAGCAGTTCAAATTGAAAGTTTATTGGCACTTTAATTTTTTTTTTTATTTTTTGCACTAATTAATGATGTCTGTGTCTATCAGGCTGGACCATTGTTGCCTTACTATCCTATACTTTCTGTATTTAGTGTATTTAAAAAACGTCAGACTAGACGAAAGCATTTTAAAAATGAAACATTTTTGTGGGCGTTCTTAACATTTAAGGCTAGTTAATCTGAAAGTTGTCTTTTGGAGGAGTACATTTTTATACTCCAGTATACTCGTACTCAAGTATATTGTATTCGTGCAAATGTATGTAACAGGCAAAAGAAAGCGTTTCCGACCTTATAAAGTATATACATTGATGAGCATCAACAGCCGAGTCGATCTATACAAACACTGAATGATCTTCTTAGTGTTGTTTAGTAGTTAGTTCTTAGCAGAGTTCAGTTACTAATATCAAAGCAAGCATTTATTGGAGCTTTAGCTTCAAGTTTTCATTGCCTTTAAAAAAAAATATGTCCTTCAAATCATTTCATTATAAATATGTAATATGTTATTGTGAAAAACATCTGTGCTTATTTGTTCTCTCAATATGTACATGCACACATGTTCATGTATAATTACGCCTACCATATGTATGTATTATATAGGTCTTATTTGTTTATTTCCACATTTCAGCCAAATTTACTGCTATGGCCCCCTCCTGCATACAGTACAAATGGCCAAATTGTATCCCGACTCAAAGTATTTCGTAGATATGAAGCTGAAAGAAGAACCAGAGAAGACCTTGGAAGACTACGAAGCATTCATGACCTCTAAGAACAATACGCCATCGAGGGAGGAAATACTTGAATTTGTGACAGTGCGTAGCAAAAATAAATTTAAAATATTGATGTGCATGCACTCGAAAGAATTTATCAAAATATCAAAAAAACGACGTTATCATGTTTTGACTGACTTGCTTCGAGTGCTTGCCACTGATCAGGATATTTACTTATCTTTTTTTTTGATTCGCAACTTTTAGAGTCACTTCAGTGAAAAGGGTACCGAGTTGGATGTGTGGACGCCGACTGACTGGAAAGAGCATCCTGATTTTCTCAATCTAATCAACGATCCGGATCTAAAGCAATGGGGCGCAGACCTGAACAACATATGGAAAGATCTGGGCCGCAAAATGAAGGACGAAGTATTCAAGAATCCAAATTTATATTCCATCATTCCCGTTCCCAATCCAGTTATCGTGCCTGGGGGTCGCTTTATAGAGTTCTACTATTGGGACTCCTTCTGGATTATTCGCGGTCTCCTCCACAGCGAGATGGTAGACACAGCCCGTGGCATGATCGAGAATTTTTTGTCAATAGTTCAGCGCATTGGCTTCATACCAAATGGTGGGCGTGTCTACTACTGGGGCCGCTCGCAACCGCCTCTGCTAGCGGGCATGGTGAAGTCGTATGTTGACTGGACCAAAGATGATGTTTTCGCAATCAATGCACTAGAACTCCTCGAGCATGAGTTTGAATACTTCATTAACAACCACACAGTGCAAGCCAAGGGTCACAATTTGGTTGCATACCGTGACTCATCAACGGGCCCGCGCCCGGAATCCTACAGCGAGGATATAGAGACCTCGGAGAGTTTCCCCACTGATGCGGCCAAGGAGGATCACTACAGTGAACTAAAGGCAGCTGCCGAGTCAGGAATGGACTTCAGCTCGCGCTGGTTCATCAACGAGAATGGTACCAATGTTGGCAATCTTACCGATGCCAAAACTCGCTCCGTTGTGCCGGTCGAGTTGAATGCTATATTATACTGGAATGCCAAAATAATTGCCGAGTTTCATTCAAAGGCCGGTAACGTGGAAAAGATGACCGAGTACGAAACCAAGGCGCAGAAAATTTTACAGGTATGTGCATGTTAAAAAATCCATTTAAAACAGGGTTCATCAAGAGCAAGCAGGTGTGCATAATAGTAACGACTCCCTCTCTTTCTTCAAACTTGAATGGGGATCGTGTTCATTTGGCAAATATCTGCGGAAAACCGGAAGGGGCTTGCAGCCACGGGGTATGGGTGCCGAATCAAACTTAGACATAAAGCCTATAAAAGTTTAAATTTTCTACTGTTTGGTCGCCATCATGTTCATCTTGTTCATACCACCTGCCGCCAGCAGCCTCCCGACATACTTACACATCCCCTACGTCGAGACAGTATGAACTAGATATGTGATCGGGATATTCAGGAAACCCGACGGTCCTGGTCATTTGGGCTGGGATCGAACGGGACGGACGGGATTTTAAAATGTTCTGGGCGCTCCTGAATTCCTTCCGGTCCCGAAAATTAAATTTTTAACATTCAAGCCTATTTCCGTTTCCCTCGAGCAACCGCTCACTTTCAATGAAAGGAAATAGCTACAAGCTACACAAAGGATTTACATTATCTACTAGCTAGATGCGTTAGTAGAGATGTTTTATTTGATTTAAAGAAGTTATTAATAGATATAACGTTAAAGAGATTATTGTAGTTAAAACACAGAACACGAAAGTTTCATGCAGGAGGTGCAGTTAAAATTACAGTTCTGAAGATGGATAGGATCTTAATTTCTAGTAGTTCTACGAGGGACACAAAAGCTAATTTGGATCATTAAAGTCAGAGAGTCTATTTCACCATTAATCAGCTTATGTATAAATATAATATTAAGTATAATTCTACGATTTTCAAGAGATATAACGTTTTGCAGAAGCCTACTTGAATATGAAGGGAGGGGGCTATTGGGGTCCTAAGTCAAACCACGGGGAGCAAACAGTAAAAATTTCTTTTGAACAGATTAAATGCGGTACTGGTGATTGCTTGTATTGTGGACACCAAACACACGATGCGTACTCTAAAATAGGTCGGACAGAGAAGTATACAGTAATTTTGTTGTGTAAGGATTGGCGAATTCCTTCAACCATCGCTTAATAAAACTCAGAACACCCACAGCCTTATTGACGGTAATTGAAATATGTTCTTCGAATTTGATTAAGGGTCTAAAAGAACACCCAAGTCATTAACAGTATCGATCCGATCAAGGGGCATATCGTTTATAAGATACGATGTATGCAGCGGTGTGCTACGACAACACGACATAAGTTTGCATTTAGAACAGTTGAGATTTAGTAAGTTGGCCTGACACCACTATTGGAGAGAATCAAGGTTATCTTGCAGCGTAAAGTGAGAGGAAGAGTCGTTGAAGAACAAGCAAAGTTTAACGTCTTCGGCGTAGATTAATACACAAGAATTGGATAGAACCTGAAGCAGATTATTGATAAATAAGGTAAAGAAAAGGGGATCGAGGTGGCTACCGTGAAGTATTCCTGTTGTAAGCCTAAGGGGCTTGGAGTAAGAGTTTTTAAAAAGAATTTTCTGAGTTCTGAGATTAAGGTAGTCAGAAATCCACTTAAAAAGATAGGTTGAGAAGCCAAGTAGATTCAACTTATGAATAAGTAAACAGTGATTTACCGACTCAAATGTTTTGCTGAAGTCAGTGTAAATGACGTCAGCTTACATTTCTTCTTAAATCCTTGTATTACCAAATAAGAAAACTCTAGTAATTTAGTGGTGGTACACATACTCTTCATAAACTCATGCTGAGCAGATGAAATTATAGAACCACAAGAACGTTGTCACTGTGAAGCTAAGATCTTTTCAAAAAGCTTAGGAATAGCAGACAATTTTGATATGCCTCTGTAGGTTTGGGCAGCACTCTTGTTCCCCTTTCTATAATAATTAATAATGTTGTTCTTGGAGATATTTCTTCCTGATGAATGTAATTATACTCGTACTCTAGTCGAGTAAACGAGTATACTGTATTCGTGCAAATGTATGTAACAGGCAGTAGGAAGCGTCTTCGATCCCATAAAGTGTATATATTCTCGTCGATCTAGCTATGTCCGTCCGTATGAACACCTATATCTCGGATACTATAAGAGCTAGAGTCACTAAATAATTGTAGACAAAAACGTAGAAATACATTTTGTGTGAGAGCACCTCACCACCCTAAAAAAAGGTGTACTATTACGAGTATCTTAGAGTCGGAATATCGAGAAATGGGTTACATTTTTGTAAAAAATAGTAACAAAACAACAAAAATATCAATTAACACTTAAAACTCTTTCCAATGAATTCGAAATTGACATAAGTATGTCTGTGAAAATAGCGAATTACTTTTGATTCCGTAAGCTAAAACGTTTAAAACCGCATATTTCAGTCGTATTAGGACATTGCGAACACCAATCAAAAAGTAAACCACATGATTCAAGTGGAAGTGGAAAACGAACAGGCCAAATAGTGTATTTTTAAAAAGGTATTTTAAAAAGGCGCATGCATCGAGTCAGTTTCACGTATTGGGCCCCACACGTAATCGCTCACCATGTTGTGAGTTTCTAAAACCCTCATAACGTCGCACTATAGATTTTCATTGCTGATGAAATCGTTCTCCGTGTTCATCATTCAGTTCACCTAGGTTGGACGGAAAAAACTTTTAGTGACATATTTTCGCCAATTTTTTCATAATTTTTAATCAACAGTTGGACTGTTATAATTCCATTATTCCATTATAATTCAAACTCTTGTTGTTGCCCAAAAAGTGAGCAGTGACTTGTTGAAATGAGTTCCCGGCTTTCAATCTGAGGGCTATTGAATTCGTCTTCTTTAATTTTTGCCATTGAAAGATATGGGAAACACCTATAGTCTACTGTTTCACCTTGCCCGTTTTCAGTAAAGGCACTAAAGTTTGTGCTTCTCTTTTTGGCCAGTCCTTCCTTGAGTCATGCTCATGACCAACCCGACTGTTCCAAAGCCTCGTATAACCACTTTGCAATCCTGATATCATGGCTACAACTTTCAAGTCGCACCAGATCTTCCATTGGCTGGACAGCGGTAAACAAATATTATTTGTTCATCGCCTATTTTGTTCTGTGTGTGACTTTTAAGAGCGAATTTGAAAATTTGACATCGGGATAGTTTACTAAAATAGTAATATCTCACCGGCTCTCCGTCGAATTAAACGATTTATAACGTAACGTAGCATAATGCGGCTATGTAAATAAATGACTTGCTGGTTTTCTATAGCCTCTGAGCGGCTACTGCATCTCCTTCTCGTTCCGTAGCATGATAACGCAAATTCCGGGGACGCAGGGATCGGTTTCTTGCAATAAGATCGAGTTGTTCCTCTATTAATCTAGTCCTTTCACGCGATTCGGCTATGTGATGCCTATTGGTCTCTCTTAATTTAAACAAACAAGCGGACGGACAGACGAACGAACATAGTTATATCGAATCACCTCGTCATGCTGATCAAAAATATATATTCTTTATATGGTCGGATACGCTTCCTTCTGTGCGTTGCAAACTTCATGACAAAATTGATATATATTCATATGTTTTGTGAATGCTATAATAACAAGGCTAACTTCGGGTAACCGAAGCTTACATACCCTTGCAGATTCCTTTGAAATTCGGTCAGGCTTCTAAGACTCACACTGTTATATTTCTAGGATCGGGCGGGGTTGGAATCAACATTTCTGAATTTCGGAATCGGACCGGAACTTGAGAAAACATTTCGGGATCAGATGAACATTTAATATCTAAATTTAGAATATAGCAGTTTGATCTTGATCGGATAACCATATCGTATAGCTTCCATGTAACCGACCCTTTTAAAATTACTACTACCGATAACTTGCGATTTAAAGCTGCGCACGCCATCAAGCGGCCCAAAAGTATTACAATTACATTTATTAGATTCTTGCTAAAAAAATGCACATAACAAACCAATAACCAACAACAACAACACACTCGTCCTTCCACGTGTGACAGTAAAAATGTATTCACATACCGTGACCTTCATTATTCACTTGGTTTAACTTAATGAAATTTTAATTCTCTCTGTAATGACAAACTTCAAATTATACAAGCGAATTACAAATTGTTTATATAACTAACTCACAGTGCTGCCAAAAGAAAACGGTTGATACTTACAAAAAAAAGTATATATATATATATATTTTTGGAATATTATATTTCGGAAATAGCGAATAATAACAAACATTTTTAAATGAAAATGGCTTTATAGTTTTTAAAAACATTCTCCATGATGCTCAATACACTTTGGCATGCGTGAAAACAAGTTTTCGAAGCAGTCTTGCCACTCCAAAGGTGGTACCTCTAAAACGGCCGTTGGCGGTTGTTTTCCTTATATTTCCAGAATTTTTTTTAGCAAATAAGTAATTGTTTACCATTCTGAATTGTACATTTTCCATTTCAACAATGAGATGGTAGTTTCATGTCCGGTTTTTAAGAACAAAAAATTTCCAATGTCTCTTAAGTGTTTTGTCTGGTAACGAGAGGTATCTCACGATATGTCTACCACTCTTATCCGATCTTAACAAATCGGCAAATCGGTAGATTATACATATACGAACCGATTTTCGACTAAAAAATGTAAAATTGTGGAAAATATAAGATTTTGCGGTTTGGCTAGATCGACTCGGCTGTTGATTCTGATCAACAATAAATATACTTTATGGGGTCTTAGACGCTTCCTTCTGCCTCTTATATGCATTTGCATGAATATAACACCAGGAGATAATCAGACACGTAAGGCGGCGTGAGCAGAAGTCTATGTACTACACTGAGGAACGATCGGTTATCTGGGGAAGACCCGGCAAACCTGGTGTAGTAGTTCAGTGTCGGACCCCCTGCGCATGACCGACAGACGTGTTTCATTGTTTGTTTAATCTCTTGTATATGTATTTATTTCGTAGATGGCAAAAACGTTAGTAAAATTAAAATACAAAAAATTAGTCTACTAAAAAAGGAATAACTTTTACCTAAATGCTTTTCCAAGTTTAAAGTTGAGTTAAATTGCATCTTTATTATATATTTGCAGTGTGAATGGTATATAAGCTAGTATATAAGTTAGCTATCCTTCCTTTCTTGTTTTATTGTTATTAATCGCCGTCTCTCCGCTTGAGGGACCTCTTATAGACTTTACCAAAATAAATTTGTATATTATATAATACAGGCCATACAGGCGGTGCTGTGGAACGAAGAAGCTGGTTGCTGGCTGGACTACGATCTGATTAATAACAAGCCGCGTAACTATTTCGTGCCCACCAATCTCTCTCCACTGTGGGTAAAGGCGTACAATATTTCCGAGTCGGAGAAAATCTCTGCTTCCGTGCTGAGCTACATTGAAAAGAACAAACTTGATCAATTCCCGGGCGGCGTGCCGAACACACTCTATCAAACGGGCGAACAATGGGACTTCCCCAATGTTTGGGCACCCATGCAGTACATTCTAGTCGAGGGCCTAGACAATCTGGGCACGCCAGCGGCTAAGAACCTATCCCAAGAGTGGGGCTATCGTTGGGTTAAATCCAATTTTAGGGCCTACAGCGATTCTCGCAGCATGTACGAAAAGGTAAAGAAAAGGTTATTCGATTATCTTTGTATGTCCTGATTCCATTAACAATTGTATTTCAGTACAATGCTGAGGTGTTTGGCGGACACGGCGGCGGTGGTGAATACGAGGTGCAGAAGGGCTTTGGCTGGTCCAACGGTGTCATTATCGAGTGGCTGGCTAAATACGGACGCCAGATTTCGTTGAACGATAGTGGAGACGGTGCAGCAGGTGAAAAGCCGCAATAGAACAAGAATATCACACATTAAGCCACACATCTACGCATCTTGATAAAAGCAAAAGCCAAAGCTATCTATCCAACATTTGCCTATTTTTATCTTCGCCATCAAACGTAATCCATGGCTTCGTCTGATCTCGGACATGGGCTTGCTAACCCAACTAGAAGAGATGCTCAAACTAAATATAAGATTCATCGATGACGCGCACCTATAGGATAAGCTACAAACATACATCAGTGTCTATTTATGTGTATATGTTTCTGTTTAACTATCTATCTACCCACATACAATGCATACATACATACATATGTATCTTTATCAACAAAGGCAAGCATCAACCAAGAACCAGCTCAAGCTCAATTTCAAGTTCAGTCACAAAAGCAACTGCATCTATATCCGAATATGTACAGTTAGCACCCTGGGACTCAGACCCACCAACACCAACGTTCAACACAGTCAAGGGAATGGAATAGTAGAAGTCGCCCTCGTCCAAGTCTCAGCAATCTTAGCACCACCGCGGCCACCGTAAATGTACACATCCTTCTCGCGTCCCACTATATCTTTATATTGCTTTCCATCCCCTCTCGCCTCGACCGCATCTATATCATGTCACAAGCAAACTGTATTATGTCCGCGCAGATCCGATCTACGCCAATATATCCACGTAAGTGCCATACGCTTATGATCATCTATGAAGTAGTGTATGAAGTGCACGAATGGTGTATGTAATAATAATGAGAACCATTTATTATTAAACTAACATGCTTATGTACCTGGTCGAAGCAGCAGACGGATGTAGCATTTTTCAACACCATCACGCTCGCTTAACTATTATATTTGTAATACATATGTAGAAATTAATATCTCTTTCGATATCATTATTACTCTACTTTTAGGATAAATATTTTATTCGATATACATACTGGTATTATTATACCCTTGCAGAGGGTATTATAATTTTGTCACGATATTTTTAACGCATAGAAAGAAGCGTCTCCGACCCCATAAAGTATATATATTCTTGATCACCATGACAAGCCGAGTCGTGTGTCTATCTATCTGACCGTCTGTCTGTTTCTATGCAAACTAGCGTCATGTTTTAAATGCGTTAAAATTAGAGGAAGATATAAAGTTATGTCACGAGGAGGCGTGGCAAAATTGAAAAACAAACTTGATCTGACGCCCCACAAGGAGATGCCAAATTGTGTCTCTCTAGCTCATATAGTCTCCGAAAAATAGGTGTTCATGCGGACGGACAGACGGACATGGCTAGATCGACTCGACTGTTGATACTGATCAAAAATATATATGCTTTATGGGATCTTAGGCGCTTCCTTCTGTCTGTTACATACATTTGCACAAATACAATATACTCGTTTACTCTACTAGAGTACGAGTATAATTATTATGCTCGTACTCTATAGAGTAAGCGAGTGAATGTATTGTATTCTTACATATGTATGTAACAGAAAAACGAAGCGTTTCCCATCCTAAAAAACATATATATATTTTTGATCAGCGTCAACGGCCGAGTCGATTTAGCCCGATCTGTCTGTCTGTCCGTATAAACAACTAGAGCTACAGTCACAAAATTTGGTATGTAGATTCCCCTGGTTTGTTTTACTAACTATAACAACTATAACAACCCTTGGTTTGAAAATGATTTCTGCGGTAAGCAGCTGATATTCATATATCCTTGAATACTACATAAAAATTATGAAAACGTAACTATGGTGAATGCCCAGTGATTGTAATAAGTTAACTATGGCCTCCCATTATATAAGCCGCTTTAAACGTAAACATGATACAAATATTTTATACAACATTAAAACGTCAGCACATCTCGTATATACGTTGCATATATGTACATAATTATTTATTTTTATATTATTTGGCTAAACAACATTCTTTTATATATAGACAAAGTACCTTCCGTACAATAATTGACTAAACTTCGGTTAACTCTTATTCTTTATTTCATTTACATATATAAATATACACAGGAACACATCACATGGTCGGTATTGTGAGCGTTGCCCTAGCATTGGTTGCTGTTGTGGCAGGCAGATTTCTATGGTGAGGTAAGCACATAATCGCAATAGATATGAGTTACGTGTTAAATGCTGCCTTTACATCTGTCATATCAACTAATTTGCAATTAAAATGTCGCTCGAATTTCTTCTCGTTTCAGATATACATACTTATATAATATAGTGTATTGTTCGATAGCTGCAATTGTTCCCGAAGCCCATACGAAAATGTGATTCCCCTGCCCAGCCAGCTATACGTGTGTGGTTGCTATCCAATTTAAGTTTGTTTTGTATCATTCTGATGAATGCGGAGAATGCAGTATTAAATTTTAATTTCAAGTTGACGCAATGCTAGTTAAAGTGACACTTTGTTGCACATTGTACATACATACATGTACATACACCCTGAATTTAATGGTCATGCTCCCAATTGTTGTTATTTTTAATAATTAGTAGATAATCACAATTCGTACATTATAATTATATGTATCCTCGCAACCCCAATGAAGTCACATATTTTCAATTTGTTTACATTTACTGAAAAAATATGTAATGATTCGATCTACGTTTTTGTCAATTTTTATTAATTGCAAAACAAATTACAATAATAAATATTTGATAATAATAATCACTGTACTTGTGGCACGAAAATTAACAAATTGGTGTGTAATTTATTTCAGATATGAGAAGTAAACTCTTTCATTCTTTCAATTTTCAGGAAAAGTTTGTTTAAGTAAGGCAAAGACACGCCGAGAATTATACATACAAATTTATTTGGAATTCCCATATTTGTTAAAAACTGTATTGAATAATGAAACTTATTTACAAAAAAGCTAAGGTACAATTCGATCTGTATGTGTCTCTCTGGCGATATGACTCCTCGAGTCCTTGTAATGGAACATAGAGTAAATTAATCTATATTGTTCAAAAACAAAAGAACAAAGATTATAAAGAAATACATACACACATTTAATATTAGTATACCTATTTAATAAATAAAATGCAGCGGCAACAACAGCAAAAGAGTGCGGCATTGATACAATGGAACAGACTTCGCCGCCTAGCTGGACTACTGCGGCTGCGGTTGTGGCTCGTGACTAAAATAAGGAGCGGTGTTTGGCGTGAGCAGCGTGTGACAGATATCACAGACACGGGCAATACGCTTTCGTGGACCGGATGGCACCGTTTTCGTTAGACATTTATCGCAGTAAATATGCCCGCAATGCCGGCAATGAATCTTGCGCACCATTACCGTGAAGCAAGCATTGCACGTGGGACAATTGTTGACATCTTCGTCATCCTGCCAGCGAACCTCGGTGTCAGCATGCCGCAACTCCTCCAAGGACATCTGTAACAGCAACGCAATGCAATTAATAGTCAAAATCTGTACCCAATGGTGATTAAATGTTGTAAGAGAAAAAATAAATAGCAACTGAAATTTTATAAATTTGTAATTAGCGCAAATCAAAATCTAATTCTTTTACAAATGGCAAACTGATTTATTATTTTACAAATTTAGATAAGGTAGTTGTGTATCACTTCATTCATTTAATCAAGGAAATATGACCCCTTCCCAATAAAAAGCAATGGTAGACTTATCAAGAACAAGAAAGGGAGGCTAGCTCAGGCCGGTCCCGAAGGTTATACCATTCACATACCGATCTATTTTGTTTTATTTTTTATTTGTACTCGCGCAACCCAGGCTAGAAGCTCCCACCTACAGCAGAGGGGTGCAGCCGCATAACGTGCGACACGAATCGCGAAGACGGAAAAAGGTACGCGGATTCGCTGGTTCTTTTTCAATGAAAGGAAAAAAATACAAGCCAAAAACGATTTACATTATCTACTAGCTAGATGCGTTAGTATAAATGTTTTATTTAAGTGAAGGGAGTTATTAAAAGAGATAAAGTTAAGAGAGATGATTGTAGTTAGAACACAGGACACGAAAAGGTTCATGCAGGAGATAGTTTAAATTACAGTCCTGAAGATAGATAAAAATATCATTTCTAGTATTTCTACGAGGGACACAGAAACTAATTTGGCTCATTAAAGTCGGAGAGTCAATTTCATCATCAAACAGCTTATGTATAAAGATAACATTAAGCATAATTCTACGGTTTTCAAGAGATGGACGGTTAGTAGCATAAACCTACTTGAATATGAAGGGAGGGTCTATTGGCGTCCCAATTCAAAACACGGAGAGCAAACAGTACAATTTTCGTGTATCAATTTTTAAATTGCGTCCGGGTTGATCGTTTATTGTGCTTTCGGCTTCGGGTTTAAGGCAAACCCTTAAGTGCATTAAAAAAAATTGCATTAAATTATTTTTTTTTTATTGTGCAAATGAAAAAATAATTCTGTGCTCTCAATTTCAATGTCTGACTGCTACAAAAAGTCACACTTTCAAGGCTAATCCTATCGAGCCTATGCTTTTTTGTTGGCTTTGCCGTAACACCATTCATTACAAATGTGCCAATTTCAGTGTCCGTGTAAGCTATTATTTAACAAATAATCAAGGTTTGAAGTTTGAATGTAACCCATTTCTCGATATTCCGACTCTAAGATACTCGTAATAGTACAACTTTTTTTTAGGGTGGTGAGGTGCTCTCATACAAAATGTATTTCTACGTTTTTGTCTACAATTATTTAGTGACTCTAGCTCTTATAGTATCCGAGATATAGGTGTTCATACGGACGGACATAGCTAGATCGACTCGGCTGTTGATGCTGATATATACACTTTATGGGATCGAAGACGCTTCCTTCTGCCTGTTAAACACATTTGCACGAATACAATATACTCGTTTACTCTACTAGAGTATGAGTATAATATTTTAATCAGTTTTATTAAATACACTTAAGGGGTTGCGTTAAAACCCAAACCGAAATTAAGCACAATAAAAGAAAACTCGGACACAATTTAAAAATTTATACACGAACGCAAAAATTAGCACAATACGGGAGATTCTTCAGCGAAAGTCAGAGAGCAATTGGTCTTATGCTACTAAGTCTTCATTACAGAAGAATCAGTAATGCCATAGACCCGATCTGTAGCAAATCTGAACAGAGGCCATGGAGCTTCCTCATATTGATACAAACCGAATTTGGTTTGATTTGGATAAAAAATAGAAAAGTTATAGTACTAAGTGATCTGGAATTCTGGAACAATTGCTTATATCAGAGCTATACGATATATCTGATCGATCTGGATGAATCTTGAACTTAACCAGCGTGCAGACAAAAGAAGTATAATAAATTTCAGCTCTGTACCATTTAAGACTCTGAAATCTTCGGCTTGACACTGACGGACGGACATGGCTATATTGACTTTGTCGTGCTGATCAAGAATATATAAATTAAAATAGAAGACCGATTTATTAAGAGTCGGAATGAGAATTTATTGTATAGTTGTCATCACTTCAACCGAGCGGGTCGAAGTGACGAACCCTGACTGCTCGTCTGCGTCACAGTGCCATTTATTTGATCGTTTACCCCAGAATATAACATATATACATCAGTTATAATTTTTCGTCTTCTAGATCGTCCGGGAAACATTTGGTATGAATAATACTTGTAAGTATTTAGTAAATATCGTGGCCCTTTTATATAATTGGCAAAGCTGAAGAAAGCTTTAACGTAAAGAATTTTTATCAAGCAGTACTGTTTAGCAGCATCATATAAGTACAGGATGTCAGGGCACCTATTCAAATTTCATATGCATACGTAATTTTCTGTGTTTTTAAATTATGTTGAATGATCCACAAAAAATTTACCAATTGAACCCCTTTCTCAATAGGAGTGGAGTGATCTAGACCAGTGAGCCAGTTTATAAAGGGGGTCAATTACTAGAATATCGTATAGTTCTTGGGATGGGAACGGACAAATGAAAGAAAATACAAGAGAGGAAGGCTAGCTTCGGATGCCCGAATCTTACATACCTTTTGAGCTGCAACAACCAAATTAGGTTAAATACCAATAAGAAGCAAAGTGGTTTATACTAAGTACTCATTAATATAAGCGCCATTTATCGTGAGTTTGGGAGCTATATGATACATTTTTCCTAAGTTGGCGATTTTTATATGTAAGTAGCTTATAGCAGGAGCAATTCTATGGTGGAATTTTGTATCTTTTAAAACTTGGAGAGTAGTTTGCATAGAAACTGACGGACGGACGGACAAGCCTATATCGTGCTGGTCAAAATTACTCTCTGCAAGGAGATAAATGTACGTACCTGCAGAGTTTGTGATAATTGGACGAAATCCTTCTGCACTGTTTCCATCGTGGACAATTCTTCTTGAAGCGTCTTAATTTTCGCCCTGAATTCAGAATTTGCTTTTGTGAGTTTCTCCTACAAATTAGCAGCAAAAGAAGAAACAGGGAATGACTGCACCATATTCAGAATAGTTAAGATACTTACGTTGGAGTCCTGGAGCTCAATGATTTCTACACGGCACGCGGACAATTGTTTGTTCAGCTCAGCTTCTTTGCGTTCTAGTTGGATTTTAGTTGTCTCGTGCGATTGCACCGTCACCAGGTGTTCCGTTACGCGATCTCTGTAAGGTGTAACAATCTGAGTAGTTTTGACCACACAGGGTAAGATGCAGAAGCTACTTACTGCAGGGATTTGATATCCAATTGTACCCTGCGCTTATAAGCGCGTCGCTCATTATTGCTCTCCTCAAGCTGGGCGCGTAGTATTTGAATTTCATCCAGCGAGCTAACGCACTTCTGTTTCTCATATTCGCTACTAACGCGTGCTTGTATAAGCTCACTCTGCTGGCGCAACATGAGCTCCTGCAGCTCAACAACTGTGTTTGGTAGATTTATGTACTGATTCTCAATGTCTTCGGATGTGGCTAGGTAGCGACCAGACAAAAAATCGTTGTCAGCTTGAAGAGTCTCCAGCTGCTTGTTGACGCGTTCACGGTCGTCAGTCACGTGCTGCAGCTGCCGCAGGACTTCGTCCTTCGTCTCTAGAAACTTTTGTTGCATGTCCAGTAGCCGTTGTTCGTTGGACCTAACCTGTTCGCGTAGGCTTTGTACTTCACATTTATGTGCCTCTCGCTTCTCTTGCCACTGATCCTCAAGATCTTTGCGGAGGGCTGCTTCCTTTGTTATTGTTGCTCGAGATTCCACCATTTGCTTTTGCAAGGCATTGACTTGCTTTTGAAACCCCTTAATTTGGGCAGTCAGGTCATCAGACTTGTGCTCGTGTAGACTGCAGGTCTCGCATTTGGGTGGCATCACATCCATTGATGTTGACGTGGACTTATGCATGGCAGCATCTTCTTGCGACATTGAAGACTTGGCCTGGAGTTTCTCGTCGGCTTCTCGCAATTTTTCCTTGAGTGCCTTCATCTCCTCCTGCAGCTGCTCGACTATAGAATTGAGCATTTCGACATCTTCTGCTGCCTGATGGTAAAAAGAAGACCAAATTGTGAATGTTCAAATATGGAAGTGTTCGCGTTTGTGTACTCACGTTTTGTTTGGCATTGCTCTTAATGTTGCTAGAGCTAAATCCGCGTAAGACATCATCAGCGCTATCTTGTTGGAAGCTGCTGTTCAACGACTCTGTGCCCAGCTTCCGCACAGATCCCAGCGTCTTTTTCACCTGGCTTAGCATATGCGGCGCCAATCCGACAGATGACTCGGCTTGTATGGGTTGTTGTTGCACTGGCTGATGCAGCTGCTGCTGCTTGAGTCGTTCCAGCTCTGCTTTGTAATTGGAAGACTCCTCGATTGTGTCCTGTACCAACTGCTGCAGCGATAATATCTCCATCTGTGCCTTTCTGTCTCTTAACTGCATTTCGTTCTCAGACTTCAGATCGGCCACCATGAGATGCGTTTTCAGCTCATCCAATTCGGCTTCCTTTTGCATGTACAGCTCCCTCATTTTTGCTCGCTGTGTATTGAACTCGTTTTGCATTTTCCTAATTTCTGATTGGAGAGCAGCCACATCCAAGTTATGCTGGTTCTGATAAGTCGTCGTTGTCGCCGATGCGTCATCTTTGCCTGGAAGTGTATTGATAAATCAAACTTCAATACATGGATTGAAACAATTGAAATTCACCATTCGGAGCTTCCTGCATGATCTTGATCTCATTTTCATTTTCTTCCATTTTTCCATAAAAATAAAATTCAGAAACAGTGTGACCGCCAGCTGAAAGGAACAAAATACATTTACCCGAAAAAAAAACAAAAACTGACAAAAAGAATCCCTCTTTTATAATAAAATAAAATATATTTAAGGATATTGAAAAGTATTTTAAATGGCGTATAATTGCTTATCAAGAAAATAAAAATCTGCACCTTTATTGTCAGACCTATTTTTAAGCTGAAGGGCGGCATTTGAGTAGAGTAGAGTTGAGCATTGACAAGATTTGACAAAAGTGCTTAAAAATATCGAGTCACCGTTGAGAAAAATATCGAACGTGTCGTTTTCATTTTGTATTTTGTATTTGACTTTTTTATTCGGCTTCCCTCTATGCATTACAAATATCGTGTCAAAATTATAATGCTCAGCAAGGGCATTCAAGCAAATAAGTTTGTCGTTTCATCAACAATGAAGCTTAAGAATTAATTTCGTCAAAAATTAAAAAAATGAAATTTCGAAAGAACTGGTACAATTTTATAGTATTCTAGGGACTGGAATGGTATTAAAATAATCGTTCGTCTAAGCAAACGGTATATTCATGTTTCGAATAACTGGTCACACTGCTCTTGATTGTCACCCATGTGAGTTTATATTTATTAGAGAAAAGAAATGGTGAGTTTTGTCCTCTTCCTGTAGGGACGAATTTATATATTTCACTTGTCTTATAGGTTAAAGGCAAAAAACCTTATATTGACCGCAAGAAGGCGGTCACGTTTCACTTAGTGCATCGTAGCCAACACGATCCACTGGTCACAGATGAAACTGCGCCGCAGCATGTGCTTCTGGAAGCGGGCAGTAGACAAAAGCAGACGCAGAGCGACGAAGCTGTAGATCCTGCCAAGCGCCAAGAAGAGCAGAAAAAGTATGGGATTCACTTCGACGATGACTACAACTACTTGCAGCACTTGAAAAAAAGAACAAATGACGTTGTCTGGGAGTATATGGAGAACCCAAATCATATGAAAAAGCAGCAGCAATCCATTGAACAGCCATCAACATCTAAACAAATAGTTTTGCCCAGCTCAGTTTTTGCCAGCGAATTTGAAGAGTCGGAGGGAATGTTAAACAAGGCAGCTCCACAGTCTGGTCTGCGCCTAGATTGGGACCCAGATGTCATTGCGGCCCTCGATAGCGATTGCGAAAACGAAGAATTGGATGATGACTTTGTGATGCAAGCCATGGGTAGTGATAGCGATGCTGACGGCGAAGATGAAAATTGGCAAAGCGATGAGAACGAGGACAACGATGATATGAGCCTGGATTCCGATGATCTAAATAATGACGACAAAGATGAGCTCATGGATGGTCTGGCACCTCTGATGCGTGAACGTCGTTTCGACGATGAAGATGTTAAGTCGCGTTTCACAGAATACTCTATGTCCTCTAGTGTTATTCGCCGCAACGAGCAGCTCTCGTTATTGGATGACCGCTTTGAAAAATTCTATGCAAGCTATGATGACCCCGAGCTTGGAGATTTGTCATTAGAAGACATCGAAGGCAGCTGGCATCAAAAGCATCCGGTTGTTATGCAATGCTTTCAAGAATTTAAAAAGAAAGATACAACTTTGGAATACAATAAGGATTGGGATCGCAAACGTATCGAAATGTACCGGGATGTTGTCGATGGCGGACAGGATCCAACAGAGGAGCTTGTAGAATACGAAGTTGGAGACGCTAAAGAAAACAAATGGGACTGCAAATCAATATTATCAACCTACTCAAATATATACAACCATCCTAAGCTGATTGATGAGCCTCGACGCAGTCGCAGTTCCAGCTCCAATGCCAACGCAAACTCAATGCCCATACACATCGACCCGAAAACGGGTTTGCCCACGAATGTACTGCGAGGCGCCGCTGACGCCCAGCTAACAGCTAAAGCGCTAGCCAACCTAACCGACGACTCGCCAAATACCACCGGTCCAAAGTCGCTGTGTGCCAAGTCGGTGCTGTCCACACTAAGCGTGCTCTCCATACGTCCTAAGGACGAGACACCTGAGGAGAAGCGGGAACGGAAGCGATTGCTGAAAGAATACCGCAACGAACGCCGTATCGAGAGAAAAGCGAATGCGGAGGCATTCAAGGAAGAGAAAAAACGGCAGACACACGTGAAAATCAACCAGCGCACTAACCAACAAGGATCCACAATTGTTTAAGTTAATCCTGCCACTCCACAGAAGTGGTAGTGGCTAGCATAAGTTACAATTTGATCATTCTGTTTGCATATGCTTATAGTTTGGATTTATTGTGATTTAATATACGTGTACGAGTATGTATCGGTAGTCGTTTTTATAATTCCACAAATATTGGCTTGACTAATCTGCATATGCACTCGGAGACCTCTAATCTATAATGTGTGTGATAAACCGAAATATCGAAAATTATACAGTTGACCGACTTTCGACCGACCCTCGAATAGTACGGTGGTCTACAATCCCAACCCGTTAACTTCTATGCCAATGCTTTTTTTTGCTTTTTACCAAGGTCGCAGGTAAGCGTAAGCTAGTTACATTTAAAAAGGAATTTTGTCCAATGCATTTGAAATACTTTCTATGAAAACTCTTGCAAGCCTTGTGAATATGCAGATGTTTTACGGAGATTTATTAAAAACAAAGGAAAAGCTCAGAAAGTGACAAATATTTCGATTTGAAACAAACAAATTGACAAATATCAATAATGAACAGACAATAATTAGCTCAACGACGAACTAATCCCCACTGGTGTTTGTCTTTCAACTTGCTAAGTTGCCGCAGGCGTAGTCTAACAGCAAGCTTAGCAACGGAAATCAACAATAACAGAAATGCCATTAAAATCAAATGATAATAAAATATTATTCGTTTCATTGTCATTGCTTTGAACCCATTTTGGCGAAAGCCGCAACTAACAGCTTTAAAATGTCATAACAAAATACTTGGTTACCTTGCCCCATGTCGGATGCCGTCGCCGACAATATATACTTACATACATGTGGAAAATATGTAGCCCTAAAAACGCGATTTGTATTTACATACATTGCCTTACCATATGGCTATATAGGAATTTCCCACGAGGCATGAGACAAGGCAGGCGCACTATTTCCAGTAGTTTGGGGCTAAGGCTGCTCGCTGGTGTTGGTGTTGGAAGGTATCCTTATCCGAGCTAGCTGGTACTAGGCCCGCACGTAAACATCGAAATACTACAGTGATAGACGCCTACAGACGGACACTGACACATGTATGGTTGGCATTTGTTTAGTGTTTGGTTACTTTGTGGAAACTTCAAGTCAAATAATATGCATTTCATTGGAAACCCCGACGTCACTCAGTGGCGAAACCACCTGGCAATTCTTTATTGATGGAAAGGTGCCAAAACATAACTTAATACATTCTGCATTTGAAAGTATGTACTCGTAGGTATACTAATTAAGAGTGTGCACATTTAAATAACATCAGTTATAGAACAGAACGATATAGTATAAAAAGTAGAAAGAATAATTTGACATCTAAATCTATATGACTGCCCATAACTGCATTTATGTTTCCACGGCGATTAGCGGAAACCAATACACGAGCTCGCGCGCTCGCTTTCCTAGCACGATATATATAAATATATATATGTAGAATATAACTCCTTGTAAATGGAAACCAAGCGATTCCATTGCCAGCGTCAGCGTCAATTCTGCTTTGCTTTTGGCGCCGCGTTTATTAAAGTGGCAAGAAAGCAGCAAAGAAAATTCGCATAGTTTCAGTTCAGTACAGTTCCTGAGCGAAGGCGAACCGAACGCGCCGCGTTGTCAAAGAACCGCGGTAATGTTGGATTTGTTTTTGTTGAGCTTCGAAACCGGAGTTAGTTTGCGTGCTGCAACCGTTAAAATCATGATTAGCAAATACGAATTTTCCTGTGGCATTGTACAAATTTTGAAGCGACTAACTTACGACATAATAGCATATCATAATAACAGATACCATAATTGGTATCCTTATATTTCTACTACTAAAAGCTTTTTGTGGAATTTTAACCACATTTTGTGTAACAATAACCTTTGTGTAACCACGATCTTAGTTAAGAATATGTACAACAATGAAGTACATTTACTGAGATTTTTTGGTTAAATAAAATATTTAAAAAAACGGTATTAAAATGCAAACTTGAACCGGAAATGTACAAAATATGTTGTTCCATTTAAAAATTTGGTTTTATGTGTATATATATAGTATTTGCATGCATATGCATATATTAATAATACTATTATTACTGTAGGTGTTTGTATATATTATAATATATATATATATATCTATATATATATATATATATATATATATACTTCATATAAAGCTACACAAGTTAAAATACAAATTTAAGTACTTTGCATATAAATTTCTCCACGTCTGTAGAGATTCCCGCTTAAAAAATAGACACTGTGTAAGATCGCCTGATCTTTAGTCTATTTAGACAACTACTGCATACATGCAATATAATAATTTAAGATCATTGTGTTGTAACGACTTCATGAGTGTTTTGTATGCTATAATTTTGATTAAAATTAAATTCAATGTAAGAAGATCTATTAATATTTATGATAACCGCTGGCTTAATCCTCCACAGGGAAATTAGCGCAGAATATTTGATTTCGGAGTCAAGAGTTTTCTGAGTGCAGTAAAGTGTGAGTTAAAATTCAAGGGAAGTTCGAAAAACACCACAGTATAACTATTTGTCAAAACATTTTTAAATTTAGGTTTGATTTACTTTTAGCTTTAGCTTTACTTTTCCGTATTTTCAGTTAGGAAAATGCTTATTTTTGTGCGGAATTTTCACGATTAAAAACATTTTGCACCTCTTTTCCGTAGATGCATAAATTAGGCGTTTCAGATATTTTTCGAAATTCATGGCACTAAGTCACAGCCAATCGTAACAAACCTATGACGCCGAACTAATTCAGTTATGTAAGTGCAGAAGCTTTAAAGGAACATGCACTTTGTGTTTCTCATTTTCCCCAAACTTCAAAATCGAAAAAAACAACAATAATTTCAACATTTTAAATTATATAGTTTCAAAACTAATGATCTAAATATATATATATTTATTGGTTTTCAGGAATCGGTTGTGAGATTCTGTTTTTATCCTCATAACAACAAGCGCTCCTTTTAAAAAAAGATTAAATAAAAATAACAGATTTAAAAAATTCTTTATTACAAAAATGTATTTAAATGCTCACTATAATCTATAAAGTAGATCTGATCAAGTATGCCATTTGGCTGTTGGCTAGTGTGCTTAGTGTGGAAGTCTACATACCAAATTTAGTGAGTCTAGAACTTTTAGGACAGGGCTAGATCGACTTGGCTACTAATCAGCCGCTTTTTTTTTGACTGTTACATACATCTACTTTACTTTACGACAACCGGGTATAAATACTTTTCTCGTTCTTTTTACAATCATCAAGTACATTTATATTAATTAAAAGGTATTTAATCTACATTAATTAAACTTTACTAAATTAGTGTGTGCCATCCTTTTGCGGTATATATAATTAATATGAATGAACACGCCGTCTCAATTAATAAGATAAGAGAAAGTGCGATTATCAACGCGAACAAACTTAAACATTCCTTAACCTCTTATTGTTCTCATGGATGATGGTGTTCAAAAAGGAAGCTCTTTGGTTTTTATACATTTGCTATGAGTTACCACTTCAGACATAGAGGCAAAATCTAAAACCGGAGCCTCTACAAACCATTTGTTTGACGTAATGTGTTTTATACGCATAGTAGGTCTGTAGTTGACGAAAAGTCCTACAATTTTAACTGAATTTTATTATTTTGTATTCATTTGACGTTTTTGTTTCAATTTTACTATAAAATTAGTTTTATATTTAAATCAAGGAAGTACCCAAAAGTCAAGCTTGATCGACAGATCGACAAATACCCTATACCATATAAACCTCTATAAAACATAGCATGCAGCTCCTAATTGTAAACTAAATTTATGAAATAAAAACACTAAAGTGGGCGGTGGGTTTGTATGGGGCTATTCTAAAAAGTGGGCGTGTCAAAAAATTAAAATAAATTTGATATGGGTACATATTTATTGCAAATATAAATGCAAACTTGAAGATTCTATCTCTTATAGTTTCCAAGATCTAGATTTTCATCCGGACGGACATCCTTAGATCGACTTGGTCTGTCGTGCTGATCTAGAATATATATAATTTATGGGGTCGGCATCGCTTCTTTTTTCCTGTTTATGTATCACACAAACTTCACAAACTTAATATATCCTTGCACCATAGGTGCAGGGTATAATTATCAATTGCGACGATATTCCCCTTAAAACGGATTTATAGCATATACCACCAATTTTTTTTTCCATTCAGATAAGAAACAACAAAGTTTGTCTACTTTATGTTCATTCTGAAACAGTAGGTTCTCTGGCAAGTAAATTATATATTTGGCCGATCCAGATGAAACTTGCAGAGTTGCAAATATAAAAAGCATCTGGTTCAAATTTCAGGTCCGCAGCTCTTATTACTTCTGAGATATTTGTACTGAAGCGGACAGATGGACGGACATAGCCATATCAACTCCCCTTGTAATCCTGATCAAGAATATATGTATACTTTATTTAGTCAGACCATTGCTAAATTCCTGAGAAAATGAATATGCGACATATTTTTGGGAATGGCATAATAAATATATAGGTATATGAAATTACGTAAAAAAATGAAATATTTGTACAAATCTTAAACCAATAATTGAGCTAACAAAAATTGATTAAAATACACACTAGTTTTATCCAGCTTCAATGGGATGTTGGCTCACAGTGCTTAAGATAAATGTCTAGAGTGTCACTGACAAATGCCTCTACTTCTACATGAGTTTTACCGGATATGGTTCATCTTGCGCTCAACTAATCTGGAAGTGGAATTTTTAATTTGAATGGCGAAGAATATCATTGCCATTGCCAGTGTCATTGTCAGATCGTATTTACATACATATATGACATATACATTGAAACAATCAAATGAGTACAAATACATGTACCGAGTATATACATACATACACATTTATATATTACTTACTTTCACATACTTTTAAGCAGAATCCATATGCACACTTAATTCTGTGTAAGACTGTCCGAGAATGTTCGTTTAAAATACATATATAGAAGATTTAATATTTCGGAGATTGAGATCCAATGAATTACAGACCAGAAACACATATATAGATATATATATTGATATATTACAAATGTTGGCTATATATGTATTATTTCTGGGTGTGCCATTAGATGAATCTATTCAGCTTGGATGTTCCCAGACTTTTCAAGCATTTTTTTTTCAATTCAATTTTTTTTCACTTTATATTCATGTGACAATGTTTATGTATGTATATATATATGCAGTTTTTTTCGTTTGCGGGGGCGGTAGGGGCGTGGCAACATTTAAAAACCAACTTGACCTGACGCCCCACAAGCGGAGTCTACACACCAAATTGGGCCACTCTAGCTCTTATTGTCTCCGAGATCGAGGTGTTCATGCGGGCGGACGGGTGGACGGATGGACTGAGAGACGGGCGGACGGGCAGACGGCCATGGCTAGATCGATTCGATCTGATCAAGAATATATATACTTTATGGGGTCTTAGACGCTTCCTTCTGCCTGTTACATACATTTGCACGAATACAATATACTCGTTTACTCTCTACTAGTATAAATAAAAAAATTGATAAAGTTACGAAAAATTGTAGCTTGGCAAGATTGACGGAGTTCAAATTTGATAGCTTCCTCAATTATTTAAGTTGCTACAAATCGATCAATAGACAACTATTTTATTATAAATATCGTGATTTTACGTAGATTTTCCTGATTGCAGTTGTTTAAGAGAGAGTTTATACAACTATTAAGATTTTTCGAAAATATTCACAAGCAGGCAAGCGAATCTAAGGAATGGCACACCTTTCGTTTCTTTTGAAATCATTACAATCAGACCATTAAAATATGAAACTGATAACATATGAGATATGTGACCTAATTTGTTCAATCAGAAAAATCAGGTTCATCAATACGGTGTCCACGTTTCTACTGGGATAGCTCTTGCTTTCTGCTGTTGCCTCGACTCTACCTCAAGCTCAGCCGTCCCCATTCCAAACTTTACAATAAATGTAAAGTGTGAGCAAGCTTAAGTGAAATTGGCACGCGATTCAATTGTCTTCAGCTGACTTTGGCCGAGAAGTGTGTTCGCTGCCGTCAATTACATATGTACAGATAGATATTCTTACAAACGAGTACGTATATATTGCGCGGACCGCGACCGCGTATCTGACATCCATAGCTATCATTTTGCAGTATAACATCAAGCAGAGACTGCCACTGTCACGGCCTGCCTCCCACCAGGTTATACAAATAACCGCAACTTAGAGCTACATTTTTCATTTGAGCTTATATACGCGTATTTATTTATCTAGATGAGCACACTTTCGCTATATCCCAGTAACAGCAGTCGTAGCATTGCACTAGTAAAAGTAGCTGGATGTTTGGTTTTGTGTACTTGTTTGAACAGTACAATACTAGCAAGGTATCAGAACCGAAGGCGAATCGACAATCCCCATCCAAGCTTTTGCGGCCTCAACGATGAACACCCTTTGAAACTAGAATTGTGTATTATTAAGGACAACCACTAAGGGTAAAAAAAAAGTCCTATTTTTCCAGTGTCTGCATTCTCTAAGTTCTTATAAATACCTGCATATTTAAAAATATGAAACACACACAAGAAGATTATAAAATTCAAGTTTGAATACCGATATCGTGTTGCAGATTTCATAAACCGAATTATGAAATTCCCCCCTCGATGTAAAGTGAGATGATTTGAGGTTTGGTTTCATTTCCGTTTCGTCGCCAACATCATGCTGGACAAGTACAACGCAAACGCATTCATATCTTTTGCTTTGGGATTTGTTTTTATGTGGTAAGTTCAAGTTCATATTACCAGTTAATATGCTTGCTCTTAAGGCATATAATGCTCCGGGTAAGCTAAGAGGCTGGGGATGGGTGTATGCATCAAGTTGTAAAATAAATCGAGATCGACCAGAGCATAAATTTACATAAATTAAAGCGGATTCGTGCTAATTTGTTTGAATAAAAACAGGAAAAGAAAGCTTACATACCAAATCTATGTATTAATTCAAAACAACCATTCGAAACCAACATTCTATGATATAGAAGCCACATCGGAATCAAATTTTTTCTGCGAAGGTGAATTTGGTCCATTTTAAACCCTTGCAGAGAGTATTATAATTTTGTCGCGTATCTGTAACGCATAGAAGGAAACATCTCCGACCCCATAAAGTATATATATTTTTGATCAGCATGATAAACCGGAGTCGATATAGTCATGTCCGTCTGTCTGTCGGTCTTTTTCTAGTCTCTCAGTTTTAGAGCTATCGAGCTGAAATTGTTACCATAGATTTCTTTCTACTGTAAGCTGCTCATATATCAAAATCGTCCTGATGGGACCCCTATATCATATAGCTCCCATATAACCGGCCGATTTGGAATGAACTCTTAGTATTCCGGATTTTGTTCTGCAATCTGCAAGGGTGTGTAAGCTTCGGTTACCCGAAATTAGCCTTCCTAATTGTTTCTGCTGTTTTGCTTTTGCCACATATAGTCCCTAAAACCATGTCAGATGTTGATCTCCCATTTTGTTGGGTCATCTCTTCTTATGAATTTATACCAGCCCCACGCTTTACTTTTTCATGGAGATCTGAGAATTAGGCATGTCTCGCAGTTTAATGATATCGCGGTTTCTGGAAGTGCTTATGTTATATGCAACAAGTATGTAGTTTAGCTATACCGACTTATAATAGCGCAACCCGAATAGGGAATATCGATTTCCTACATTGAAATGTATAGTTTCTTTCTTCTCTTGCGCAATACATTACCCTCATATGATAAGTATTTCCGAGTAGTTATTGGAAAATGCAAATTATTTGCAAACCAGCCAAGGTCAACTGAATCACAGCAAAGGGGTCCCAGCACGAATAACAAGTTGGCACAGGCAAACTCTACTACGTAATTCATTTGCAAAGCAGTTATAAACAGTCAGTCAGAATTTGTACTTAAATTGACAAAGTTTGTAATAGTTGCATGAGCCCAGCTCCACACCCAGTCTCATGCTCAATCCCAGGCTCACAGTATCCGTGCCCGTACTCTGCCTCAGCGGCTTCAAATTCCTATGTAAATACATATGCACATCAGCTAATAGTTTGTTTATTGCTCATTTGCAGGCTGAGTGAAGCCACGGAAGCCCACGTTAACTACACAACGAAGCCGCGAGTGGTTCTTCCGCCTAATTATGTCAAGGGTAAGTTTGCACATTTACATAGTCTTGAGTAGAGTATCTTTTCTTGGATTTGATCCACCAGGAAGACTGAAATAGGAACAATCAAAGTCTTTCGTGTTTTTGATTTTATTTAATTATGATTTTGCTAATTGCATGGCTTTGTATGAGACACACTATTTCCCTAGCCTTCTGAGGCTAACCATGCATGCACATGCGTGTTGGGTCTGCCGTGACGTGATGAACAACAGGAGCTTCTACTTTCACCTAGAAACAGCTTTGTTGTTGCTGTTATTTTTATGCCTTTTTTCGGTTTTTGTTTTTAGTATTTGACGTCATCTATTATAAGCCAAAACCAACACGATCGATTAAGATTATCGTAAAGAGTGAGAATATATGGTATGTGGGTATGTGGGAAAACTCATTCTTGGGTGACCTGAAGGTTAGGTTTGATATATTAAAACTTTGGCTATATATGTATTATTTCCGGGTATGCCATTAGATCAATCTCTTCAGCTCGAATGTTCCTAGACTACAAGCACTTGCTTTTTTTCAATTTCAATTTTTGTTTTTCGCTTTTTGTTAATGTTACAATGTTTTCGAAGAAAACTATAAAAAATGTTAATAATACAGGATTATAATTTACATATTGATAATTATATATTATATAAAACCCATGCTTATTTAGACCATTTACAATCAATTTTGATGATATATTCTTGATATATATATTCTTAATCAGTACGACAACCACAAATCTCTTTTCTTGTTAAACAAACATCAAACATTCAGTTTGCATCTATTTGATAAGGCTTGACGACCGCTTGTCAAATTGGAACTGCATCAGGCGACTATATTATGAACTAGATAGTATCCGGTACATATTTAGAATGTGAATGCTATATAAGCTTAGGCATGATGGCCTTCCTTTCTTGTTTTCTACTCGTCTCAAACTGACTTTATGTGGTTATATTTTTTCAAAAAGCGTTTCCGTTTGACTGTTTACATGACCTCTATCATATTAACTGTTAAAGTCCAATATGATAGGGGCTCGGCTATTTAGCTAAGTTGTAAATTTTTTATTCTGAAGACACCATGATTATTTATAAAAATATCTTATAACAAGAGAGGAAGTACCCTTCCTCTTTGGGTACCCGAACCCTAAATACCCTTGCAGAACTAAAGAAGCTAATGAAAACTAAGCAGTACTTAATTTCGTACTCTGCCTACCCACACATATCCATTTTTTAATTGTTCTGTATCCATCCCTGGCATAAATACATACTGATATAGAAACACACAAGCTTTCGAATACATGTATACACATACAACACATTCGCATTCGGAGTAATCTTTGAGAGGGACAGAGCAGAGGCCTGACACAATTAACTCTGCCGCTGCTTTTCCTACAAATAAAATTTAGTTAGCGCCCTCTATCGTACAAAATTTTCATTCTAAATGGATTATTATATGGCAGCTATATGGTATAGTGGTCCTATCCTTACGATTTTTTCATATGAGCAGCTTACAGCAAAAAGAAGTGTATGGTAAAATTATAGCCTGATAGCTTCAAAGCTGAGAGAGTAGTTCGCATAGAAACAGACGGACAGACTGACAGACAGAGAGACGGACATGGCTATATCGACTTGGCTTGTCATGCTGATCTAGAATACATATCCTTGTAACCACATTATAATACCCTATGCAATGATATAAAAAGCTTTAGAAATATAATGGAGTATTTCTTTGTATGGCATTTATACTGGACTAGCAGAATTTTAAAATTAACATTAATTTTAGAAAAGGTTATGTGTATTTAAAATCAAAATAATTTAGAGGACTTAACATTTTTAGGAATTCAGAATTATTACCAGTTTGGGGACTGGTCCTTCTATACTCTTAAGACTCTGAGCTTTTTCAGCAGCTATGTTTGTAAATTTCAATTAAAAAACGCGTTGAATTAATGTTAATTATGTATATGTATTTATTTGGCTAAAGTGCATAGGTTCGGATAAGCTACCAGCGACAAATGAGCGTAGGAATTTTCAGATATGCAATGGGCAAGCAAAGACAATAGCGACAAGCATATGTTTACAAATAAAATACGTTAAAATAACAGCATAGCAAAAACAATTACTTCTGAATTTCTTTACTGCTGCGCTGATCGTAGAGCAGTTTAAAAAATATCAGTTTTTACAATAGTATTAATTTGCAACAGCATGACCAAACATATACAAAGTACATATGTATTCGGATTTCTCTGCATTTTCAAGTGTGTTTGGATATTTAAGCTCTAATGAGATTTAAAATTGCAATGCATTGCAAGCAAAGGGTGTAATTTAAGTAGTAGTAAACATTAATACCATATTTCAATCGATTTTCTTAGTTGTGTAATAAGTGTTAAGTCTACTGTCCATGAACTTGAAGAAAGGTGTTTTTTTTTTCTCCTTCAAAAAGACCAAACTATAGGTATAAGCTCGTCCAATGGGTGTGTGAGGACGTCAGCCGCAGCCGTGCCAAATGGCTATAGTGTCCTATGTGTGAGGTTCAGCCCGAGCACGCAAATGAATTTGCACAGGAAACTTTTCGGCAATGCCCTCGCATTTTCCCTTCCACTTGCAGCGTTTGCAATTTCTCACCTTGCACTTAAATTTATACGAATAAAAATGTATGCAGGCCAGAATTTAAAAGGTTAAGCTTATGAACGTTTTGTTACTACTATTAATAGAGATTTTACGCAAAAACCTGTGTACTTATATTTACAGAAATACGGCCGCCCTCGAAGAAGGGATCCCCAGTGATAGTAGACTTTAGCATATTTGTTGTAGATATTAACTCAATTAACGTAGAGGACATGGACTTTAGGTAAGTGGCTTTTAGCAATCATGGGAGGCGGAAGTGCTCTAAGCAGACAGACGATTATGTACTCACGAGTATGCTTTTACAGAGTAGACATGTTCATACATCAACGCTGGATGGAGTCCCGATTGGAAATATCTGACGACATATTCGAGGAAGGCGACGATTACGTCACACTACTTCCAGAATTTTTCGACAACCTCTGGCAACCCGATCCATATTTTCTGAACTCAAAAATTGCGGGTACGTTTTCTAGTATCAGTATTATACCGTACATACGTACATAGTGCATATGAATACACTCACCTATAATTAATAAATTATGTGTGACTGTGTCTCAGCACCTTCGGTTAGGAATTTAGAATTCTTGATAGATCCTCACTGATTTCAAATAAAAGAAATTTATAATCGCAATAGCTCTTTGATATCTCTAATGTTTAATTTCGCGGCACATGTGTTTTTAACTAATCACTTTATTTGTATATAGTAACAAATTACTTGTTTTTTTATCATTGATTTTTGTTGTTTTTATCAATTCCAAAAAATAAAAATATATATATAACTAAAAAAAACCCACAAAATATACTAACAACCATGCAAACTCCATTAGGATATGGAAGTCCATATATTGCGTCGACTTCCCTACTTCGCAATAAGGATGAAAGAGAAACGAAAAACTTTCATCTAGACAAAACTTTAAGTATACCTCTAACAAAATCTACAAATACATAGAATGTGTTTTTGTGTACCCAATAGTCATACCTATGTAAAATATAACATTTTTAAGTCAATTTCACAATTTACATATGTATGCATATATCTAATGTCTGCTTTCTCCATGACATACACATGAGTACCACTATATATTGTGTATACAAAAAGAAATAAGGCCTACGTATATACTAGTACATACACACAAAACTTCATACATATGTATATGTTTAGACCATGAACAATATGAAGCATACAAGCTACTGTACAAAACACACGCTACACGCATCATTTAAGAAAACCAAATATTCAAAGTCGAGAAAAGCATTGAAACCTTATCTCATTTTATTCTTATTACTGGCACTTGCAGACATTGTAATAAAAATTTGCAATGCACCATTAGGTACAATTTCTACATATTACTATGTCTTAAGTGTTTCATGAAAGCCGGCTTACGTCATAAGCGTGAAACAAATTTAGAAAGTCCTGCATCTTTTAGATAATCCATTACATGATGGTGCAAAAGGTTCGAGACATTTATATGTAGGGAGTCATCATATCGGATACACGTTTACGTGAACCGTATTGCAAAAGCTATAAATCCACCCAAAAACCAAAAAAAAAGGAATTCGGTAATGAATGTTGCTCAAAAAGAGAGGTAGCGATAAGAGAAGTATAACGGCGATTACCCGCACGAACGCCATATAGCCATTCCAGTTTCAATGTCATGGCCAACACGTATCTCACCACGGTTCTATGGCTTATTCATAGAGTATTAATGTCACCTCGCTGACCAAATTGAAAACGTGAAAGTTCTATTCTAAGTACTTGAACTTTGTAGATACGTAATGAGTATTCACCACCACAGACTGGTTAGGTTAAGCTAAACCTTTACGACAGTTTGCATGTTGTGAGTGTACATAAGCCGCTCAGTTGTTGACACATAATCTTTTACTTATCCAATGGTTATCCTGTAAATCATCTTGAGGCTATCGCGATTTGATTTAATAGGGTATATCTTGGAAATCACTAATTTCGATGACATTGATATTGCCCCGCCCTTTGGACAAAGCTGGAGGCCGTCGAAGCAGAGGAGATGTTAGAGCTGAGCTGTTGTAAATAGGGTCTTCCACAGCTAATCTCAGTCGAGTGCTTTCGGTTCTTCTCCATAGCTTTACTTACTAACCCTCTCCTCTTCATTAGGTTTCATTTTTTAGAAATTTTGACATTTTCATGTGCAAACACAAACTTATAGTTTCACTTATTTAGTTATCTTCGATGATACAGTAAAAATTCAAAGGCTACAAGATTACAGTCGAAGTAAATGCAGAACCATCGATGATTTTTAATGTCGCAGTAATTAGCAGAAAGCGCTATAGTTTTACCCTCAAGTTTATTTTATACTTAAGGAAATAATTATTCTAGTAGCATTAACCCTTTTCTCTAACTTTCTACAAAGGTGAACAAATGCCATTTAAATCTCTAGAGATTAACGTGACACAGTACATACGTGCATGCCTGCGAAGAGTTGATAATCCACAATTTTGTCATTTGAAATTATATATGCAGGTGGCAAATCATCTCTACTTGCTATATTTTCGGTTTTATTGACGTTATTGATCGGTCTGCGTTCGCGGGCCAAATTTCATTTGTTTAGCTGCTGATTCTTCGGAACACAAGGATTATAAAATTAGAATCAGCAAATCAGTGTCGAATATTTAGAACCGTTCATTTCTAACTTCAGATACTCGAAGCTTAAATACCATTGCAGAACTTGCAACATACCAATGTCTTACCTTAAAAAGCAAGTAAGAACGTTAAAGTCGAGCTTGCTCGTCAGTAAAATACCCGTGTGCCTATTAACCCGCTATATCATATAGCAGAACGATCCTGATCAAATTCGGTAAACGGACGTAAAGGACGAACATCTAATACACAGTCGGAATTTGGAATATAGAGTTCTTACTTGTTGATTTTGCTAACGTTTTTTAGTGTTACTGTGTGGTTTGAATAACTCTGTTGCTTATGCTGCTAATGAAAATCTAAACATGTACATAGATGTATTTTGCTTAAAATTATTGTCATTTATTATAATATAAGTAATAAAGTTTTTACAATCATACAGAAGCTTCAGCGATACACACGCAGCACGAACACCGAAACTGGAAACTCAGAAAAAAGCATTCGTATTAATAATATATAACACTATTCAAAATCTAACTAGATGACAAATGGAAACAAAGCAACAAAGCCGAAAATTTAAAAAGTATTGGCACATTACAAAAAAAATTAGATAAATAAAGAAAGATCGTGCTATGCACTCACACATTTTATTTAGGGCATACAACGCTGGGCATGCAACGTTGTTTCGTTGTTTATGATATTTTTTACATACATACTTACACCTGCACCTATCTCACAATTTTCGATTTGACCTTCCTTGCTTGTGTCCACGAAAGCACCAAACAATATCAGTCATGTAAATGAGAGAGAAAGAAACAGAGTAAGAGTACACAAGGGTATAAATAGAGCGAGTTTTGGTGTTTGTTTAGATTCTCTAAAGCTGGCACGTGCCAAATTTGGTTTCCGATTAATAATATATATAGTTTATAAGGTCGGAATCAGAATTAAATTTGGTCAACATACTTGGGGCCTCCTTAAATAAATTAAAACCAAATTCGGATTAACATGAATTAACTCGAATTTGGTTGAATTCTAATGAAAAACAAAAAGCTATGTAATAAAAACACAAAAATGAGCGGTAGTTTTTATAGGGCCATAAAATAAAATAAGCTTAATCTCCTTACATATTTATGGCAAATAAAAATGTAAATTTGAAGTTTCTCTCTCTTGAAGTTTCCAAGATCTAGATTTTCATACAGACGGACATAGCTAGATCGACTCGGCTTGTCGTGACGGTAACGCTTCTTTCTCCTTGTTACAAACATTCACAAGCTTAATGTACCCTTGTACTATAGGTTCAGGATTTAATAATACATAGTTATGTTTTATGGCAGTGCCGAGAGTAACAACTCGTAAAAAGCAAATGCTTAGAAGCTTCTTCTGTCGAGTTACGAGTATATTTCATATTTACGCAGATAAGCACTGAGGGTAACTAAATCCTAAATCAGCTAATAGGAAGAATCACTGCAACATTTAAAATTGCCTTTATTTCAACATTTACTACGCCTCAAATCCAAAAGCCATCGTCAAAAGCTAAACAAATGAATTTATAAATTAAAATTCTCTGGCATGAGAATTAAATTTGCTGTGACGTCCCTATGGCTTTTTACAAATTAACTAACCAAATTTACATATTGCACATTCAATATTTCATAACAAATAACTCTGAAACACTCATAGGAAAGACAGGATTGAAGTTATATAGCTATAACCTTATAACTAGTTACAATACTTAGAAATTTGGGAGCAGCATTGATCTTGATCTAATCGGAGTGCTGTCATGGCTAAATCTGTCAGATTCCGGCTGATTAGCTCAAATCAAACGGCTGCATTTGGTCTATAATAGTCAATGCACGCATGTACATACATATATATAAGCATATATGTTAGCAAAGCACGCAATCCTAAAACAATCGCAGATTAGTAGCAAGCTACATGCATACAAAGAAAGCATTTGACAATGCGTCTCTACCAATTCTATAGTTCTAATCGAAACCACTTTGTTCCGCATCTCTGCAACGTCTTCTCGATGTCTTTTCATTGTAGAAATAGCCACGTTAACCCACAAGTTCACATCTGTGACCCTGTACAAGAACAAAACTGTACGTTACGCAGCACGCATGCATGCAATCATTGCCTGCCAGATGGAGTTCCAACTGTATCCAATGGACATACAAGTATGTCCCATCTATATTGAAAGCTGTAAGAGTGACATTTATTTAGTTGAATTATTAAAATATATGTAAATATGTTGCTATTCAAGTTTCGTCCAATAACCAGAAGGTCAAGCTGCGCTGGTCCGATTCCGGCGTGACCCTTAACCCGGAACTGAAACTGTTGCAGTACAATCTCGGGCAGCCATTGGAGCTTGAGGAGAGCGACGGCTATATGCCGGAGAAAGTGGGCAACTTTTCGCGTCTCACCGTGTACTTCCGTTTCGAACGTCAAATTGGGCATCATCTGATCCAGACTTTTGCACCATCTTCGTTAGTGGTCATGTTGTCTTGGTTTAGCTTTTGGCTGGGCTTGGACGCTATACCAGGCCGCGTAACACTGCTTGTAACCTGTATGTTAACTCTGGTTACCATGTTTACGGGGCTGCGGGCGGACATTCCACCCGTTGCGTATGTGAAGGCAATGTCGAAGATCCCAATACCATTTTTAAGGTTTAAGCTAATAATTTTCTCTTTACATGTTGTTCTTTGATTCTCCAATAAATTTCGTAATGTCAGGCGCTTGACCTATGGATGGCCGGATGCATGGTTTCAGTATTTGCCGCCTTGGCTGAATTTGTTGTAGTAAAAGTTTTAGACGTGCAATACCAGTACCAGGTGAACCGCATACCAAAGGTACTGCCCATGGTAAGGTTCAGGCTAGTTAATGCATTTATAAATAAAGCCACTTTCTTTTATTACAAACTATCGATGCGCAGCGCATCAGCAACATGGAGAAAGGATGCGCAACGATGGCGAGTTGGGAAGGCGGCGCAGTGCGATCCCGAAAGGCCACACAGACTCCTACAACACCAGGACAGGTAAGCTGCTATGGGGATGAGGACGCATAGAAACCAAATTTGGTTGTTTCATAATATATTAATCCTATTCAGATGAATAAAAAACAAGTACACTACAGTACGCTACAGTCGAATTTCCTCTATAAGGATAGTCGTACTCACCATTTATTTCACAGTTTCTACATTCTTAAAAGTGTGCGATTTCCTCTTCAAATATTATTCGATCATTATAAAATATGGCAGATCGGCAGAATATCAGCTTATACATATAAAAGCATATCAAGGTCGGGAAGGGAAGGGGCGTGCTAAAATTATAGAACGCAACACTAGGGTACCTACCAAATTTGGTGACTCTACCTCTTATAATCTCCGAGACCAAGGTGTTCGGACGAAATTGTAACTGCTTCCTTTTGCCTGTTACATAAAGCAGGTAAAGACGCAAAGAGAATGTTACAAAATAAAGCAGCAGTTCCTGGACTGACCGACCGCATAAAGTATATATATTCTTGATCAGCATCAACAGCCGAATCGGCCTAGTCCTGTCCGTCTGTCCGTCCTTATGAACACCTAGATCTCGGAGACTATAAGAGCTAGAGAGACCCAATTTGGTGTGTAGACCCCTTGTGGGGCGTCAGATCAAGTTTGCTTTTAAATTTTGCCCTTCCTCGCCTGTAAACGGCAAAATCTTATATCTTCCACAAATCTTAACCCATTTAGTTGAAACTCGGTTTGTATATGCATATGTACATAATCTACCGATTTGCTAAGGTCAGATAATAATTGTAGACAAAATGGTAAAAAAAAAGTTTGTATGAAAACAACCCACTATATCGTTCTTACTTGTTTTTATCTATTATGGGTGTATTTGCTTCGTCCACAGACATCTCTTCAAGGCAATGGTGGACCTCCCAAGCCCGCACGTCGACAAAGTCTATTATCGGTAGCTTGGACGGATACAGATACGGGAGTTGAAAAAATTATGTGGCGCGAGATTGACAAAGTTTCACGTGCCGTTTTTCCAATACTCTTCTTTGTCTTTGTCCTACTGTACTGGCCCATATTGTTAATGAAGTCATCCTAGGATTTAGGGAGTTCCAGAACCCACATCTCTGGACTCCGTTAAAAATTGAAATATTCGAGAATCTACTTGCCTTAACTGCAATAAGCGAAATCTGTTGCATATAGTATGAGTATATACATCTACATAATCAGTAAGAAAGTAATAAGTAAACATATTTATATAGTATGTACGTAAACAGTAATCAAATACTACAGCTACCCAATGTTATAAAAGTACAACATTATGTGAAATCTACAGTTACCTATGAATATAAATGTTCATGCTTCAGGAGTCGACACGCATGCGTTTACATACCGATGAATACCCAGGGTATCATAAACGTATGTATGTATGTATTTGTCAATATAAAGCTCAGTAATATGAATTAATAAGTGTTAATAAACACATTATAAGTTAAGTATATAACAACAATATCAGTAATAGTACATTTATTTAATGAACTTAAGTAAAAATGGCTGCAATTATATCGACTACAATATTTGTATTCCTTCCTTACCCTAATCTTTGTAGAATACTTGCTGCTCATTGCACAGCAAAGCATTATCCTGTATCTACTTAATTCTATACTACACTTTTTTAAACTGAAACATTCGGCACAAAAACGCAAAAACCGAATTTGCAATGCTTAATGTAGCAGTTAGGGAGGCTTTTCAAATTTAGCACAGATTTAAAATGTAAAATCTAAGGAACTGCAAAATTTTATACAGTTTCTATATTTATTAATAACAATAGTTGCACTGACACTTTCGATTTGTCTGGTACCCGAGTTGCAAGAGTATTTAATACAGATCTGGTTGCACGTTCTTATTAAGGCAATCTATATATAATATAAATTATATATATTATAATTTATATATAATGTAGTTTATACACTTTTTAACATTTAAATGAAGAAAATCATTTTTTTTCCATTTTTGATTTTTTTTTATATTCCAGGAAAATTAAAAAAAGTCGATATTCCGACTATAAGATACTCGTACTCAGCATTTATTCAATATTCGAAACACTCAAAAGTATTAAAAACTTTCTTTTTGTTTTGGGAGGGGTGGGGTGCTCTTATACAAAAGGTTATTTTTATGTTTTTTTCTACAATTATTATTCGATCTTAACGAAATTGGGCAAATCGTAGATTATGTGCTGATACATATATTAACCAAGATTCAACTAAATGCGTTAAAATTTGTGGGAGATACAAGTTTTTATCGATTTGCGGGGGTGGGAGAGAGCCGGGCAAAATTTTAAAACAGGTGTTCATACGGACGGACAGACGGACATGGCTAGATCGACTCGGCTGTTAATGCTTATCAAGAATACATATACTTTATAGGGTCGAAGACGCTTCTTTTTGCCTATTACATACATTTGCACAAATACAATATACTCAATATACTCTAGGTACGAGTATAAATATATCACGTCGTTTGACGTATAAATCATTGAATTAGATAGAGAAAACTCATGGATTTGTATGTGACCTTGTGCCATAAATATTGAACAATATGGAAAAAATGTATGTGATTTTATAATTATATTAATTCGCCTCAAGTTTATCGATCTTATTGGTTTATAGCTTAAACGACACTCAATGGACGCAGCTATGTACATTAATTGAAAGGAAAACCATATACATTTTTTTTCGAATTTTCCTTGAATTTTTGAGTCGAAAATTGTAAAAAAAAATGATTTACACATTAAACGGCGCAGCTATGAAAATTCGCGCATGTCGAAGGATATTCATAATTTTTTCTAATCTTTCTAATTCTTTCTAATCTAATAAATAACAAAAAAAAGATTTTCGTAATTACAAAATATTTACAGTCAAAACTTATGATTGGAATGTAAAAAAGTGTAAAAATTATAAATAGATCAATTTATTGGCTTTAAGGAAGCGTAAAGTTTTTGAAAATCGTTTGTGACATCCTCGAGTTATGATCAAAACTACAAGCTCGCCTCTAAAAAAACTTTTAAAAATACTAGACTTTGAAAACTCTTAAAAAAAGTCTGAGATATTACAAAATGTTGAATTTTGTTACATAGTGTAATTAGCATGTATTGCCGATAAGATCGATTACTTTTCGTACTGAGTGTCCTTATAAGTTCATTCGAAAGAATCGATTCGATGGGGGCTATATTATATAGTTGCCTGATCCTGATCAAATTTAGTGTAAATCTATACGCTTCTAGGAAACATATATCCCATATTTGGTTCAATTCCAAGAAAAAAGTTTTGTAAAAAAAAACACAAAAGTGAGCGGCGGGCGGTATTAAACAGTGGGAGTTAACAAATTTGATTCTTTGTAAATATATATAAAATATGAATATCTAAATTTTAAGTCACCAACTTCTATAGCTTCCAAGATTTATAATTGCATACATCCAGACAGATGGACAGACCCACGGCGGACGTGGCTAATTCGACTTTATCGTCATGCAAATAAAAAATATGCATATCTATTTTTTGGGGTCTGCCATGCGTCCTTTTGCATATTACATACATTGCAACAACTTTAAATTATAATCTTTTGTGAAAGGTAATATTATATTATTATATATATTATTTATCATTATTAATATATGTACAATAAGTTGGAATTTTTTAAAAACTTAGTGTTTTTTGTTGCGAGATAAGCAAAATCTCTGCCGGCAGCAATGTAATTTAATAGTTAACAATTGCAATCTATGTATGTATAACCATTCTGTTTAATAAGACATTTAAGAAGCCCTTGTTCACAATACCAAATCTAATTTGGATTGAACTAGCACGTTATGTATATAGTTATCATGAAAAGTGCGATCGTTTGATAAATATGTACTATAAGTCTCAGGCTTAAAGATTTAACAGGGCATAAGCAGCTTTCGTTTGCATGAAAATTAAATAAGTTATTAAAATATTTGGGACTGCCGAAGAAAAAAAAAGTCGCTTGAAACGACAAATAATATAGCTTTCGCAACCGTTTGACTGAGTTGGCATAGTTATGAATTCCTGTCACATTATTTTATTCATCCTATAGAAAAAACATTTAAAATAGCCTTCTTTTTCTGATTTAACTGGCCAATACAAGAATATGCACACATATTGAAAACTAATTCAGAAAAAGAGAGCAGCAAAAAATATGTTTATACATACATTAATATAATTATATGTTACTATTACACAATACACAATTACAATAAGTGTTTTAATGAAATCTGTCTAGCGCTCAAACTATAAAAAAAATGTATGTATGCATACACCCACTTTTCAGTTTACAATAAAAGTTCAAAAATGAAAATGATGAGTTCCAGTTAGATAAGCACCATATACAAATTTTAATAGTAGTAGCTCGTAGTTTTGCATGAGAATTCACACTTCATTTTTGAGAAAAAAAATTTTTTTTTAAATTAAGTATCAATACGCAAGCGTTTCCATACATTCAAAATCCAGATCATTTGCATTTTAGAATAGTTGGGGCGTGAAAGTTTCATATTAACCAGATATAGGATACATTATGAACTATGCTACTAGAATTGGTTATTCTGTATTATGTATGCCAATGTCGAACTATATTATTGGCCAATGACTATTGAACGTGTTTAATATGTATGTGTTAATATTCATATTCAATGGGAAATAATGATGAATGATAAATGGTCAGACGACTGCTACTCCTAGTATATTTTTATACGTATTTATAGAATTCGATTTCATCGGTTGCTAATAAATTTGATTTTATAGTAATACTCGTATGTAATTTGATCTTAAGCATAACAGTCAGACTATTTTATTGGTGCTTTGAAAAGATAATAAATTATATAAATCCTCTAAGGAGTCATATACAGAATTGGAAATAATTAAATGTATATAAAATCAATGTAAATAATTTAATCGAACTGCTTTTTAGACATTTTTACATATTGCACTACAGCATATATTTATTGCAAATTGTATTTAAATCTAAGCGAATTTTAGAGCTGTGGCTTAACACACATACTCATCAAATATGTAACTCGAAAATATATACGTACTTGTTAAAATTAATCGAGATTATCCTTTCTATAGTCAGTATACAAGCATACGATACATACGAGTACATTGTTCGTTCTTTGGAGGGGACAGTTTAAATGTTAATTGACAAACAAAGTGGGAATTTGATAATATATGTATATATGAATATATGTACCTACGCGTTACTCACTGTAAATACATATATAAACAGTGCAAAAAGTCTAGAATTCCTTTTAATGTCATCAATAAAGCTTTACAACTATGAGTAAGTTGTTGAAAATAAAGTAATGTAAGGAATATAATAAAACGGTATAATAAAACGCATATTTTAATCAAATTCAATGCATGTTGTTTATATTTACTTTTATTTTCCCCAGCGGCCACCAGAAATTCAAGTTTTTGTGTTTACATATTTAACTGCCTTAAAGAATATATTACGAAATGTTTAACACAATTGCATATACATGCACTTTGCACTAATCACTGTCCGCTGATTCACTCTCTGTGCAGGCAGAATCGTCAGAGTTGTCCTCTTTGCTGAAATCTAGTTTTAAAGATGGGTCCTTCTGATGGTTAATGATCAGCATATCATCATCACTGTCTTCATTCCCTTTTATGAGCTTTTGGGTTCCAGTGTTGCCGAGTGAGTCCACTTTTTCTGATTTATCCATTAGAACGCGCAATGTGTACTTATTGTAATCGCAACTAAAAACAAAATAGTTATATTTAAAAACGATTGCTTTCCTGGTGAAGTTATAAGCCAAAAAGGACCTAACATTTTGTTGAGTAACTCGTATTTACTCGACATGCTTTCGTGGAGAGCCAGCAAGGCCGTGTGGGGAAAAACACCATCCTGATTTCCATGGCTGGTTAGCAGACAGCAGCACCACTGCATATAGAACTCAATGTGCGTCGTCGACTGCAGAAGACGTGCCAGATGTTGAAGCAAGCGTTGGACAAACTCGTGCGAAAGATCAGCGCACAGCAGCTTAACTGCAAGAGTAATAAATACATTTCCTTAAATATTGCAAGCGGGCACGTGTTGCCAGTTTGTGGCAATCCATTTACATAAGTGCTGATGGGGTAGGAAAGACAGACACGTTGCATGGTACGAGGGCGGTCCGATAAGTAATTAGCCTGTTGGTGCCACTATCTCAAGAGAAATATACTATGTGTCTCAAAAATAGGTGTAACAAGATTTAACGTGGTTGCACGTCAATTTTTGATGAGCCACGTCTAGGTGCCCCGAAAACTGCTACAACGGAGTCAATTGGCGGAACGCCGATTGTAGGCGCGCATGGAAGCTACTCTACGTCTGCTTAATCTGTTTAAGCGCAATCCGAAGGAGTTTCTGCGTCGACGAAGACTGTCCTATCGGCTGGAAACGTTATGGCCACTGTTTCTGAGAAGGGCAAAATGGTCACAGTGCTCTACTACGCCGAATTATTGGGCCCCATTTGGCGAAGAAAAAACTGCTCTTCCGCTGTGACAAAGCACCTGTAGGTAAAGTAGTTATCGCACAGCCCTCGCATGAATGCAGCAAGGACCTTAAAAGTGAAACAAGCAAAAAAAAAAAAAAAAACATCAAATTTGCACATTCGATCCAAATGAAGTCAGAGTATTGCCGCTAGCTTATATTCTATTTTAAGTCAAAGCAAATAAGGGAACAACTGAAGGTTGCCCAGTTAACTTTGGTTAAGGATTGTCGACTTTGCACTTACTATCCTTGTACGGCACGCGCTCCAACACTAAGGCTATCAAATTGGGTTCGTTCAGCTTCAAGGACATGATCAACGCTTTTGTATATTGCAGTTTCCTTATAGCTTCGTGCGTCGCCTTTGGTGTCACTTCCAGGGACAAGTCGAATGGATCGAAAACAACACCTAAAAAACAGAAGCTCCTGTTACACTCATGACTTGATTAATCGCAAAGCTATATTACCTTTATCCAAAGCATATATACAAAGTCCCTCGGTGCCTGCAGCTGCAAAGGCTTGCCCCGTGGGGGAGAAACGCACAGCAAAGACCCTTAGCTCGGGCTGAAAACGTCGTGATGACATGTCACCCTTACGCACACCAGGTAATCGAATTGCCACCTTTCCACCCTCCAGTTCTTCTCGCTGTTCCACCAAAGCCAAGTTGCCGAATTCACTTAAATGTTTGCGGCTGATGAATTCCTGCAAAGACGTCCACACAGAAAGCTTGAACTTAATACTTATTCACCTCTTGAGTACTCACATTTAGGCCATCGAGGCTATGATTCTGGGTTATCTGGAATTTTTTGAGCAGCATAGTTTCTCGGACATGGTATATGCAAATGTTGGCCGACTTTCCCGCGGCTAGCAAGCATTCTCCATCAGCCGAGTACTCAATGGTGGAGAAATAGCTAATCGAGAACAAGATTAGTATAAATAACGAAGAAGTTAAAGTGTTTTAGTCCTTGACTCACTTTGCCTGAGCGTTCTTTTTAGCTGTTATGATGTCAGTCTCTAGGCGTCCGCCACCGAGATCGTTACGTCCCTCAATTGTGCTGACTTGAGTTGCGGATTTAATATCGAAGATCGTTATGTTACCGCTAAGTGTGGCCACGGCAACCTGCAAAGCAAGAGACGTTGAGTATTGGAAAATATTTAATTATGGCGGAATTTACTTCTTCACCGTTGGGACTGAAGGCAACATTGGTTACGTCCGAGAGGGCATCAATGGTTTCATGTTCGCTGTTGCTTTCCAAACAATTCCAAATCTTTACAGTCTTGTCCCAAGACCCCGAGATTAGCGTTGATGAGGTGGCAAGTGGTGAAAAGGCCAGCGAGGTGACAGGACCCTCATGCCCACTGATTACCTCCAGCAACTTGCCGGTCTTAACAGACCATAGGAATATCTCAAAAATGTCTTGGCCGCCAGCTACAATCAGTTCGCCAGAATAATCGATGGCCACGCAAGCGAATTGTGCCGGATTTGGTGAGGTAAAGGTTCTAAAGTTTCGATACCTGGGAGCACGAAGAATTCAGAGGACGTGTCAGATCAGAACAATTGATTTAATAAACCAACTTAACCAACCTGATGATGTCAAAAGCACGCACTGTGCCATCCAAAGAGCTGCTAACTAAAAACTTTTTATTCCGACTAAACTGTACGTCGGACACGCCGCTAGTGTGCTCGTGGAACGTCACAAAGCAGAAGCTACTTTGGGTATTCCATAGTTTTACCTTTGAGTCTTCACCGCCTGTGGCAATATATTGGCCGTCCGAGGAATAGGCAATACAGGTCATTTCACTACTATGACCCTGTTGCTTCATAATGTACTGCTCACTCTGCCATTCCCATACCAACAGTTGTCCAATCTCACGCGAAGCCAGCGCCACCCAATCTCCTGTGCAGTTGAAGAGGGCCGTGGAAATGGGATAGTCGGAAATGCTTAGAGAATGTATCATGTTTACATCCGGCAGCTCGTAAAGGTAAAAGGCGCCGGTGCTGAATGCCACCACAAGGACCTTGGTGCGTCGATTATAGTTCGCAGCGGTTAGTAACGCGTCACGTTGCTCTTTACGGGGTGCATTGGCTAAATAGTGCCGAGCCAACTTTTTGTAAAAGAATGGATGAGTCTTTTTGATGCCCTCATCCGTGATCTCGTTCACGTCATCGGGAACATGTGACACGTTGTCCTGCAAGGTCTGCTTCTCCACTATATTTTTCACGTCATCTTCCGATTCGTTGTCCGTGTCAGCTGTTGTATTCTGTCGCTTGGAAACTGGTGGCGCTGGCTCTACTTTCTCGGCATCTCTTAGGTCGGAAGGGGCCAAGCTACACTCCCAAAGACACAGTTGTCCGTTCCGGCTCACGGTATTAAGGTGCAAGCTATTCGACTCAAAGAAGCATGATACTATGGCATCAGTGTGTCCGCTCAGGTTGTATGTGCGAAAGTTTGCTGTATTGTGGAGCGCACATATCTTAGTGGAGCTATCGCGACAGCCAATGGCCAGAAGCCTAGAATCCGTTGACCAATCAAGCCACGTGACATCATCATAGCCGCCAATGAAGCTTCGTTTCAGAACAAACGGATTGTACTCGCCGGTAATCTCGCCCGGAGCGCAGAATATAAGCACTAAGTTCTCGCGGGCCACAGCAAAGTAAGCGCCGTCCGGGCTGAAGCTAACACATTGGACCCCTGTTTGAAACTTGTGTCGATGTATAACCGTGCAAGAAACCATGCTGATCAGTTGCGCTTCGCCCTTCTCATTGACTGCAATCAGCAGACTGCCATCTGGCGACAGCGCTATATTTGTGTAGTTGTAACGAGACTCCAGGGATAACGTGCGTGCTTTATTGCTGCAATTATACAAAAATACTGAAAAACATACACCACCAAAAGAAAACAAATTCGACATTTACTTTTTCAAATCGTAAACAGTTATCCGATTTCCCACAGGACTGATGATAGAATTGCCATCCGGAGTGAAGACCAAGTTTCCATTGCGGTAAATGGTCCCCAACAAATTCGAAAACTTCAAATATAAAGAAAAAGTGCTGTGATGTGAGAATTGTTGGGTCGTACTCACTGTTTGAATTAGAAATAATCTACTTACTTTGTAAGAAAACTTCATTGTTCAAATTCGTAAATAAAACAAAACCAAAACAAACTACACGTGCTGATAAAAAAATCGATTAGTCGACATCTACCGAAATACGCGATATTGTCAGAATTAATCGGCAAAGTTTAAATCGATAGTTTCGCATACTTTTCAAAACACATAAACAGAAACATTCAACGCACGCGAAATAGTGCTGGTGCTGCCCCGTCATAAAAAAAGTAATAAAACTGAATTCAAAAAATTGCTAAGCTGCTTTCTTTCTTAATTGGAAGTCTGAACACACACCCTACTTGGCTCGATGCAACTGAATATAACGTCTATGGGCTTTCGAACGAACTGTACAATCGAACGGCTCGAGTTCGTTCGAACTCTACCTTGTGAGAGGTTGGCAGTCCTTGTTGGCTTAAATCAGAAGGTATTAATTTACACCACAGCAATTTCAGAAATGATACTAAATAACACCACAAATTATAGATCCACAAGCAAACAAAACAAAATACTTTTTTTCACAATGGGTATGGAAACGGGAAAAGATAAATCACCTTCAGAAAAGTTGTCCGAACGCAAAGCGCGCCTGTTGAGCTTGCACAAGCGTCGTCAAGAAGCCCGCACGGAAAATCATCAGGAAGTCGTAGCTGAAGACGCCCGTAAGAAATTGCCCAAAAACTGGGAGGCTCGCAAGCGCCAAGCAGAGTGGTTGCAAGCCGACGACAAGGCACGAGAAGAAGCACTTGGAGCTGGGAAGGATTATGAACGCCTTAAGTTACTGGACATTTCTGCTTCGTCTGCGGAACGCATTGAGAAGAAAAAGAAATTGAAGGAAAACCCCGATTTGGGGTTTTCCACCTACGAGGCGCAAACGGCGCGACAGTACAATCGCCTGGTCAAAAATATGCCAGCGCGCGATATGACCAAGTATGAGAAACAAAAGGCCGATTTGGGCGATGCTTTTTATGGCGGGCCGCACACCACGCTGCATTCCCAGACCAAAGACACACCAGCTGCCATCAATAATATGGTTAAAGACTTGGAGCAGCAAATCGAACGCAGAAAGAAATACTCGAGGAGACGTATTTACAATGACGACGCCGATGTAGACTTCATAAATGAGCGCAACTCCAAATTCAACAAGAAGCTAGATCGCTTCTACGGCGAGCACACGACAGAAATCAAACAGAATCTGGAACGTGGCACGGCAATCTGATTTCTGGAAACCTTTTTCTTATTTTATAGGCTTAATTTAGTGGAATGTAAATTAATAAATGTGTGCATGCATGTATGCGCGATATGTACAACAAGTTAGCAGCCCTCCTTTACCATTGCCTCAGTGCTGCCTTTTGTTGTTAGGCCAATAAAAACAATAGTTTCGGTCAAACATGCAAAAGTTCAGCGCGCGTGAAAAATATTTAATTTCGAACACGCTAAACTGTGTACCTTTTATGCTGCAAGGACATGCTGTGCTTATAGATCTACGCAATGAGACGTCTGTAGCAGGTTGCATAGTTGTGGCCGACGGGCACATGACATGCGAGCTCAGATGTGCTGTCTTCTTTGATCGTGACGGAGGCCAACATGTTTTCGAAAACTTTATGGTGCGCAACCGCATGATCCGCCAGATACACATACCTCCTGGACTAGACATAGAACAAGAGTTACGTGAGGGAATGGAAAGTGGCATTTTGCAGCGAAAACGCGCAGAGAGGACCAACCCGAAACGCACGTTTAAGCAAAAGAGGACAGAAGAGCGACACAAGGAAACAGTTGCAAACATTATTAAACGGAAGCAAGCTGGGTGACCGCCTACTTACAGCAATTGTGAATGATATTTGGGATTAACAATCAATCTTCTATATAAATAAATGTACATATATAAAATCGGATATATCATATCGGCACTAGCAGTTAAGGTCAAACGGATACGTGTACCCATCATGTTAAGGTCTTCTTGCAGGTCGCGATATATGTATGTATGTCCGTCTGTCGGTTGGCTTCTATGCGAACTAGGATCTATGTAAAGTCGGATCCATATATTATATAGCTCCCATATAACTGACCGATTTACAATGATGTGTGCGAGAGCGTTAAGATTCATCGTTCACAATCAAAACAGACGACGAATGATCTCTTGCCTCTTAAGCATAACAGATATGTCTGTATGTACATATATATATATATATATATATATATATATATATATATATATATATATATATATATATCGTATTCGTATTCGTAGAGTAAACGGGTGTATTGTGTTCATGCAGATGTCCGTATGAACACCTAGATCTCGAAGATTATAAGAACTGGAGTCACTAAATATTGTTGACGCCCCCACCCCCCACAATTTTTGACTCCTTTTGTAGACTTTGTATTTGTTTAAAATATATATGAAATGCTGAGTACGAGTATGTTATAGCGAAATTTCTTTTTTCTTCTTACCTTTTCATTTTTTCCTGTATATTTAAGCTCGGTTTGAACATCTCACGGGAAGGCAATAATCATTGATGTATAACATATTCTTATCGCGTGATTTATATCAAATCAACTAGAACTAATTAAGGATTATGAGGAATGTCTGGGCGAATAGATTCTCCATGGAGAAATGTAACCATTTCCACCCTTTTGGAAATGCAGACAGATATATACCATCTCAAGTTTATTGGTTGAATATTTTATTATACAAAGACATTGATATTAGTTTGAACCCTTTTCCTCCTGGTATTTGTAATGGAGTTCCATACAGTCGGTATTGGAAACATTGATCCATCCAGTTGGAGTCATATGGTAAACACGAATAATTCCTCCAGAGTAAGCATCTCTAAAGGTAGCATGATAAATTGCACGACGGCCTAGCTCTTGGGCTTCCTCGTCTTTAAGATTCCAGTGATAGCCAGAGTCAAGAACTCCAAATGCAAAGATGGAACCACTGCCAACGGAAAAGACGTTGCCGGGAGTACGAGAACCCTCCGAGTCCACATAGTACAGACCCGGACCACGCTTGTCATAACCGGCTAACATCATACCCATGCTCAGGCCCATGCCTTTATACTCGTGGGCGATATTGGCCATAATTTTGCTGGCCGCGGCCACAGATATGCGTTCCTTGTTGCGCAGCTCATGCAAGCGGCACTCTTTGGCCAGCACGCGGTCCCAGTAAACACAGTCGGCGGCGCCACCAGCTAGAGTTCCCAGCAAGAATTGGTTGATTTCGACGATTTTCTTCATCGATTGTGATCCAATATACTGGCCGCCAGTGGCACGGGAATCAACAGCCAAAATAACTCCGCCTTGGTACTTAAAGCCCAACGTCGTTGTGCCGTGATCAAAGTTAATTTTAATACCAGTTTTATCAGAGACCGCTTGAAGTTTATTCAAATTATCCACGGGCTGCAAGTGTGTACATGTTTGCGGTTGCTTCTATTCAAAATATAATTTTCGCACTTACATTTTCGAATGGCGGTGCAGCCAATGTGTAAGGATTTCCAAGATTGCTGGTAAAAACCTTCAACTCATCCTCGACCTCCGCTGATGTCCATGCTGCAGGCTTCATATATGACGCATTTGAAATATTACATATTTGAGCCAACGCCATATTGTTCGAACTCTATTTTATTTTTTCGTTGAAATATAAATGCTTAGATGATATGACAACTTTTGTGTGAACAATTTGCAATCTATCGGAGAAGGTATCGATTAATACGTATTGTGTCGTTCGATAGCGCTAGTAAGCGATAAGGGTACAGTGTTTGCAAGCGGAACTCAAATAGTATTGATATTCCTGAATTAGATTATTTTATTTCAAATCTGCCGAGTCGATCTAGAAGTGTACATAGACCTCGAAGACTATAAAAGGTAGAGTCACCAAATTTGGTGACACGAACAGACACGCCTGTCGGTCATAAGCAGGTCGCCTTATATTACACTGAACTAGTACACCAGGTTTGCCGGGTCTTCCCCTGATCGTTCCTCAGTATAGTACATAGACTTCTGCTCATGCCGCTTTATTAATTATCTCAAGAAAAACCTTCATCAGAATTGTAGTAGAAGTACTTCTCCATTGGATTTTTTAATTACAATTTGGTTAACAGTCATCAGTTACATAGATAAGCAAGCTAGAACGCTATAGCCGATATTCCGGCTATAAGATACTCGTACTCAGCATATATTTAATATTCGACACACTCAAAAGTAAGCAACACTTTTTTTTACCCTGTACCTATAGTACAAGGGTGTATTAAGTTTGTGAAATGCAGGTAACAGGCAGAACGAACCGTTTCCGACAACATCCGAGTCCATCTAGCCGTGTCCGCATGTCCGTTCGGATGTAATCTAGATCTTGGAAACTACAAGAGATAAAAACTTAAAATATTCATTTTAATTTTCCATAAACATGTACCCAGATCGCTTATTTTATTTTTTTACCTCATCCACTTTTTAGGGTGACCCCCTTACAAACTTTATTGTTTTTGTTTCATAGTTTTTTTTTGTTTTTTCATTGGAATTCAACCAAATTTGGGAATTATATGTCCTAGAGGCATCTACATCAAATTTTATTTGGATCGGGCCACCATATCATATAGCCCCCATAGAATTGATTTTTTCGGTATGAATAAAATATTTTTGTTTTCCAATTTTTGTGATTCGGATCGGGCCATAGCCCCATAGAATTGATTGTTTCTGAATGAATACAAATTTTTGTTTTTCATCCAAATCGAACCAAATTAGGTTTGTATTAATTTTATAAAGCCTTACGTCTGTTGACGAAGGTTTATTTAAATCGGGCAATTACATCATATAGCCCCCATAGAACCGATTTTTCCAAATGAACACAATTTGTTTTTCCTCCAAATCGATCCGTATTAGGTTTGTATTCATTTTAGGAGGCCACACATTCACAGACAAAACTTTATTCAGACCAAACACCGATTTTTCTGAATGAACACCAAATGTTTGTTTTTCATCCAAATCAAGCCATATTTGATTTTTATCTATTTTATGAGGATCCATATTCACAGACAACATTTTAAGCAGCTCATTTACATGATATAGAACCATTTTTTGCCATCCAAATCTAGCTAAATTTGGTTTTTATTTATTTAGGCCTCCCAAGTATGTTGACCAAATTTAATTCTGATTCCGACTTCATAAACTATATATTCTTAATAGGAAACCAAATTAGGCACGTGCCAGTTTTAGACCGGCGCAAAGACTCATCATGCGGAATCAAAACAAACACCAAAACGCTCTCTATTTATACCCTTGTATACTCTTACTCTGCTTCTTTCCCTCTCATTTACGACCGTTCACCGAATTTAATCAGGATTGGTCTGCTATATGATATAACAGCTTACTAGGTACAGTGTAATTTACTGGCGAGCAAGCTCGACTGTAGCGTTCTTACTTGTTTTTATTTAAAATTCAGACTTTTTCAAAATTATCGCCGAGTAGGCGAGTTTTTCTCTTTCCAGTGTTCTACTGGAAGTCGATAACACAATACCCTCTGACTGGACGTGGATACCCTCTCACTTGTGGCGAATGAGGTTGGCATATCTTATACCTGTCTACAAGTACGAGCATTAATGAAGTTTCCAAAAAGAAGAAATTTGTATCTAAGGTGGAGGTTTAGTGTTGTAGACTCGTACCTGTAATGATCCACCCGATTGTGTTTCCGGTAATATCGTAGAGAGCTGATATGTATATATTGTTGTCATCGCCATGTGCCGCGTCGACATCGTTAAATTCAAATAATACATTCAATTCACAACACTCTCCTCCCAAATTATTGTCAACAAGCATTACAATACTTTTCACATTTCAATAGGCTGAACTTAACTAGTTTTATGACAGATCTCTTATAAATTCCATTTTCAGTCTTAAGGTCTACGATTCTAATTCGATGGATATGTATTTATTACTTTACCCTTTGGCCATGTGCTTATTACTTTACCCATTGGAAGATTGGAATCTATAATTATGCCAATGTCAATTTACACAAACGCTTATCGACCCCACTGTACTTCTAATTGCTGTTCGTCTTAAGCCGCTCTTTCTTTTTGTATAACGCTCTTGCTCTCACATACCACTGCTGTGACCATGTCCTCTGCATAGTTCTTTCTGCAGGTTGCGAATTTGGTCTAAGATTGCACTCAGAAGCGTTGGAGTCAGCCTAAAAATAAATTAAATATAACGTGGGTAACGCCGAAACAAGCCTTTACAGTCCATTCATTTCCCAACACAAGTCAAAAGTTATTCTTCATTGGAGTCTAAGGGAAGTGGTCTGCTACTTAACATATCTTCAATCTCTCAAAAAAATCGTTTTCAATACGTATTCTTTAGGGTGTCTGCCTTTTAATAGGCTTAACATATATTTTTTGGCTGGGGGGTTAAAAGTCCATGTACATTTTGTTGTTGTTACAAACTGAATAATCTTATGACCGATTATCCACGATTAAGCTAATGGTCTTACTCGCTTTCTTCGTCCCATTATCTGATTATAACTCTGATGGGAATCCTCATAGACATCCGAGTTGATGGAAAACATACATGAAATCGTTGCACGAGAAGTCCTCTGCAATATCTAAATGTATTGCTCGAGATGTCATACAGGTCTACATGGCCCATTTCGTTTAACATGACTGCGATTCACTAAAATTTCTATTGGGCCACAATAGTCACGACCTGTCTTCAAAAATAGTCTTTCTGTCGGTAAAACCCTGCATTTTACCCATGATTTTGAAAATTGGCTTTGCTGTTTTATTTTTACAAAACTGACACTACACTGCGGTATCTGATTATTCAGAATTTCTGCCTAAGACTAGCTATAGCAGTTTCAGTGCCTATGTGGCAATTTGTCATGTTCTGTGTCTCTCGTCTGGACATGGCTGTGCTCAAGGCATGGTGGTAGTCGGCTGAGCTCGCCGTATTTGGGGTGGTCCTTGGAGTACCGGCCATCTCACCGAAACACAACAATAAATTAATATTGTGCCTAGTACGTCTATGTTAATACTGTTCACCTAATTGTCTATAAACGTAGAGTGTGGCTTTTGGCGTGCTAGGCACACCCACCGCCACGTTCACTCGCCCAATACCAGCTCAAAAAAAAACGCTTAGCAATTCATAATTCGTTTTCACATTATAATTAATAGTATAAATAAGAAATTAATAGCCTAAACATATAGTCAGTTGATAAAGAGATGAATCTCTGTGATATAATATTCAATTAAAATTATATATAATGAAAAAAAATTAATAGTAATAATAAAATCTTATATATAAACAAAATAATAATATAAAAATGAAATCGGTAGGTTATGTGCTTATACAAACAGAATTTCAACTAAATGCGCTAAAATTTGTAGAAGATATGAGGTCTTGCGGTTCGCGGGGCGAGGCAAAATTTAAAAGCAAACTTGATATGACGCCCCACAAGGTGAGTCTGCATACCAAATTGGGTCTCTCTAGCTCTTACATGTAGGTGTTCATACGAACTGACGGCGGACATGGCTAGATTGACTCGGCTGTTGATGCTGATCAAGAATATATATATACTTTATGGGGTCTTAGACGCTTCCTTCTGCCTGTTACATACATTTACACGAATATTTTATACTCGTGTACTGTACTAGAGTACGAGTATAATGAAAAAGATAGGACACATGATCTACGTTTTGAATGAACAAAATTATAAAATTGTTTTGGGTCCCGAGAAAATTGTACCCTACAACGCTGCAAATATGATTTATAGCACTCGGAATTAATGACAGTGAACCCTGAAGAATTTTGTAAAAGAAGTCTACCGCTTTGTAAATATCTATACAAATATACAAGTATGACCAGTCTGATTGAAGGATGACATTGTTAAGGCTAGTGAAATTAGCCTTTCTAAATGAATATGTTCTAGCTGACAATTTGGATGATGCAGATACAGCAGGACGAGGAATATCCATAGTAACGTGTAATGATGGGTGAAACGGGTCTTCAGGAAGAAAAGCGGACTGACTCTAGAGACCATTGAAATGGAAGGGTCAGAAGTAAATATCAAATCAAATTGGCGATTCAGTGAGTTTGTTACAAAATTAACTTGAGATAAGGACAATTCCAGTAGGCCGTCAACAAATTCGTGTTGCCTTGAAGGTATCAAACCGGATGAGTCGCTTACATAGGACCATGTGACATCACTGATATTGAAAACACCAAAATCCAAAAATTGATCAGTATCAGAAAGCATTGACTCGATCGATTGAATAGCATTAAGATGTTCCAAGTAAACAGTAATATCGGAATATGGAGGAATGTGAGAGGCAGTGATAAAGACAGAAAAACATACTTTAATACTTATACATTCAATTACGTTAAAAAAAATTAAGCAGAATTGGTCCCGACAGAAGGAAAGTATAATTATTTGGAAACAAAATCAGTGTCTAATATATCAGGTTTTAACCATGTTACAGTAAATATTAAAATATCAGAATCAAAGTTTAGGGAGTTTAGTATTAGGCCTCTTACATTTTGGTAGGCAAGAAAAAAAGATGAAGAACACGACTAGGTGCTCAGGAACTTTTTTGCGCGTAACATTAATCATAAACTTTTATACCTTAATCCTCGAACTATGTAAACTAGTTTTGGCCTGGACATGCGACTAGTCTAGAAATAAAGACCGCTTTCGGCTTTAAATTGCCGATAAGAGGTCTTGGCAGGGCTGCCATAGCAGTAGGTACGCTGCTGTCGGAAAAAGTCAACGATACGGCGGGCGCGACACTGGAAAGTTTGACAGGGAGTGCAATATTTGACCTTTGTTCAGACGAGGAACCTTCAATTTCTAGTTGGCTCAGGGGTTTTCGGCTCTATAACGACTGGGTCGATAGAGTCTTTATCCATACAGAGATCATTTTCTTTCTTACAATTAAAAGAGATCACATTTTAAAAGATGTGAAATTTGATGCTAGCGTCTAGACTGACGTATTTAATTGCGTAAAGCCACCGAAGAGAGCATTAAAGCCTTCCTTTGCGTTCCTTAAGAACGAACGCAACTCGGCTTCAGCAGGATGACACAACTCACATGTGTTAATTTCAAATGATTATAATTATTTGTAAAATAATCGCTTGCACGGACACGTATTTGGCACATTTGAAATGAATAAATAGTGTTACGACAAAGCCAACAAAAAACGTAGGCTCGGTAGAATTAGCCTTGAAAGGGCAACTTTTTTGTAGCAGTCAGCCATTGAAATTGAGATCACAAAATTATTTAGCAATAGGAATGATAAAACTTCTCACTGTGTGGCTTGCAGCAGAATACCGGATTTGAAACGACACAACAACAAGCAAGCGGAGACAGTCCATTCAACGCGCCTTGGCCCAGCTGTTCTATTTCAATAGCAAATTCCTCCAGCGTCTCTTTGGAACGCTGCATACGACTGTTAAATCCCACATATAGTAGCTGTTAATTTCGAGCAAACTAGTTGCGCATCGCATTGACGTCGGCGCTATAGTCAAATTTGGTCTTGGGTGGCAGCGCAGAATACCAACGCGACCATGCAAGCTCAGGTACAACTTGCGCATGTCCTGCAACAGCCTATGAACTCATCCCTGGTTTTTGGTTTCATGGCCAATATGAAGGCATAGGAGTAGTTGGAGGGCATAGCCTGTACTTGTGGGCAAGCTGAGGGCAAGCAAAGACAAGTGTGTATCAGGTGCCGAACGTGCCGACTGAATGTCTTGGTTATCTGTTTATGCCGTTTCTAGCTACTTTGAGTATGACTATTAACTTCTAGGGACATCTCTGACTCCGACTTATGCTCAATGGGTACCTGTTCTGCTTGGATACGGCCTAGTGGTCCATGAAAAAAACTCTGGTCCGGCTCCGTGATGAGGCGCTCTTTGGCCGTATCTGGGGAATGGGCACAAAGTGTGCCGCCCGTGCCCGTCTCCCTGGGACGACAACATTATATGTTGAGGCTCGTTCTGATTCCCACATGCGATCGAAACGCTCCATTGTAGAAGTGTCCATGCTGATATGGGCCAATAGGCGCTGCTGCTGCTTAAATTTCTGCGATATTGGTTTTAGCGCATTTGCGATCGCTTTAGTTAGCTTCGTTGTCTATAGCAGATATGCCATCCTGAGGCAGCTTGCCTGTTGATGTTTCTTTTGACGATTATACTTCTGCATTGTGGAAACGACACGCGCACCAATTGTAGTGGAATTAAGAAGTAATTATTGATTTTATTACAAATTACACTACCCATTTGGTCGAGCGGATACTTTTAGGTTATATGGCGTTTTATTATTAAAAGTGTCGCCGCTTCGAAAAATTTGTTCCGGCCGCTGCTGCTGATGAAGAAAAAGCTAACTAAAAGCGGGAAAACAGACGGGGTAGCGCATATCGACTTTCGATTCCTCTAATAGCTGTTGGGAGTTATCGCTACAATAATAAAGATATAATTTAACTAACCTTATTTTCTTCTTTTAGAAGCATTTAAGTAAAAGTTATTTCTCAAATATGTTTTTAGTAGACTAATTTTCTCTTTTTTATGTTTACTTTTTTGCCATCTACGAAACAAACGTTGAGACACGTCTGTCGGTCATAAGTAGGCAGCCTTATACTACACTGAACTAGTACACCAGATTTGCCGGGTCTTCCCCAGATACCTGTTTGTTCCTCAGTACAGTACATAGATCTGCTCATGCCGCTTTATTAATTATCCCAAGAAAAACCTTCATCAGAATTATAGTAGAGGTACTTCTCCATTGGATTTCTTAATTACAATTTGTTTAACAGTTATCAGTTACATAGATAAACAAGTAACAACGCTATAGCCGATATTCCGGCTATAAGATACTCGTACTAAGCATCTATTTAATTTTCGACACATTAAAAAGTAAGCAAAACTTTATTTTTTTATATACCCTGTACCTATAGTACAAGGGCATATTAAGTTTGTGAAATGTATGTAACAGGCAGAATGAAGCGTTTCTGACCACATAAAGTATATATATTCTTGAACAGCACGGTAACCCGGCGACATTAAAAGCTAGAATTACCAAAATTTTATATAAGCTCTCCTAGTGTTTCGTCAGATCAAGATTTGTTTTAAAATTCTGCCCCACAAATCGATAAAAACCTTATTTCTCCCACAATTTTTGACATGTGTAGTTTAAACTCTTCTTATTAGCACATGATTTGTCGATTTGCTAAATTTCATTATGAGGGGATAATAATTGTACACAAAATCGTAAAAAAAAACATTTTGTAACAACACAAACAAATATCACAGCAATCAGAGAGTCTTAAAACAGCACAAGCATACAAACAGACAAAAGAAAATATAGGATGGTTGCATTTGTATGCTTATGCTTATAGCTCAGCTTTTGGATTATCGAAGTAACCAACGAAGGTTTGACTATCATACAGAGGCATTATCCGATCTCGCCAGCCAAACAGGCTTTGTTTTTCCCAGAACTTGATAGGATATTGAAGCTAGGCGTCATAGAGGAGAGCATTAGTAGCTGGAGCTGAGCAGTTACATTAATGGTGAAGGGGCCAAAAGTACGAATGTGCTTAGATGCTCGAAAGCTCGAATGAGCGAAAGAGCCGTGAGAAAACAGCTTTTACAGTGCCAGGACGTCCATTGTATCAGCTTACAGTCATGCCATTAGGCTTGTGCAATGCAGCACAAAGGATGTGCAGACTAATGGACAAGGTAGTCCCAGCAACGTTGCGGCAAAACATTTTTGTATATCTAAATGACCTTTTAGTATGCTCACCTAAGTTCGAAGAGCATATGGAAATGTTGAGGCGACTCAGTCTCTGTCTAACCAGGGCGAAGCTGACCATCAACGTGTTGTAGATGGAGGATGTATACGAACACATGGTAGCAAAGTAGAAGCAGTAAAGGAGTTTCTCGAACCAAAGACTGCAAAACAATTGAGATGATTCCTTGGAATGACTGGGAGGTATCGCAGGTTCATTAAGAATTATGCGATATTGGCAGCTCCACTGCATGATAGCCTGACTAAGGAGAAAGAATTTTGCATTGACAGAAAACGGCAGAGAGGCATTCAGATCTTTACAGGAGACTTTGGTGTCCGCACCGGTGCTAGTCACGCTAGACTTTAGAAAATCATTCACCACAAAGTGTGATACGTCCACGACTGGAGTAGGAGGTCTTTTATTTCAAGCGGATGAAGAAAACAAGGAGAATCCAATAGACTTTATGTCCGTCAAACTAAAAAGGCACAGCGCAGTTACAGCGCAAATCCGTGTGATCACGGATCATGCCAGTTTGAAGTCGCGAATGGGACAAAAGGATCGGTTGATTGGCACGTTGGAGTTTGAAATTTCACGCAAAATTGTGGTTCCAGATGCTCTGTCGAGGATGTATATGGAAAATATAGATTTAACATCGGTAGCATTTGGCTCTGACGAGTATAACGTTTTAGCTGAAGAGACCAAAAGTCGAAAATATCAACTTCCAGATATATACGTATTAGACGAACATGTATATAAGCGCACTGGATTTAGGAGTGGAGATGCTTTAGAAGACGATCGCCCGTGAAAGCTGTGGGTGCCAGAAGAGTTACGAGAAGAACTTGTCAGGCAATCACACAATGCTAAGGCAGCAGACTCAGCATTGAACAAAATTATAAAATTATTTTGGGTCCTGAGAAAATTGTATCCTACAACGCTGCAAATATGCTTTATAGCACTCGGAATTAATGAAAGCGAACATTGAAAGAGTAGCAATATAACGCGAAAAGTCAGAAGACCTTCCTGAGACTTTGTACTTTTTAAAGAGTCTAGATTTGATAGTTTTTAAATTAGATAACTGTGGAGTAAACCAAGGAGGCTTATCAAGCCTAACAGGACCACTGAACGGAACCTACTAGAGTACGAGTATAATCACAGTGTTTTCAGACTTCCTCCTTAGATATGAGGCCATAAAGTCTATATATAGTCTTTGTAGAGGATGATCGATACACTGCTGCTGTCCCATTGGAGGCCGAATCACCTGCTTTGTTGCATTGATACCTTTACACACCTCGCATGCCAGTGTGACTTACTGCACATCAGAAGCCATAAGAAGCGCTAACGTATCATTTTCAGCGTTTTATGGAACTGACCTTTTACACTGACTTCAGCAAAGCATTTGATTCGGTAAACCACTGTTTATTTATTTATAAGTCTTCTTCTTGGCTTTCCATCCTATCTTCTTAAGTGGATCTCCGACTGCCAGAACTCAGAAAGTTCTTTTTAATAACTCTTACTCTAAGTCCCTTAGGGTTACATCAGGGGTACCGCAGGTGGTGTCAGGTTAACTTACTAAATCTCAACTGTTCTAAAAGCAAAGTTATGTCGTTTTGTCGTAGCACACCGCTTCAGACATCGTACCTTCTTAACGATATGCCCCTTGATCGGATCGACGCAGATGATGACTTGGGTGTTCTTTTAGACCCTAAATTAAAATTCGACTTTCACATTTCAACCATCTATAAGGCTGTGGGTGCTCTGGGTTTTATCAAGCGATGGTCGACGGAAGATCGTTAAACAACTAAACTACTATATACTTCTCTGGTCCGAAATATTTTGGAGTACGAATCGTGTGTTTAGTGTCCAAAATACAGGAATCACCAGGCCCGATTTGAATCTGTTCAAAAGAAATATTTACTGTTTGCTCTCCCTTCATATTCAAGTAGGCTCCTCCTAATAATCCTTCCATCTCTTTATAATCTTAGCATTACTCTTAGTGTTATCTTTATACGTAATGTGATTAATGGTGATATTGACTCACCGTTTTTAATTAGCCGAATTAGGTTTTGTGTTCCTCGTAGAAATACCATCTATCTATCTTCTCCTGCATGAACCTTTTTGTGTCCTTTGTTATAACTACAATAATCTCTTTAACTTTCTTTCTATTAATAACTCCCTTAACTCAAACAAAACACCTATAGATATAGCATGTAGCTATTAGATAATGTAAAATGTTTATGGCTTGTTGTTTTTCCCTTTCATTGAAAGTGAGCGAGCGAGTCTGCGTTTTTCTTTTCCGTTTTCGCGATTCGTGTCGCTCGTTATGCGGCTGGGCGGGAGCTTCTATCCTAGGCTTCGCGTAACAAGCCCCGTGGCTTGGTATCGTGGGTCCACTTGAACGTGCAGCGCATTGTACATCAATGTCTCAATATATAAGGAACAGGAAGTAATGCCCACTCTTGAATAGGAAGTCTTTGGATGTGCGAACCTCTACCACTCGTACTTGGTGATTCTTGCCAGGAATAGTTGCTACAATATGACCCAGTAGCCACCTTGGAGGGGTCACATTGTCCTCATGGACGAGGCATGCGGCTTAGTCCATTTGGCTCGAACTTGCAGCTCATTGATAAAGTCGTGCACCCAGCGTCACCAGAAGAGCTGCTTGATGTCAGTAACACGTCTCGAGCGCTCTAAATTATCCAGTTTTAAATTTTTGATTGGATATTCTGACAAAGCTCGGACGGGACAACCTGTCAGAAGGTGTCTTGGTATCAGCGCGCTTAAGTCACTAGGATCAGACGAGAGTGGCGCCAGTGAACGGAAATTGAGAACTGCCTCCACTTCCAACGTTACTATGGTGAGCTCTTCAAACGTGAGACGAGCATTCATCAGGGTGCGAATCATTAGACCTTTCGCACTCTTCCCAAAGGCCGCCAAAGTGTGGTACCCTGGGAGGCAACATTGCTTTTTGCCCTGGATGCGAAGATATGTATTGATTGGTCCATAAAAATCGACTCCACATAGTGCGAATGGCCTGGATACCGTCGGTCTCTACACTGGATGGTATCCCATCATCTGCTATTGAAGCCTTGGCTTGCATCTAGCCAGGTCTCGAGCTGCGAGGATTCCGGTGCAGGTGAGTGACGTAGATGACGCTCTGGGCTCTATAATGGGCATAGGAGGGCGGGTGCCTTGCCTGCTTGATGTTCCCTTGTTAAGCAGTTCAAATATAACATTAGACGTCTTACTGCATTGTATCGCTATAGTGGCGACATGTTCCTAAACTGTGTACGGCTGTACACGATCTTCCGAGCTGGAGCAAATAGCGATTGCTTAAAGTTTCAAGAAATTGGAAATGTCTTTCTATTACCTGCACGCATTAATTCCAGGTTGGCAAGCCAGCGAGGTACAAAGATTCTTTCCATTTGCTTCTGGTATTGTGGTCATCTTTCTCCATGATGATTGAGATTGGCATAGTCTCTGCAATTTGCGTATCGTTTCCTAACGATTTGAGTGAGTGGAACGATGCTACGAAGCTGTACGCTATTCAGCTTATTCAGACTAGGCAATTGAAACAGTGATGAAATATTTTCCAAGAATACTAATGTCTTTATATTATAGCGCACGTCGATAGTTTTCATTTGTTACCTGAAACCTGAAAGCTGCTCCTCTTAGGCAATTGATCAGGTGATTAAACCTTTCAACCTTTGATAGGTATGGTTGCTTATGTACCACCTGGTTGAACAAAGTAATGAAATTTGAATATTCGGACTTTATTATAGTCAAAATTCGTGCTGATGAGCAATCCTTGTGCAAGCTGTTCAGTGATGGCAACTTTGATAGCCACATACTCGTCCTCCAGATCTGCACCTTGCAAATAATTTGTATACTCTTCCTCAATATGTGTTTGAATAGAGTTCAAGTCTGCACTGAAGCTCAGCAGTATTCAACCGCTTTCCCTTTGTTGTTGGTGCTACAATTATTCCAATGCGAATGTTAAGGCGAGACTGTTTTAACTCATTTTATCTAGGCTCATTTTCAAAACAAGGTTTATTATTATATGTTTAACACAAAACTTGAGTTAAAAATGTTGCTGTTTAATACTTTACGTACACAAGCGTTTACGTTATCAACATATATAAGTGTATGTTTTACGTTATCAAGAAATATAAGTGTTTGCAGAGTTCCTTCAAACAACTTATTCCTCTCTTAAGTATCGGTCTTAAGTATAGCTTACACAGGTCTAATAATACAGGTCCCACCTCCCCGAGTTACTGAAAGCTTATTGCTTAATGAACTTAAATCTATTAAACCTAATTTTTTTCATGGTCCTGATGGCGTTCCGGGTGTATTCTCACATTCTACGCTGATGCGCTTTGTAAGCCGATTTGGAAGCTATTTGATCTATCTTTGAATTCTTCGCCTCTCCCTTCTTTCTGGAAGGAGTCGTTTATTATTCCTCTCCATAAAGGGGAATAAGACTGATGCCCAAAACTACAGAGGCGTATCAAAACTGTCTGCTATTCCCAAGCTTTTTGAAAAAAATATTAACTTCACAGTTACAACATTCTCGTGGTTCTATAATTTCGTCTGCTCAGCATGGGTTTATGAAGCGTAGGTCTACCACCACTAATTTACTAGAATTTTCTTCTTTTGTCATACCAGAATTTAAGAATAAAATGCAATCTGAAGTCATTTACACTGACTTTAGCAAAGTATTTGACTCGGTAAGCCACTGTTTACTTATTCATACGTTACATCTCCTTGGCTTCCCATCCCATCTTCCTAAGTGGATCTCCGACTACCTTAATCTTAGAACTCAGAAAGTTCTTTTTAATACCTCTTACTCTAAGCCCCTTTAGGTTACATCAGGGGTACCGCAGGGTTGCCTTCACCTTATTTATCAACGAACTGCCTCCGGATCTATCCCATTCTTGTGTAGTAATGTACGCCTACGACGTTAAGTTTTGTTTGTCCTTCAACGAATCTTCCTCCCCCTTCAGGCTGATAAATGATTCTTTCCAATCGTGGTGTCAGGTCAACTTACTAAACCTCAACTGTTCTAAATGCAAAGTTATGTCGTTTTGTCGTAGCACACCGCTTCCTACATCGTACCTTCTTAACGATATGCCCCTTGATCGGATCGATGCAGACGATGACTTGGGTGTTCTTTTAGACCCTAAATTAAAATTCGGCTTACATATTTCAATTACCGTTAATAAGGCTGTGGCTACTCTGGGTTTTATCAAGCGATGGTCGAAGGAATTTGATGATCCTTATACAACTAAACTACTATATCCTTCTCTGTCCGACCTATTTTGGAGTACGAATCGTGTGTTTAGTGTCCAAAATACAGGAATCACCAGGTCCGATTTGAATCTGTTCAAAATAAATATTTACTGTTTGCTCTCCGTGGGTTGAATTGGGACCGCAATAACCCCCTTCCTTCATATTCAAGTAGGCTTCTGCTAATAATCCTTCAATCTCTTGAAAGTTGCAGAATTATGCTAAATGTTAATCTTTATACATAAGCTGATTAATGGAGAAATTGACTCGCCGACTTTAATTAGCCAAAATAGTTTTTGTATTCCTCGTATAACTACCAGAAATTATGCTCCTATCTATCTTCATCACTGTAATTTATACTATCTCCTGCATGAACCATTTTGTGTATTCTATTGTAACTACAATAATCTCTTTAACTTTATCGTAACTCTTTATTAACTTTATTAATAACTGCCTTAACTCAAACAAAACATCTATACTAACGCATCTAGCTAGTAGTTAATGTAAATTGTTTGTGGATTGTAGTTGTTCCTTTTATTGAAAATTAGCGAGCGAGTCCGCGTTTTTTTTCCGTCTTCGCGATTCGGCCGGTTGGGCGGGAGGTGTCATCCTCTAGCCCAAGCCCGCGGCTTGGTATCGTGGGTCAACTTGAAAGTGCAACGTATTGTACGTCAACATCCTGACATAATATGCTCTTCCAGATCCATCTGTCCTAAGCGCAATGTAGCACAAGATGTTTCCATCTGCTTCACCAGCTCGAGCGCCTTTGCTTGTCAACATGTTTGTGTATGTGGGGAGTACGCTGTCTCTGAATGCTCTGGCCCCTTCACAAGAAGAACTTCACTAACTATTGCCCCAACAATACTCGCATTTTGTGTTTCGTGCTCACTGGCCTGGCCAACAATCGCCAGTCCAATCAGCTTCTAAAAATCTATGCCAAAATGAAACGGCTGCTCTAAAGATGGTACAACCAAAAATTCGAGATTCTTGTTAACTCCATTTCAGAGTACCATCAAGGTTGGAACTCCTTGCACTTGAGTCTCTCCGCCATCTGCCGTAATTACTCTCTGTCCAGACATTTTCTGCATCCGATGTTTTCGGCTTTTTCGATACAATTCGCGCCCCGGAATCCAGTAGTGCCACTACACACCACTTGATCCATGTTGCTGATGTCGAAATTGTTTCTGACACTGCAATGGACCCAGAAGCTGCGGTTGTCTGTTCTGTATGACCTGTATGTGCCTGGTATGACCCTTTCTCCATCACCATGCTGCAGCCAACAAATCCACCTTACTGCTGAAGCTAATTGACTCGTCTTGCTCTTGTAGTACTAAGTGCTGGCTGCCTTGTGAAGATTCAAGTGCATCTTCAGGATTTACTGTAGTAGCTGTATTTCATACCACTTCTGCAGTGCTGTGAAGCCCTCGACGAGGCAGTGATGGCTAAACCTCTTACGTTGCGTACCCGTAAACAGCTCCTAGCTACAACCCTTCTTTTCTACCGGTTGCTTCCCCCTTTTATTTGAGAATATTTGCGTGATCAATGTAAGGGATTTTAATTTTTATATTTACTGTATATCTTAAATTAGGATAAAAATACCTATTTTTTAATACTATTTATAAATCAAAATTCATTTAAAACTGAGCCGGTATAAGTGGGGTGCCCGCCACGATGGGTAGGCCCTTCATGTTTTCTTTTCGGTTAGCTCACCTACACTATGTGTTAACCCTTCCTGATTTCTTCTTATATTTGTCTGTCCTTCCCCCAACTGCTATTGTGTTTGAGCAGCACTAGAACGCCACCTCAACCTGGCACCATGCTGGTCGGAACAGGCCAAGGCGTGGCCAGCACCCTTTTCTTGCAACTCTATTTTCCTTTTCTTCAATATAATGTCACTGTTTTTTCTTGCAGTGTATGTGTCGTTTTTGAGAGTAGTTTTCTGTTTTGTTTTTTTTTTTTTTTAGCAAAGCGATCAAACTATTTTTTGCACGCCCGCTACCTTTTGCCGATTTCGCCAACTGTCTTGCTTCAGGCTTGCTCCAACGTGCGCTCGTCTTAGCGTCATTATTTGATCTTCGGCTCTGTGTCAGACGGAGCGGTGTGGAATGGAACAACAAATTCTTGGCTTGGTACCAATAAACCAGTAAAAGGGTAAGAAGATGTTTGTTGCTCAAAATTATCGGATTCAAAACATTCTTCTCTAATGTAGTTCAGTTGTTCTCGTATTCGCAGTAGTCCATTATCTGTCATAATGATTATAAGTGATTTCAATTTCAATTTCACTTTTATACGTATCTAACTGAATGAGTGTTACGTTCTTAAATTTACTAACACATCTTAACACCCATGCTGTGGTACTTACATATCTCAATCAGTTCGAAAATCTAGTATCATCAGGTCAAATACTGAAATTGGGTAGTTCTCTCTATTATTTGATTGATAGTCTTCATTAAAACAGTGAACCATTTGGCCAATTGGCCATTTGTTGGTGGAGAAGTCAAATTTTAAAATTTCTTTTACTGCGTTGCTCAATCTGGCTCCTAATAATGCGACTTGCTACTCTAATCGAGGTATCGATATTGGTTTTAAAGGAGAACCCTTTAATTTGGCCATTATCAATGAACATTATACTTTATTGGTATAACTCAATCGCATATATAATAGCATAAGCAGATATTGATGCATCACAACAAATATGAAGCTGAATGTCACTTTTATTAATAGGAACCTTGCCATTTGTCTAGGTATTCTAAATTTATTGATCTTTACTATATTTGCACATAGGTTTTTCCAAATATTATAATTATCATCTGTTATTGAATCGTTCCAAACAATTCCATATGGCTTGAAGTAGAATTTTGTTTGCAATCAGTAATTTCAATATTAAATCTAGTGGATCAAAGATTGACATTGTAATCTTGAGTACTTCACGCTTAGTTGGGCGTCTTTTCAAATTCAAAATGTCAGCATGAGCCTTTTTAAACTTTAAATACAATACGTTCATCCGTTTCATTTTTAATTTGTTCTAATACATTAATCAAATCAAATTGCACATTTCAAACCTTGCTTCTTTTAGTATAACTTCATTAATCAACTTAAGTGCACTATTTACATCAGGTGCTCCTCCCAAGTAAATGTCCATATAATGATTGTTGACATATCATTATAGGCTTTAGAAAAATTATTTTTGAAATCAAATGCATTGCGGTTGTTTGCCTGCTGAGCAATGCTAGGACTACACTTAGCACCAAAGAAAAGTACCTGAATTTCATTAATGCCTCGCTCTGTTCCTAGCCAAAGAAATCTTTGGGCTCGTCGATCGTCATCACGTATTTGAATCTGTAAAAACATTTCCTTTATATCTCCCACGAATTCTATTATATGTTCTCTGAAGTTCATTAATACAGATATCAGTTGGTTGTGCAAGTTAGGCCCTGTCAAGAGAAAGTCGTTCACACAATATCCCTAAGTGTTAAATGCTGACCAATTATCTTGTCCTATCAACAGTTTGGGATGTGCCCTATTATAAGAATAATTCGCAAATTGTTTCAAAAATGTCGGTTAAACTATTGATATCTAAAGTCTGTTTTGGCAGATTTATAGCTGAGACAGTTTTCAAAGAAGGACTTTTTTGCTTTTATAAATCACGCAGTTCGGCTTCCGCTGGTAGACAGGACCCAAACGTAAATCTTAATCCCTTAACGTTGTTGAGATAATCAGCGGTACTGCATCGGATCTTGGCACATTTGAAAGTAATGGTCAAATAGTCCTGATCAAATTCGGTTAACGGAAAAATTGCCACTTATTGAAGTACATACGATCATCTTATACATATATATATACGTGTAGATTTTGCAAACGTTCTTTCATTGTTACTGTGTGGTTTGATTAAAGCTGCTACTTAAGCTGCTAATAAAAATATGTACACATGTATATTTTGCCTAAAAGTTGTTGTCATTTATTCTAATATATATATAGTTGCCCGATCTGAATAAAATTTGGTCAACATACCTAAGGCATCCTAAAATGAATACCAAATTAATTTGGTTCGATTTGGATGAAAAACAAAAATGTTTTATTCATTCCGAAAAAATCAATTCTATGAAAGCTATGTTATATAGTATCCAGATCCAAATCAAATTTGTTCAGTTGATAGGACATATAAAAGTTTATATGCGGACCGCCCTAAAAAGTGGGCGTGGCAACAAAATAAAATAAACTTAATCTTGGAACAATTTTAAGGAAACGTAAAATGCAAATTTTAAGTTTTTATCTATTGTAGTTTCCAAGATGTAGATTTTCATACATCCGGATGGATACATGGACAGACAGACATAAATAGATCGACTCGGCTAGTCATGCGGATCAAGAATATATATACTTTTGGGGTCGGAAACGCTTATTTCTACTTGTTACATACATTTCACAAACTTAATATGCCGTTGAACTATAGGTACAAGGTGGAGAAACATACAAAAAAAAAAAAAAAAATAAAGGAAAGCTAGCTTCGGCCGATCTAGATCAAATCTGGATGGCGTGGATACAAGGGATACAAGACTAATTTGTTTAAATTTGGATGGAAAACAGAAAAGTTATGCTCTCCGAAGCAATCGGTTATATGGTAGCTAAATGATATAGTTTTCTCCTCAAATGGATGCAATCTGAATTTGGATTGATTTGGATGAAAAACAGAAAACTTATCCTGCTAAAAGTTCATTCCGTTACATATATAGTTATCCGATCTTGATAAAACTCAAACTTGACTAGCCTGTAGACAAAGGAAGCACCTGGTAATTTCAGGCTGTAGCTTTTAAGACTTCTGAGATCTTTGTGTTGAAACAGCCGGACATAGTTGTATCGGTCTCTCTTGTCATGCTGATCAAGAATATATATATTAAAGCATAGTCGGAAACGCTTCTTCTATGCGTTGCAATCTTCCTGACAAAATGAATACACTATTTTGTAAATGGTATAAAACAGCCAATTTTTGTTCCTCTATGCTACTAAAGTGTGCGTACAACAATACTGTGGGTGCAAAGCAGCAAAGGAGAAACAGCAAATAAGGAAACAGGAGAGGCAAACGAAGAGAATAAGAAAGAAAACGAAAATACATGCTGCCGGCTTACAATGGCAACAATGAGGCTATCTTGTGGATCGCACAACTCAAAGTAGTCAACATAGATAAACTACAATAGATAAACTACAACTAGAAGACAAATTGCTTAAATGCTAAAAAAAAACGAATGTTAAACTTTCGTGGGCACCTTTCCGTCTCTTTACACTTATTGACTATCTCATATAAACATTTTAAGAGTTCACGTTTCGCCAGAAACCAAGCAAAATTTTTCTCCAACGCAAGCTCGAGTCCCGAAATTGGATGAAAAACGAAAATTTTCGACTCATTTTACGCCGAAAAAATTTCACAAACATCAGTCTAAACATCGACGCTGAGGAACTAATAGACCGCATAATCGAAGGTATTCCAGATGGCGGCTTAAGTAGTCAAGCGTACATGCAGCGGCTCGCCATCCCTTAAGACTTCCTTCAGGCGTTCGAAAAAAGCGTTGTCCGAGAAGGCGGCAGCAACTGGACCGCGGGTAACTGGAGGAAAGGTGGCGACGACTGAATCAAGGGCAAGGGTAATTGAAAAAAAAGTAGCTAGCCCAGTAGCATGGGTACGTTGTTTCAACTGTAACTGTTTGGGGCACTTTGCGGCCGAATGTCGAAAGGCGCAACGAGAGAATGGAGCCTACTATGTATGAGGCAGCATGGAGTATCGCATAGCACAATGCAAGAAAAAGAATACGAATAATGAATATGTAATAAATTTTAGTATTTTTTTAAGTGTAAAACTTAAAAGTGTCTCTGAAAATCCGTTAGCTTTTGCACTGAGCAAAAATGGAAAAACGCAAATTTTAGGCGCCTGTTCAGCAGTTTTTTGGCTTGGCTGGTAATTTTCCATAGCAATGAGGAAGACAACCGCAGGTTATTCAAAGGCAATGTTTATTACTTGTCGCAGCCAGAGGAATTTAGCAGCTGCCTCGCCCTCGCCAAAGCAGAGCTAACATAGCTTGGCTTAGCGGCGATAACATTAAGAGTCTTATCAAGCATTAGAGAAATGCCATACAGAGGAGCAGAATGTTAGAGCATGTACCATATGTAAATAAAAGTGCAGATCAAAGGAGTGAGATGTAAATAACATTAGCATATGCATATGAGAGCAATACTTTTTAAATATGTTAAAAAATGTTAATGCATATGAGCGCAACATTATGTAAATATGTAATGATATGTTAATGCTAATGGTGTATTTCATGGTCTTGCATTCTGCTACAATATTGGCTTTATATTATAAACTGAAACAATTTATTTGTAAAACAAACTAAGCTAATCTGATTCAAAATTCAGGCTCCTCCTCCTCAGGCTCTTTAACCAACAAGTGGTAGCATAGCCAACTTGCGGATTGAGCGCTTAATGATGCTTGCTGATGTGCGCACCTCGGCTACGCTCACTTTCCCACCATCCTTCCAGTGATCCATTTTTGTGGTGGCATGTTGTCCTCGTGGACAAGACATCCTATTGTCAGGTCAGGTCCTTCGGTACTCCACTGATGACATTTGCTGCAGACTGGCTAGATAGTCTTTTTACCAGCTCTGCCAGAACTGCTACTTGAGCGCTGACAGCATTCGCCACCACTTGAAATACCCGAAGCTGGCCTTGCTGCTGACTGCGTCGAGCTCGGAGCTAAAGAAGGGGTTGCCCGATTAGGAGGTGACATGGCGTGAGTGCTTCCCAATCGTTGGGATCAGTGCCTGGAAAAGTGATTTGCCTGAAGGTGAGCAGCGCCCCTACCTCTACCAGATGGGTACACAGCCCGTCCTCTGTGAGCTTGGCGTTACCGATCCCGCGCCTGTTACGCTTTGCTTGGCGGCATTGACGGCTGCCTCCCACAACTCTCCGAAGTGTGGAGCCCTCGGTGGTATGAACGACCATTCTACTCCTTGTTGCGCTGTGTACGTCCTGAGATGATCCTGATCCCACTGAAACGCTGCATGTAGTTCCTCGAGCACATTGCTCGCTCCCACGAAGTTGGTGGAGTTTTCGCTCTATACTTTCTCTGGGAGGCCTCTCCTGCCGATGAACCTTTTGAAAACAGATAGGAAACTGTCAGTAGAAAGGTCGAGAACAAGTTCCAAGTGAACAGCCTTTGACGCAAAACACACGAAGACGACTACATACGATTTGATGGGGGGTTTTCCGCGAATCTTGAGAGATGCATAAAATGGGCCGCAAAAATCTACCCCACAAAACCAAAGCGGGGGAGTACTTTTTGCAATCGGTCGGCGAGGCAAATTTCCCAACATCTGCCCATGCAATACAGGCGCGTAATGAAAGCAATGCACAGAATTTCATATGATTTTGTGCACGCCTCTTGAGCATTAATTAGCCATATCTGCTGCCTTAGTTAGTGAGTACGATGTAGATTGCGAAGAAATAAGGTCCCAAAATGTGATTTTTGAGACAACAGCAGAGGAAATATAGCATCGTAGAAATTCGTGCATTAAGCAACCTGCCACCAACACGAATCATCCGAAAAGTGATTCCATCAAGTTTGCTAGCCTGCATAAACTGGTTCAGACGTTGAAGATGTTGGGTCAATACTTCTGACTTTTCCAACTTTATGGCGCATATCGCCAAACCGCATTGCTGGAGAGCTCCTGGATGCTCGTGTGGATGGATCCCTTTTCAGCCAGTACAATGTGACTTGTGAGTCTGACCAAAACGAATTTCTCAAGTAATGGTGCCACTTGAGCGCTGCAAACAATTCGAGCCATGGAATCGATTTCGTTTTTAGAGGAGACATTCGAGATTTTGCTGTCAGAAGCCTTGACAAAGCATTTGTATCATTACTGGTACGAATATAAATACAGCAACCATATGCTTCACTTGAAGTGTCTGCGAATCCGTGGACTTGGACACTTCTATCGGCAGCGATATATAGCTATATTGTCTAAATCAAGCAAATTGTTCCAGCTAGTATGAAGATTTATTTATAATAAACATGATGCAACTAACAAAATTATGCTCTTAGTAACGAATAACGAATCAAAGGAATTATCTAAATGATAGTGAAATAAATCATTTTGAGGGTTCCATCGCATTCCAAGTGTTTTTATGGAAGCAGAAGGATCAAAATGCAGAGACTGTTAGGCAGCAGATGGGGATGATTTAAAGCGCATTTGTCAACTTGAAACCTCCAAGGTCGTCACCTCACAAACTTCCTTACGGATTAGTCTTAGTTCTTCCAAACGGTTTCCTCTTGTAAGCATATCGTCAACGTAAAAAGCACTTTGAATAAATTGTGATGCAGTTTGATGTAACTTAGCGTAGATTTTAGACAATTCAAATACACAGTGTATGACCAAGAAGGGTGCCGATGCTTTTCCGTATGTTACAGTGTTTAGACCTTAGCTTTGCAGGTCTTGGTTCGCGCTCTCCCTTGAAAGAATCAATTGATAATTTCGATCTTCTTCGGCGACGTTTACTTGTCTATACTTCTTTGAAATATCAGCCTAGCAAATTTGTTTAATTGAAATCGCGAAAGAGTAGACTAGAGCTCCTTCTGAATAGTCGCACCTACCATCAATGTCTCGTTAGATGTGATTGAGGTCGGCGTTTTGCTAGATGCACCAAAAACTTTGCGCAATTTAGAGGTCTCAGGACACATTGATGTGGAATATAGAAATGCTGTCCTGGAGGAGTGCTGGTAAGCAATGATATGTGGCCAAGGTTGAGGTACTCTTTCATAAAATCCGTGTAGATGTTGCGCAAATAATTATCCTTTGTAAGTCTACTCTCCAGTGATAGAAAGCGGGGCGTACAATACATTGGGACTACGTTTAAATGGCAACTTGACTTCAAAGTGACCCGTCTCCAGGCTGCGTACGGTTTGTTTAAAGTTGCGTTAGCATGCCAATTGTTCAGCTGTTTGAACATCCTTCGACTTTTCTGGGACAAGTTCTAACTCCCAAAACGTTCTACCGGAGAGTCGATAGAACAAATTTTGCTTTTAATAGCGAGAGTGCACACCAAAGCTCAATTTGATGGTACTTGAGTGTACTTTCTAGATACAATCCATCCCAACACCGCTTTTTGGATAGATGGATGTTCGGAACTTAGCTTCATTTGGCCTACTCAAAGTAATTCGAAAAAGGTTTCTGCTCCTAGCAGTAAGTCAACTTTAGCAGGCTTGTGGATACCAAGGTCCGCCAGCTCAATGTTGGGTGGAATATTCCATTGTGCGAAGTTAACTACATGATCGGGCTGATATGTAGAGATCGAGCTTAATACCCAGAAGTCGGATGCAATGCAGTGGCAGTGGCACTAATGCTGGGGCGATACCTGATCAGTGCTAGCAACATGACTAGAATACACTTCTGGAGGCTCAGAAGTTGAAGAAGTACTTTGCTGGTGTTCTACACTGTATCAGTGAAGAAGAGTATTATGGGGCTTTGAGCACAATCGACACTTTGGCGTCTTGCATTTTGTATCTGTGTAACCTGGATAAGACAGTTGATACACAAAGGATAATGTTTGGTGAGATCAAATCGTTGACCAACCAAAAAAGCACTAAAGGATTGCCATTAGCCTACTATAGCCTACAAAAACTACATTTCAAATCAGATCGTTGTTCCGCCTTTGCGGATGAAAACGAAGACTTTGTGTATCCTTTACTTGTCCTGTCTGGATCTTAGAATAATCAAGTTGCTCTTTAAAACGAGACTTTGATGTATGATCAACTTTGGACATTGCTATCTGAATCAACATTGCGTTATTTATGTCCTTTTCACTGTCTAAAGACTGCAGAGGTGAGTAAAGAGCTGACACCGTGTCAATGAGTGATCTGAGGCTTTTGTATGTGAAGGATATCAAAGAGTTGCGAAATCGTATCGAAAAAGATCAAACATTTATTATCATAAACTGCCTTTAAGCTTATAAGAGCCTTTTGTAGTTGCCGTCAGAGATCTGGAATACCTTCGCGGTCTCCAATGCCTCATCACTCAAGCAATATTTTTATAGATTTGATTGAAAGATGTTCTTCGTTTGTAAAATTTCTTCGTGTCATGGCATACGTTAATAGGTTTCTTCAGGGAAGAAAGCGTATTCGGGAGGTGGTAGTTTCAACGTCTAAGCTAAAATTGTAGTTTTTGAGCTTAATTCAAGTAGTTCGCTTCATATTCAAGTAAGCATCTGCTAATAAACCTGCTATCTCTTGAAAATCGTAGATTTATGGTTAATGTTACCTTTATACAGAAGCTGATTAATGGTGAAATTAGTTTTGTGTTCCTCGTAGAACTACTATAAATTAAATTCCTATCTATCTTCAGCACTGTAATTATTATAATACAATTCAAAGATCTATAAATCAACACCCTAGTAGAATGTTATTTGGAGTGGAGCAGAAAGGGAATATGTCAGACGATTTACGGGAAAGCTTAAAAGAACTAAATGAAATACCAGAAATAAGAGATCTTGAAAAAATTCGATCGGATGCAAACACTCATCAAGAGAAGATGCAGACGTATAATAAGCAAGTAACAGACGCAAAACGACGGAAGCCACACTGTTATAAAGAAGACGATTTAGTTATGGTTAGAAATTTTTATACTCATATAGGAGCTCGATACCTAAATTCAAAGGACTTTATAAAATAGCATAGGTGTTGTAAATAATAGATACGTAATAAAGCATGTAGACGGAGAAAACAAGAGTTCCATAGAAAAGGGTTTGGGCAGCTGCAAATATGAAGAAGCCATGGCTAGAAAATTAAACTATTTATAATGACATTATATTATATCTATATCTAAGTTAAGCGTATAAAACATGAATGTACAAGCAGGAGCACTCCGGTCAGGATGGCCGAATTGTAGCAGTAAGACAGCAGCCAGCAGCACAACCATGTTAACTGCAGTAGTAGCAGAGAACATAACCCTATCTAGTTAATAGCCAATACACCAATCATCAATACACCAATCATACACATAGACTAAGCACACTGTTGTGCATGCACACATATATTATACATACCATAAGCTAGGCTAAAGAAGAGTGGAAGTTCGTCTGTTTCAAACCCTAAATCTCAGAAGTCTTAAAAGCTAAAGGTCTGAAATTTCAAAGGCAGATAACAAACGGCCCTAAGTAGCTTAACTTTTCTGTTTTTCATGTAAATCAAACTTTTTTATACCATTTACAAAAAAGCAGGAAGCATTTCTGACCATTTAAAGTATATATATTCTTGATCAGTATGAAGAGGGGTTTTGATATAGCTATGTGTTGAGTGGTTGTCCTTACAGGCCCTGTATATGTTTTGGAGAGTAGGTAGCTGAAGAGAAGGTGGTAATAGTTCGCGGGTAGTAGCAACTTTAGCTTATATTTAAGTCCAGTGTGCCACACCCTATCAAAAGCCTGCTGCACGTCGAAATATATTGCGGCGGAATATTCCTTTGCCTCCTCAAATGTCATTTGCTTCAAAGCTCTCCAGCACCTCATGAAAACGGGTCTGTTTCTCCTGGCTCAAAACTATCTTCAGTTTGTTGGTTGGGTTTGTTGTTGGGCTATATACGTAGCATACTTTCTTCTAAGCAGTCTTTTAGCTTTCTGGCTCTCTCGTTTAGAGGTGGTCTTATGGATGGGTAAGACAACATTCGCTGACTTTCATCAGACGCAAAGTGTACAGCATGATAAAGTTCCGTAACAAAGTTCCGTGAGCAGGGACTCTTTACAGTGAGGTTACCTTGGACGACAGTAGATCGCAATGATTACTTCTTTGTTAATCAGCTCGACCGTTATTGGCTGCATTTGCAGGTCAGCTTAAGTTATGGGTATTTGAGACTGATGTTTGATACTCTTTTTGATTGCAACGGCTGCACCTCAATTTCGCCTGTTGCCCCCAGGCGTGCAGTCCATCCGTTTTTTGGTGTGTTTCACATATTAACAAAATATGAGTTTGAGACTCCTGCTTTTCCATCATGCTGACAAGAACATCGATCTTTTCTTCTAGACAAGTACTAGGTGCAGAAGGTTGCTGATGAGGTAGGTTCTTTTCTAAAAGCTGGGTAAGCTTTTTGTTCAGTTTAATAAGCAGAGTTACTGATCCGGGTTTTCCTTTGTTAGCTGCTTGATCTTTGTGAGCCACGCTTTCTACTACTACTAATTGATCTTGCAAAGTTATTGTTGGCGTTGGTGCTCTTGCTGCTGTTGACGAAGTTGATTGTACTTCTCGCAGTTGCTGCTCCTTCTTCGGCAGTAATTTTTCATATGCCCGTGCATTTGACACCTGTGGCAATGTGCTTTTGCTTATGTGGTACCTCTACTTTAATGTTTTGGGGCTCTATTATTTTCAAAAGGTGCACCTCCTGGTAGAGTAATTTCTAGAATCAATAATATCACTTATGAAATACAACAGCAGTGATTTCAGTCACCTTGAGGATTGTTATGTATGGTGGTCTTGGGATCCTAGCTTTGTTGAAGGAGACTTGTACATATTCGCCATCAACAACAACTAGTGCAGAAGTACTCTATTTAGCCTCTTCCTAAGCATATAATTGTTGAGAGAATAAAATTAGAAAAATAAGAGCGCTGAAACTAACCAGACGTTTCATTTATAATCTTCAATCCACATGGTGATTCTGCCGATCTTGACCAGATCTTGTCAGCGGACGTGGCCCGCCTCAAATGGATACAACCCGAATTTGGTTTGATTTGGATGAAAACCAGGAACAATCGATTATATGGCAGCTATATAATATAGTTGTCCGATCTGGATGAATCTCGAACTTAATCAGCGTGCAAATATAAGAGGTATCTGGTAAAAATTTCAACTCTACAGCTCTTAAGACTTCTGAGATGTCTGCATTGAAAAAACAGATTAACGGACAGATGGACGGACATATCTATATCGAGTCCCCTCGTAATGCTGATCAAGAATATATATACTTTATATGGAAGTTGCACAAAGGAGATCGATGGGGACTTTTGAGATTTCATTATATATATTTTATCTAAAAAAATAAGTGATGCCATTAATAAGTGTTTTACCCTCTTACACTCTTACACTTACTCTTACACTTACATCTGTCCGTCTGGCCGGCCAGATGTATGAAAATCTAGATCTATAAAACACCTACAGGCCTGTTCCCGTTTCCGAGTCGTATTGAAAGTAACCCGAATTCCATTCCATTTCCACTTTTAATTGGTGCTCGTATTACCGAGGGGAATTGACTTTTCGAAATTATGTTCGAAACGTTTTAATGTTGATCGAAATATACAGCTGTTTTTTTCTTTTTCTTGTATGTATAACCAAAGATGTTCTGCAAATATAGTCCGGTCAAAATAGACATGTCGTTCTAATTTATACGCATACAGCTGCATTTTGGTACAGATCAGAGAAGGCAGCAAGCCACCGGCACTTAAGGTGCACCCGGGTGTTTTCAACCACCGCACAACTGAGTATGGTCGCTCGCCTTACAATAAGGCATGAGTGTTTTGGGCTCACAAGCAACAAATGCGAACATAGTCAAAGTATTTTTAAAATATACATAAATATAATTTTTTATTGCTTCAGTGCATTTAATTGAATGAAATTATAATTTAAAATTTCTATAATATGAACAATAAATTGTCTACCGTTTTCGGGCCTAACTTATTTCTTTTTTCTGTAATCACATTGTGCGCTAAATGCTGATGACTGATCAAGTGAAAAAGAAAACGGCCCACCATGGTGTAGACAAAACACCCGGGTGATGCATAAGTGTTTCGTCTACTTATACATATTACGCCTTGCCTTTTTCACTTGCGCTTCTTCCTACATTCGTTTTCAGCATGGGTGACACCATCACATGTTACCTAAAAATGCCTGGGTGCACGCAAAAAAAACCGGGACATTGTATGAGCGAGTAAGTGATATTGCCGCCACTCGTCAGGGCCAAAGGTCAAGGTCGACGATTTTGCTCATAAATGGCAAAATCTATACCAATGTGTACACAGAGCATATTTTTTGCAATGATGTACATGTATGTATGTCCATGGCACTAAAAACACTACTGGAGTTTCTAGTTTTATTCACCTGACCATGACAATGTCGCCGTATTTCCAACGCAAATAGGATCGAAGATTTTGCACAGAATTTTCCTCTCGAACACTCCAAGGGCAGCTGCTTCTGATAGTGCTACTGTCCAGGCTTCAGCACCGTATAAGATCACCGGAAGTATGAGCACCTTGTAAATTGTTCATTTCGTCTGTCGAGAGGTCTACTGTTCAATTGCTTACTGAGCCCATAGAAGCACTTGTTGCGAAGAATTATTCGCCGATTAATCTCCAGGCTAAGATTATTGTTGTTGTTGAGAGCAGAGCCAAGGTATAGAAACTCCTTGACAGATTCAAAGTTATAGTTTCCTGCAGTAAGCTGAGAATCAAGAGCACACCAACAACTTCGTATTGCTTATATTTTCCGCTGGACTTACTTTGGCTGATTCGCTTTCAAAAGAACAAGTGACATCACTTGTGATACGACCGGCAATGCTAATATCATCGGCACATCCAAGGAGCTGGACACATCTGCTCGTCAATATAGTGACGGCTTTCGTTTTAATGCTTTTCATCAGAAGATTGATGAGCATGCATGAGAGCGAGTCATCTTCCCTAAAACCACGCTTGGTAGTGAAGGTTTCTGAGGCCATTTCCTACCTTAAGCTTATGGTATTGCTCAACGTAATTCTGCAGAGCCGAGTTATCATTGTAGAAATACCAAGCTCAGTCATGCCGGCACATAGGCGATCCCGCAATATGCCGCAGCCTTGTAGTCAACAAAAAGGTGGTAAGTGTCGATTGGATTTTCATAGGTCTTCATAGCTACAGAGCTGAAATTTGTACCAGATGCTCTTTATATCTGCTGGCTGATTTAGTTTAATAATCATCCGGATTGGATTGGATTCAGTGTGGATAACTACGACTTTTTTCAGAAAAGAAAAGAAAGCAGTCCATGAAAACATAGCAATTTGACAACCAAATTGTAAGCATATTGGGCCATTCAACATTCTTTTAAAACCATGATTAATATAGCCAACACGCGATCTTAATTCAAGAAACAATTGGGTTGTGCGAGAAGTAAACCAGTTGCAAAATATTTCTGAGCACTTTGCCCGCCGAATAAGAAATTCATATAGTGGTGTGAAACAGGAACGGCATGCAATAGCAGGCTCGAGAGAATACGCTGTGCGACAAGTAAAGAAGTACATTGCAAAATACTTCTGCTACATGAAACAATAAAGAAAACAAATGCGAACGCTATGGTCGATATTCCGACTTTAATATACTCGTACTCCTTATTTATTTTATATTGGACGCAAATTCGTGACAAAATTGTATAAAAAACTTGATCTGACGCGCCAAAAGAGAAGTCTACATACCAATCTTGGTAAATCTAGGACGGACAGCCGATGATCAAGAATATATATACTTTATTGGGTCGGAGACGCTGTCTTTTACCTTTTACATACATTTGCACGAATACAATATACTCTTCTACTCTACTAGAGTACGAGTATAAAAATATACGTCACTACGCCTCCTTATTTCTATTGAAGAACATTTTGGGATAGAACTTTTAATACCATTCACAATATATTGTGTATATTTTAATACCACTCACAATATATTGTGATGGTATATTAATTTTGTCAGGTCGTTTGCAGCCCACAAAAGGAAGCGTATATATATTCTTGATCAGCATGACAAGACAAATCGATTGTGGATAGTGTGTATCCATTTAAGGAGCCCCACACCCGCTGACGAAAATTGATTCCGAGCGGGCCACTGTATCATGTAGCTCCCATATAACCCAGCTTTTAAGAATGCACATTTAGTAGCATAGGGGTAACGACATATCTCCGCCGACATATATCCGCCATGTCATATCTCCGCGCGGCTAGTAACAGGCTTCAATAAGGTCATGTCTCTGCTATGAATGATGGCAAATTATGGTCGGGCGGAGAAATGCAAGCTCTTTTAAAGCAAATGGATTGGGCATGCCGGAACAGCATACGCCCATGTATGCATGGCCGAGGGGGTGCTCGTTCTCTAGTGTGCAAACTCTGGATACTTGGCGCCCTCCAGTTTTAATTAGCGCGCTCTCTCAAGCCTTCAACCTTACAGAGGTGAACATGGAGGTGGAGAAGCTAGGAATCGATGATTAACCCGGCTTTGTCTACCTTAGCAGTAGGGAAAGGAGACGCTTCAACCAGCCGCTCAAGAGCGGCTATTCTAGAACAGAGGCACTGGGGTATGCCAGATCGCCCATTTCCGAGCTCAAGAGATCTCCTGGGCAAAAAAAAACCCAAGAACTCCCATCGTGGAACATCTACGGCGACTTACAGCCAGGTCGCCAGTAGCTTTAGTTTGGCTTTATTTCGGCTGACTAGTCGAATGACTCCCTGAAACCGGAGCAATTGCCACTGGTTCAGGAGGCTATTGTCGACGTGGCAATTTGAGGGCCGGAATTTGAGGGGTGCATTCCTTGCTCATGCTGGCTGTTTCTCACCTGCTCCAACGCCGCCACCGCAGCATTTTGTTCGCCGAGAAGACGATGGATTTCGGTCCCTTGCAAGAGCCCTGCGTAGTCAGTGGCTAAGTTATTTGGTCGGTCAGTGGATGTACCTCGCACAGCCGTCCTGATTGACAAAACTATCAATCACACACCAATAACAAATTTAATTTCCAGAGACCTAACCAAGCTTTCAACAGGGCCAGGCGCTCCAGAGATTGGACAGAATATCGAGCTGCCCTTACCTTTTATAATGTGTCGTGTCGTGGAGAAGGCATTGAAAAGAGGTGCAATCGCTGCCACAAGCCGCACGTCTTCAGAAACTACTTGCAAAGAATTCGTCTAACAGAATTGGACTACTAAAGAGAAGGTTCCTTCACAGAGACTCAAAAATAGACCTTAGAATACCTGCTCCAAGTCCACTTACCCGGCTCAATGTCCATTTCTGAACCGTCTGCCACCATCCCCATACACACCACTGAGCGTTGTGTGCTTTCTTCGACATCGAAGAAGGTTTTGATAACACTGGATATGACCCCAGTGCTCTGGTCTATTGTTGTTGGCAACCACCTCATTGAGCTGAGTTCTCTTGGCTTTGGATACGCAGATGACCTAGATCTAGCCACGCACTGCTACTGGTCGACAGCTAGTGTTCCGATGAAGCATCAATCAGCATCAATCCTATTTGAAGAGATACAAATGAGACTTTGGTCAAGTATGTATAAGAGACACAGTAATTGAATTATCCAATGTGGTCAAATACTTGGGGGTCATCCTCGCAAAAGACTGAACTGGGCAGACGTCTCTTTGGAAGGACATGGGGTCTTTCTCCAAAAAGAATTCTCTGGATGTACACATCGATATTACGCCTATTGTCACTTATGCTGCCATGACACACACCGTTCGCTCGTGCCCGACGGAAGCAATGGAGAGTGTGCTGGGGTTAGCACCTCTACACTTCTTCATTCAGAAAGCAGCAGCAATGAGCGGGCTGCTTGTTCAGTTAACTTCCAGTATACAGGCGACAATGGTCACTCCAGCCTACTTAATACTATTCCTGGCATTGAAATGCACTTCATATCAGATTATATGACCACGGATTCCGTTTTGATAGTGAGGGGAGGCGGGGTAGCGCAAATATCCAGTACGATTCTTGTATGCTCGAAACTATCCGCGATGGTAGCTAAGATCGTCGCACATATCGTTACCGCTATATGCTAACAAATTTTTGAGATCAGCCTAAATTCGTGGTTGAACTTGAGAGTGTTCCTGAGTGTCTTAGTGCTTAGTGCCTAGCTATTTATATGAAAAATTACAATTTGAATTGAATTGCCTTATAACCTGAAGAATATTAGAAACGCAATGCAATTTTGTAATAATTCAAGAAAATATTATCAAAGATATTTGTCTAATCATTAGTAAGAGAACGTATCAGTTAAGTGCATATGTATATTATAGCACTAAGTTATTTATAAGACAATGTTAAAAGTACGTTCTTTTCTTTTCCTTTTTATTTTTGATTGTTTTCGTGAATAGCACATCAATTCATAAGTTTCTGAACTTGTAGCACTAGTATAACGCTATGAAATAAATAAATAACAAGTAAGAACGCTATAGTAGATATTGCGACGATAAGATACTCGTACTCAGAATTTATTTAATATTCGACACACTCAAAGGTATGAACATTTTTCTTTGTGATTTTGTCTACAATTATTTTACGATCTTAACTAATTTCGGCAAAGTGGTATATTATGTGATTATGCATATATAAACCGAGTTTCAACCAAATGCATTAAAATTTTTGGAAGCTGTAAGGCTTTATCGATTTTCGGGGGCGGGATGGTACGGAACAAAATTTTAAAACAACCTTGATCTGACGTCCCACATACATACTAAATTTTGTAACTCTAGCTCTTATAGTCTCCGAGATCTAGGCGTTCATACTGACGGGCAGCCGGACATGGCTAGATCGACTTGGCTATTGATTAAGAATATATATACTTTATGGTCGGACACGCTTCCTTTTGCCTGTTACATACATTTGCACGAATACAATATATCGGATAGTAATTGTAGACAAAATCGTAAGAAAAACATTTTGTGTAAGAACACCCCACCCCAAAAAATAAAAATAAAAAATTTGTATACTCGTACTCTGGTAGAGTATAGTATGTAACATGCAGAAGGAAGCTTCTAAGACCCCATAAAGTATATATATTCTTGATCAGCATCAAAAGCCAAGTCTTCGAAATCTAGGTGTTCATACGGACGGACAGACACACATGGCTAGATCGATTGGGCTATTGATTAAGAATATATATACTTTATGGGGTCTCAGACGCTTTCTTTTGCTTGTTAAATACATTTGCACGAATCAATATACCCCTTTACTCTACTAAAGTACGAGAATAATTATATATGTATCTCGCATATGGTAGAAAAATAAATTGGCGCGAAATATCGAAGTATTCGATAATCAGATTTCAACACTTTGAAACCTGTTGCCCATTTCTACGTGTGATTGGGAATGACATTCTTCTTCTTCATGATTTTCATTTAGGCCTGGCTTAAAGACAATTAACCTGGGGATTGTTCACACAATATAAGTGAACTCAAAACATTGACACAAATAAGATTCTGTTTATAATTAAATCGTTCTAAGGGTATTTTAAGATGTAAAAATAACTGTGTGTTTTTATTAGACTTGGACTTGAAACGGAAGCTCCAACTTCATAAATGTACGTATGAATAAATAGATACACTTGCTTGTTTGTGTATGTGTACATAAACTAGAAAGGCGTAGTTGACGCTGAGGCTTTTAAGGAGAGATTTGTTGTTATATTATTTAATTATTATCATGTCAAACAAACAGTGACTTTAAATGAAAACATTGGCTTATTGTTTTAGTTGTTAGATATCCAAATTACACGTGCTGCGCTTTTTTGGAACCCAATGATATTTTACATATATATATATGTACATATGTATGTTTATATATAGGCCGTTTTAAGTGATCCATTGAGATAGGCTCATTCATCAGACATCCTTGACCAAGCAATTCTAATGACGATCAGTATACCCAGTGAATGCAAATTCTCAGATCACTCGCGATAAATCGTGATTCCTATCAGCTGTTTGAGCAAATAAGAAGCAAAAGAGGGTAATTAACTTGAGACCGCTATGAATATGTATCAAAATCATTTGTATACCCTGTACCTATGGTACAATGGTATATTAATGTTGTTGCAGTGTATGTAACAGACAAAAGAAAGCGTTTCCAATCCCACAAAGTATGTAACCTTATTTTAAATGTAACTTCCCCTAATATATAAGCAGATGCAGTTTATTTTAAAATGTATTCACGCTCACTTAAATCGATAAAACGTATATCTCCCATTTTGTCATATATAAATTAAATCATAACGATCGCAAAAGAATCCTAGACAAAAGCGTCTCCGACCCCATAAAGAATATATATGTTCTTGATCAGCATCAACAACAGAGTCGATCTAGCCATGTCCGTCTGTACACCGAGATCTCGGATACTATAAGAGCTACAGTAACCAAATTTGGTAAGCAGACTCCCCTTGTGAAGCGACAGAACAAGTTTGTTTTAAAATTTTGCCCTTCCCACAAATTTTAACAGGCTTAGTCTAAAGTCAGTTTATATATGTATATGTTTGCACATATACTTAGCAAATAATCTACCGATTCGCCAAATTTCATTAAAATAATAATTGTAGACAGACTCGTAAAAAACAATTTTGTATGAGAACACCCCACCCCACAAAAAAGTGTTGCATACATTTGAGTTTCTCAAATATTAAGTAGAAGCTGAGTACGAGTATCTTATAGCCGATTACAGCGTTCTTACTTGTTTGAAATTAATCCAAAATTTAATTTACCTTCACTCGCCATGCTGGTTGTTTACATTTTGACCAATGCAATTAAATGAAAATTAAAAGGCGTCAGGGGCTTCAGAAGTTTTACTGGTTATGTTGAAAGTCCTGATTGGTTGTTTTGACGTCCCGACTTAATGATATGTTTAATATCGCGAGATAATTAATATTTAATTATTAATATTTAATCTTATTTGTTTATTTTTTAGACAATGCAGCATGGATCCTCCCGTAACCCGAAACAAGAGGCTCTGCCAAATGCAATACCCGGGGTTTGTACATATACTTAATACTAAATTAAGCATTTTTTAACAATCGTGATATTTAATTGCAGCATGGGGCCGCGAAATGGAGCGATTTACATCAAGCAGTAGCCACTGGGAACGACAGACTCGTAAAAATATTGTTGTCTAGTAATGCCGACCGCATGTTCAAGGAGTCTAGCCATGGAAATACTCCACTTCATGAGGCAGCCAGCCGCGGTTTCAGCCGTTGTGTGAAACTCATTTGTGCGCCTCCGATCTCCAAGTCTCAGCACCTGTATAAAGACAAAAATCGAGCCAATGCTAGAGTGCCAAACACAATCGAAGCCCTACATAATAGTTGCCTTTGCATAATTAATAATGATGGACTCTCTGCGCTTCATCTGTCTGCGCAAAATGGGCACAATCAGAGTACTAGGGAACTTCTTTTGGCTGGAGCTGATCCCGATGTACAAAATAATGTAAGTATAGCTATGAATAACTGTTTGTAGTTAACACAAAGTAATTGCGTTCTGCCTTAGTATGGAGACACTCCGTTGCATACTGCCTGCCGTTACGGTCATGCTGGCGTCACCCGGATTCTAATTTCGGCGTTGTGCGATCCAAACAAGACCAACCTAAATGGAGATACTGCGTTGCATATCACCTGCGCAATGGGACGTCGCAAGCTAACAAGGATTTTACTGGAGTCCGACGCGCGCTTGAGCATAAAAAACGCACAGGGCGAAACATGCAACTGCATTGCAGTTCGAAAAAACTATCGGGAGATAGTTGACATTCTGAGCTCACCGAGACGAATACGTAACCAGAAGGAAAAGCCAAGAGAAAGCAGCAGGGCAACTCAGGATAAGGACACAATAGAAAAGGCAGTCAATTGGTCTCCTTATGGGTGTCACTATTTTCCCGATCCGCGTGCGTTCCCCTCACCAAAGCTGGAGACACTACCCAAAGAGCCTCTGCAGCCAGGCGAGCAGTATTTTCTGGACCTTGCTGGACGCATTCACAAGGGGCCAGTGAGCGTGGGCAATTTTTGCTACTGTGGTCCATTCTTTCAGCACATAGAGAACAAGCTGAATTGCAACCGCAAAAGCTTAAAAAAGTATGTACACAAGACAAAGGAGAGGTTGGGCCATAAGGTTCAAGCTCTGGCGATAAAGACAAATGGCCAAATAGAGCAGTTGACGCGCACCATGATCGAGGATCGGATCCGTTGTGAGAGCAAACGACAATATCTCAATGAGTTCTTACGACGGGACGATCCATTGAGATCAACAGTCGATTGCCAAATGAAGTGCCCAAGAGTAGAGCGGGCATTATCGAGAAGCCGCAGCTTGGAGATCCTGGAAAGTAATTTTGAAAGCCAGAAACTATCAACCTCTAAAAGCGTCGATATACTGGAAAATGAATCTGTGGAAGTCGTCGTTCACGCTGATGGCGTTACCGCGGCAGACGATACTGAAAGCGATACAGAAAATGGATCCGCAATGGTGCGGGAAAGTTTCGAGTGTGTTGATGCTCTAACTACGGGAACAGATGTGGTCCATGCCCATGAGCATGGAGAATTAGAGCATTCAAAGCTGGATGAATTGAAGTTAGACTACCTCAAGGTATCCGAGCGATTGGGCGTGTTGCTGCAGAAAACCACTATGATTATGGAAAGAGATAGTGAACAAGAAAAACGGCTTCATCTCTGTAACAATCCCAAGTCCCGGAATGAAGTGCAAAGTATTGCATTAATATCGGATCAGGTAAACAATAGCAATGGGGAAAATCCCGTTCAATGCAATCTACAAGAGGACAAAGTTAGCGTCAGGAGTCCCAATTTCGATGAATATGTTGATGTGGTAAGGCCTTACCCAAACTCAAGTGAAACATCCAATCCATCGCAGAACTCCTACAGTTGGGATTGGGAAGTTTCGCCCACTGGCAGTCACCCGCCTCTAGACTGTCGGAAGTTTTTTCCCAGAATTGGTAGGGGAGAAAATATGCTCAATACCGTTATCAAGGCACTTAAAAAAGACGCCTCTTTTGCAGATTTAAACAAGGAGGAGGTTACTCTTAACGAAACGGCAGGCAGAATATGCGGAGATAAGCTAATGTATAAAGATCATGACCGAGAGTCTCCCAGATTTAAATCAGATGCTAATTCAAATTTTTTGAAACGCCAACCCCTGTGCTTAGATGAAAGTTTCTCCACGATGTCAGCACTTTTCTACACAAACTCCATAGCACCGAAAATGCACTCTCCACAATACCCTGAGGGAATGTCGCGTCCCAATGGAAGCGCAGGAAAAATTGAAATCAAGAACAGTGAAATTAAATGTCTTAAGATACCCAATGCCTCTGAAATCGTTGATATAGATTCTCGTCTACTATGCAAAGCAGATTCCAACACACAATCTAGCCATGGCTTTGCACAATTCTCCAGTTTAAATGACAATTACGACCATTTCGGTGCTAAAGAACCCATAAAAAGTGTACCAAATCTATACCCACCATACACGAAAAAAGCAAGCCCTCATCAATTTCAATTGGCTTTGGCCGGAAGACACATACCAAAAGATGCCTACTTTCATGATCTACCCAACAACCGCCTGCAAAACCCACAAACAAACATTAGCTCTACCTGCCCACCGCATCCCAGTTTCTTCCCCAACAATATACCTTATGTCACCGCTAGAGGCAGAACTTTTACGAGGCAACTAGCACTTCCAGATAGTAATGTATCTACACGTAGGGGCCCAGAATTATATGATAATGTTGCGTTTCACCTAAGTAACCCATTGCCTAGTTCTATAAACGCACACTGGCAGAATAACCTTCCAGGGGATGAAGTCCATATTGAGGAAATGCCAGGAATTGACCTATACAACAATGTTTCGAGCCTAGTTTGAATATCTATAAAAAAAAACAATAAATATTAATGTAAATAATTACTTTAGACATTTTAACCGTATACATTGCAGAGTGGCTAATTTCGCCACTACAGTGTACTAGCTCGCAGTAGTTGCAGTGGAGACTCCCACTATTAAATATGCAATTACAGTCAACTAGTGCTGATTTAGAGACCGTTCTCTAGTTTTGTTGGCGCAATGGGAAGCTGACGTCGTAAGCGAAGAAAATTATGATCAGCGATAATTGGGAGAGCGTTGTATTGTTTTACTATGCCAATGGCGATCAGATACCTCTGGCAGAAGCAGAGCCACCATTGCTTTTATTGTCACTCAAACTACCGCAATTCCCACTCAACAACTCACACTACCGTTCACTCAAACACCGCATATAACATAGTTGACTTTCAGTTGCGGATCTTCGCTGCAGTTTTCTGATGTAAATAGGTATCCTACTAATATTTCATATTTATCCCCCAACACCTCGTCCAATCGTTTACTGGAGCAACTGGAATATGCTTTGTGGGGTGGAGTATAAATACTTTATGAATATTGGATCAAAATATATTTTCTTTAAAAATGTTTAATAATAGTATTTATGTATGTGTAAATATCAGAATGTCAAGTACATATTTATTGATAACAGATCGTTTTGGTGTTTTGATAGACGACATGCGGCTCCCATCACGATATACGAGTACGTAATAAATTAAATGATACAAATCTTTAAATTAATTAATGTGGAATTCAAATAAAATTCCCTACGTTGGGTGACTTTATATGTTAATTTCAATAATAAAGAAAGATGCTTGTTATTATATATATGTATACTTTGTTGTTGATGTTGCAATTTAGCACAATGATTATTTTGTTTCTCGATGTTCGATAATTAATTTAAAATTCTATAAATGACACCACAGAAAATGCTGCCTTCTACTTAAATTTAACGGCCACTTAATAATATCTTAATTCTGTGTAGTCGTAAATATTATTACAAGTTACAGTAGCCAATAATATAGTCACTTTTCATATCTCCTAATTTAACTCTATTAATAATAGTTTTGCGTTTTGTTAGGGCTTGTTGGCTTGAAATCAATGAAGATATAACCCGGCTTTTTGTCACTCTAACTTAACAATGTTGGTTGAAACTTTAAAGGTTAGCAATTGGGATGAATTATGTTCGCATGCGGCTTTGAAAGTGACATATTCAACAGGTAATGTCTCAAAGTGGACTGTTATCTGAATCTTCGCGTTCTTGGATTGTAGTTATGCTTTGTTGCAAGGCATTCGGTGTGAGCCACTCTCTGAAAATGTCGCAGTTGAGTACTGGAAATTGAAGTATGTACCAATATTTAAAAAAGGGTACTTACTTTGGCAAACATCTTTGTAAAAATGGCACACAGGAGCTAAAATGCGCAAGACGATTGACCCAGCTAGGAATTTCTTGTCCGCAAAGTATCTGTTAATAAGAGGGCTTAAAATATCTTTGATCCAGTTGTGTTTAAGTACTCACTTGAGTCAAGGAGCCTGAGAAGTGGTTACAATTATTATTCATGAGATGATACCGATCGCCACGGAATTGATTGCCCAATTCCTCAACAATCCTGCGCAAATCTTCATAAGTAAAATCAGTCCAGCCAATTTGGATGCTCTGTCGGAATTGAAATTGATCACCAAGCTCGTCATGATCGCGGGGGGATATTTCAAATACGCCGGTAAAGGGAAAAGGGTGGCCACCATATGCAAATTCAGTACCAAATGCTTCAACGCCGGAATGGAATACTCCAAGGCCTATAGATGTGGTGTATTCATTGATCCAGTACTGCAAATAACGATTCATATTATTTTAATTTTGTAAATACATAATACTTTCGAGATTTTATATACTTTATTTTATAAGTCTTATATTATATTATAAGTTTTATTAGTTTATAATTTTATAATAAATTGTTAAATAATTAATAATTTGCATGTGAGTGGCGCATTAATTCATAAGCATTCAATGTTTGTAAAGCTAGGATAAAACAATAAATAAAATCAAATTCACAAAGAAAAACTGCCTTTCTTAGTATATTAAACTATATTTTTTTTGTGATTAGGAATGCCTCAAAATCATTTCATCACTCTCGTTTTCTGATGTTTATATTGGATACAAGATACAAAGCATAAGTAAGAAATAATATAATATTTGATTCTGGAAGTTCATTATTTTTGGCATTAAATAATTATCAATTCGTTTCGGATATCTTGAATTTGTCAGAATTAGGAAGACAGGAAGAAAATCTGTTAGACAATGTTCAGCCTATACGACATGACTACCTCTCTATATCTCCGGTTTTACCACGGAAGATAAAGTTATCATATTCTTTGGAGTTTTTTTACTCACCATATCATATACGTTCAATATTACAGGTTCTCTTGTTCCCATATTGGCTGGCAAGAGTTCTTCATTACCAATCTCGTCTTTTGGAACACTTAGACAACTGGGAAACGACAGATTGCACGGTAGTCCGTTGGAGAACATCGAATAAATGCGTTTTTGGTTTTCGGGCTTACTAGATGTGTACAATCTGGTTGGGGATTAAGAAGAGACATGTATGAATGTACATAACTGGACATCTGCACACAGCTGCACAATCCATATATGAACCATAAATTCATAATCATTTATGCAGTGTAATTGTGCATTAACACATCTGTAGGTATGTTTATACATATGTCGATTTGATGTGCACATATCTGGATAAGTACTCATTCTCTTATATATATTGGTACATACTTGCATATATGTATATGCACGAACGCGAAAACTTTGTGCATGTATATTTTCTTTACATATGTGTCATGCACAAAATCTCATCCTTACATCTGTAAAATGGTTTTAATATCCCATGCTCTCAAAATTGTTTCAAATTATAAACGCAAAATATATTAAAAATCGACGTTATTCACTTCCGCTTCTAAATTTAGTTTACATACAATTTTTTGTTTATGGATTGATTTGTAGAATTGTTCAGATGAACGAGTCAGTTATCGTTATCGAGCTTGAACTTAAAATCAGATTCCATTTAGGTTCAGGTTCAAAATTGAACCCAGTGTAATACAATTGGTTCTTTAGTTTATAAAATGCTGGGGCTCTAACTTATGTTGATTGAATACAGTACCCTGAAATCTGCAAAATTGCTATGGCTTAAGTGTTTTTAGTATTTACTAAAAGCTTTTAAATAACTTCACCAACAAGTATGTTTGTATAGATCAAATCTGAAATTTAGGACAGTTATCCTCAGCCGATTGAGCTACAATTTTACATGCACGTTAAGGTTGGATGGCAATTCATAGTCATGTATTGTATCCTATAGTTTTTTGGTAAGAACTCACCACATCATATATGTTTAATATTAAAGGTTTTCTTGTTTTCATGTTGGATAGCAGGAGTTCTTAATTAACAATCTCGTCTTTTGGACGAGAAAACGACAGATTGCGCGGTATTTCGTTGGAGAATATTGAATAAATGCGTCGTTGGTTTTTGGTCTTAGTAGATGTGTGGAATCAGCGAAGTGACGTTATTCTTAGTCGAATACGGCGAGTCACCAAAGAGGGGGGACTAGTTATTTTTACGCACCCATAAATATGAGTAGCTAAGTGACTACATTCTTAAATTCCAATTCTTAAGTGCATATGTATGTAACATGCAAAAGGAAAAAGTATTCACAACCGAGCCCCCTCCATTCTGTAAAAACGTATATCTACCAATATTTTTGCATTTGATTGATTAAAAATCAATATGTATATATGTAAGATCTGTCAAATTATTATACCTATCGAATAACAATTGTAGTCAAAATAGCTAAGAAAAAAACGTTTTCCCACCCACCAAAGAAAAGGAGTGTTACATACTTTTAAGAGTGTGTAAAATATCAAATAAATGATGTGTACAGGTGTTTTGTAGTCGAAATTTCGCCCATAGCGTTCTTATTTCTTTAGTTTTATCGCATTGTGCTATTACATTGTGCTATTTCGGTATTACTACCAAAGAAAGCCGGCATAGAAATAAGTCAAACATATAGGCGAAGACTTGATCCAATATCTATCTGACATTTTTACACTATTTACACAAATTGTATATTCATTTTGTCAGGAAGTTTGATAGAAACATTTCCGACTAAATAAAGTATATAAATTATATACACGACAAGGGGTCTATATAAACATGTGAATGTCCAGATAGGCCGGGCCGACGGTTTCAACCTCAAAATATTAGACTTAAATGCTAGAGAGCTGGGGTTTTCCAGAAGCTTTTTAAATTAAATGAAAATGGGATTTCATAAAATAGATTTTAAAAATATATATGTTGCAAGATATCTCTTAGCTTGCTAAATGTAAATTTAAAATAAATAAATATTAATACAAAAACTAAAGCGACTCGATATTTAACACATTTAATTATGCCGGTGAATTTAAAACTAAAACAATCCATAGTGTCAATACCGCGCATGCTCTTTTCTTCATGTAAGTTCTCGCCAAAGCTGCGGTGACAGTAGCAGTAGAGGAACAACCACCATAATGAATGGGTGATATGTATAGTAGTGGGGTGTGTGCATTCGATTCAGAAATTGCCGGCTCTCTCAATCGTCATATTCAGCATTTAAGGTGTTTGAGTAAAAGCTGTTTCAGGGATTGTCATTATCCCATTTGAATATAAAGCTTAGTCGTCGTGTCTTTAATGTGAAGTTTTGCTATTATTATTCTTATATTCCATGCTCGGAAAACGAATAAATAAATATTATAAGCCCATTTTTTTCTTATCCTGAAAATATACTCGTACACATATCGCAAAAATAACCAATTTGATTGTTTTCTTTATTAATTGTGCCAGCAGAATCATTTACAATAAATTACAATTCAGCTCATTTCAATCATTTGAGCAACGTCTGTTGACCGTGACCTTTAGTTGAAGTGTTGACGAACAATTTCGAATCGGATTAAAATGGAACGCGTTTTGGGGTCCACAGAAATGTAATATTGTACAATTCATAACATGGAAAACTCTCCATCCAACTCAATTGAAAAACAAATTGATAACTTTCTGGAACACTTTAAGCGCAGTGCTTCCAAGGCCATAGATGCAGAGTGGGGTGGAAGTGGCAGTGCCTCCGCGCAGGCAACGGCAACAGCATCAACAGTCACATCCGCAATCAATAACGACCAAGAGGAGAGCCCGATGCATCAGTCAATACAGTGTACTCTTCAAGGGACTAAAAGGGAATCCAGCTGTTTAGATATATCTGAGCTATCGGGTAAGCAAACCTATATAAAATACTATTCTGTACCGGAGCTTCCTGTTATCATTAGCAATAGTATGTATGTATATGATAGGCGACGATGCAAAATGATTGATTTTACTGATAAAGTTATGCCTTTGCTTTCATGTGAGAACTTGATTCGTCATACAGCAAGTACACATATCTACCTCTAGGCATGTAAATGGAATAAATGGGGAGTGATTCGGTAGAGTAACTAAATGGAAAAAGTTTCACATTTTACTGCACTTGAATGGCCGCTCTTATGACGTACATTTAAGAAATGTCTCCCCCATTTGCAGTAGCATACAGGTACAGCAAAGGGGTTTCAATTCGTGTGCACCTTATGTCTTTCACCATTTGTCATTAAGCTTGCAACGCATAGAAGAAAGCATTTCCGACTATATAAAATGTTTATATTCTTGATCAGTACGACAAGGGAATTCGATATAGCCATGTCCGTCCGTTTGTCCATCTGTTTCAACCCCAAGATCTCAGAAGTCTTAAAAGCTGCAGACCTGAAAATTTTAGCAGAGGCTTCTTTTGTCTGTACGTGGTAAAGTTCAAGATTCTATGTATATGCATAAGAATATTGTACTAGTTAACAGCCAGATTGAATATGGGTTAACCAACTTTTTCTGATACATATGATACATACATAACTTTTTCCGATCAAATTTTATAAGTAGATGTTACTAAGTATTCATTCTGAAAAACACGGTTAAGGGGGAGCTATATGATATAGAGGTGAGTTCTTAATTAAATTTTTTCAGTGAACGTGAGGCGACCCATTTGAGGCGGCCCACGTCTGCTGGCCTGATCCGTTCATGATCGGGCACTATATCATATAGTTCCCATATAACCCATTGTTCCGAAATAAACTGTTAGGAGCATAACTTTCTGTTTTTCATCCAAATCAAATAAGCGATTGTTACGAAATGAACTTTTAGGGGCATAACTTTTCTGGTTTTCATTCAAATCAAACCAAGTTCGGTTTGTGAGTCGCGATCGATCAATTGCGATGTAAAGACGTGTCAGCGGCCAGCAATCATTTCGTTTTCGACTATTGCAGATGCAGAGTTCTATAAATAGAATTTTGCGGTCAGCCTTTCATCATTAACAACAAAAACGATTACATACGAAGCTTTGCTTGATTTCGTATATCTCCGCGAGTGCTTATGCACTCAATTGAGTATGCAAGGTCTGCAATCACGATGTCCGATTCCAACAAATCAATAGATTTGTCGTTTGTGCAAGACACAGTAAAAGCAGAAAGCGAAAACTCGGCTCACCACAAGCTCTCAAGAAAAAAAGTGAATTAATAGTGCAGCCATAGCTTTTCCCCCACCAGACAACGCCTCCTGCCAGTCGGATCGAACATCAGCCTTTTTAAGCGCCTACTACACTCTTTACTTCAACCAGAAATGGTACCTAATACCCCTGAAGATGCGGACCATGCCGCATAAAAACTCCAAGATGCCATAGTTGAAGCAGCGCTCCTAGCTGCTCCACCCTCCTATGGAACACAATGTCATTATAGTCATAACATTCCACTGTTCCTGCAGGCCAAAATCTGCTGGCATATAAGCGATGGACAAGGAGTCGCAGGCTACGAACACACTGCAAGCCCCAAAAGATTATACAATGAGGCCACTAGGAACTCAAATGTCTTCTGGCTGATCTACAAAGCAGGCGCATCAGCGATGCTTTAAAAAAAGCTGACTCACCAGCATGTGCTGAATTTCGACTGGCAATTCACACGCAAACTGAAGAGGCAATCTTTGTGTCACCATCTTATTCGCAGCTCATCTGGCGCATAGCTCATGGGAAATGAAGCGCAGGCTGAAGCTTTTGCCGATCACCTCAAGGATCACCGCTGCTCACCGCAGAAATGCTAAACATCGAGAATATCGAGGAAAAAGAGATGGCGGAGTCCTCAGGGCACTGCCAGAGTCCAAAATCGAATCCATAGTTCTGTCTAACGCCATTCTTCGCATCCAACACTTGCAGCCTGATGGAAACGTGCTACGATTGTGATGATTCCAAAGCTAGGCAAACCCACAGGAGAGATAGCCTGGTATAGACCAATTAGTTTGCTGTGAGTACTATCCAAGGTATTTGAAAAAATACTTCTGCGACGAGCACTAGTGCAGATGGATCAAATAGGGTCAATACTAGACCATCAACTTGGATTTAGGAGCCAGTATGGAACCCCGGAACAAATACACCGAGTTGCCCATCACATTTTTTGTGCTTTCGAGGAGAGGGAATACTATTCTGCAACCTTCCTAGATGTCAAGCAGGCCTTTGATCGCGTCTGGCACATAGGATTCCTAAACAAAATAAGGACTGGGAGGGCAAACTTACTACAAACTGTTAGCCTTCTACCTGCCAGGAAGAAGCTTTCAAAAGAACAGGCTACTTCGTCGACTCGGCCAGTAAGAGCACACTATACACTTTGTACGCAGCATACACGCCGTTGCCTTCATCTGACACTAGAATGCTAGTAGCGCCATACGCAATTAATACGGCAATACTGAGCCGCACTTCGTCTGCGCAAGTAGCATCAGAAATGCTACAAGCGTATTTAGATGAGTTCAAGAGCTGGGCGGAACTCTGGTGCATCACCATTAACACGCAAAAATCACTTTTGCCAACAGAAGAGGGGACTGCCCTGAGGTCACACTGGGATCTCCAATACCAAGAGCTACTAAAGTAAAATATTTGGGAGTCACATTTGACGGAAGACTGACATAGTTCAGACAGTTAAAAACTGCAAATTAAAATTTAAAAAACTGGACTGAATGCTGGGGAGTTCTAGCAAACTGCCGCTACGTAGCAAAAGAACAATTTATAATGCGATGGTACCACCAGTTTTCACATACGCAACTCTGGGGAACTGCTGCCAAGACCCATTTTGAAAAAAATAAACAATGCAGCACAAGACTCTGAGAAAATGCACTGGAGCTGACTGGCTTGTGAGAAACGTAGTCCTACATAACTACTTCAACATTCCACCATAGCTAATTTGGAGACACAGCTCAAGATACACGGACAGTCTTTCTGCACTCCCAGACCAACAAGCTTAGCCACTTGTATACTCATAGTCATAAAAGCTGTTCGCCAACCCATTGCTAAGGTTATTAAGTTATAAATGCGCTATAGAGTCTTAAGATAATAAGTTCCAATAAAGTATTCAGAAAAAAAGGGTTTGTATCCCTTTCAGGAAGCCCGCCGACCAGATTTGCTATAGATCATTTAAATATTTACAATGTGAATGCTATAAAACTTTGGAAAGCCGGAGCTAGCCATCCTTTCTTGTGTTTAATACCCTTACTGGGGGTGTTATTAAGCCTTTGTTACGACATTATAGAAAGAACCACATCGTATAATCTTAATCAGTTTGATAATTCTACGAGATCTAGTCTCTTAAAAAGTACATTGGTACACTTTAATAGTATTGAAAACTTGTTTGTTATTTTTAATAAGAATTAATAAGAAATCACATTAAGCAAACCAACACCTCGTTGCATATTTATACAGAAATGTATTTGCAATATGAATGAGAAAGCTTTCCTCTCTGATACTACATATCGCACACGTTCTACAAAGTGTGTCGCAACTTAAAAACACCATTTTTGAGTGAGTGATGGATGAAGATTTATTTGTTAACAAAACTAGATAATACCCAAATTGTAACTGGGGTTCTCACCCAAATGAGAAAAAACAAAAAAGGAAATCTATTTTCAGCGTTCAGACAATAGGACTATCTGACAAAAATTTCAGCTCTATCTTTTCTGAGATCTTGGCGTTGAAAAAGGCGGGCGGACGGACATCGCTATATCGACTCCCTTTGTCGTGCTGATCAAGAATATATATACATTATATAACAGGAAACGCTTCCTGATATAAGTACCATTTTGTGAATGGTATAAAAATAATTTTCTATTTAGTATTTGTATTAGTGCAAATGTATGTAAAAGGCAGAAGGAAGCGTCTCCAACCCCATAAACTGTATATATACTTGATCAGCATCAACAGCCGAGTCGATCTAGCCATGTCCGTCTGTCCGCCCGTATGAACACCTAGATCTCGGAGACTATAAGAGCTAGAGTTACCACATTTGGTATGTTTACTCCCCTTCAGATCGTTTGTTTTAAAATTTTGCCCCGCCCCTCCCACACCCGCAAATCGATAAAAACTTTACATATCCCATTTAGCTGAAACTCGGTTTGCAATGTACTAGCACATAATCTACCGAGTTGCCGAATTTCGGATAGATCGGATAATAACATTAGACAAATAGTAAAAAACACTGTATGAGAGTACCCCACCACCAAAAAATTGAAAAAGTGTTGCTTAATTGTGTCGAATATTAAATAAATGCTGAGTACGCGTCTTACAGTCGGAATGTCGACTATAGCGTTCTTACTGGTTATACTCGTACTCTAGTGGAATAAACGAGTATATTGTATTCGTGCAAATGTATGTATCGGGTATAAAGTATATAGATACTTGATCAGGGACAACAGGCGAGTCGATCTAGCCGTGTCCAATCAAGTTTGTCTTAAAATTTAGCTATGCCATCTCAAATCGATAAAGTCGTTATATCTCCCACATTTCTTGACAGATTTAGTTAAAACTCGGCTTATATATTTATTAGCACATAATCTACCAATTCATTAAGATCGGATAATAATTGTAGATAAAATCGTAAGGTTATACTTGTTATACTGGTGCTCTAGTAGAGTAAACGAGTATATTGCATTCGTGAAAATGTATGTAACAGGCAAAAGGAAGCGTTTCAGATCTCATAACAGCCGTGCCCGTCTGTATGAACATTTTGATCTCGGAGACAAATTTTCTATTTTTATACTCGTACTCAGGTAGACCAAATGTGGTATGTAGGCACTCTTCGTGGAGTGTAAGATCAAGTTTGTTTTAAAATTCTGCCACGCCCCTGTAATTTCAGAAGTCTTAAGCTCGCATAGCTGCGATTATTCCAGAAAAGATACTTCTGGAAAAAAATTTCGGATTTTATTTGAGGAGACCCCACGTCCGCTCACGAAATTTGATTCGGATTATATAATATAGCTCCATATAACCGATTGCAGATCGGACTATGTGATGTAGCTTTCCTTGAACTTAACCAGAATACAAATTTCAGCTTTGTATCTGTATGACTCTGATATCCCGAAGATGAAACAGACGGATGCTGACAAATACTGACAAATAGTGTAACACTAGATGTGTTATATGAGTGTTTAGTTCAACAATATTCATTTCTTTGAAATTTTAGGCCACACCTTCATAGTTAGTTGAACTAGGCGGCAAAGTTAAAAGTGTGCCCGCTTTTCGTATGAGCATTTCGATAGTATCAAAATACATTTGGCTTAACTATCGAATGCTTAATGCTTGCAATTTCACAACTAACCTTTGTAATTTAAATTAGCCATATAATTTGACTGCTGTGATTAAAAGAACTCAAACGGAAACGGGTTAGAGAACCTTAACCTACTCATTTTTGCCTGAATTACAGCACTGATTTTCAAGCGATAGTTGTAACAAAATCTAAAGGCTATAGTCGGTATCGATAGGTAATAAAAAAACTGACATATGTTGCATGTAATATATAAGATAAATGCACATATAAATAGTCGAAGTCGTGGCTTCCAAAATTGATAAATAGTGTGTGTGTGTGACTTAAACCAACATCATGCGAACATTCATACAAGATAATACTGCAAGATCATCTACTTATATTTAGATATACATACATATAAAATATATAAATTACTAACAGCACTGAAAATTGCCGCTTCATGTGAAGCGTGAGTCGTTTACATAGAATTATGTATTTTGAAACATATAATGTACGTACATTTCATACATATCTATTTATAATGGGGACGTCAACCAATCTGTACTGCAGCCTTATTGTTGTTGTAGACAAGAGTCGACTAGTAACACTTGTACTTACATACCACATATGAGAAGATATTAAAAGCATCTAGCTCAGTTCAGTTCGTAGCTCTCGAACTTCATTGCCTTACTTGTCAAGTGCATAACCAAGTTTTCGGTAAATACAAAATTTGTGTATCTGATCATTTCTCATATATTGAAGCCAAATGCCTCACAAACTGAATTTTGCTGACCAATCCCGCAAGGAATCCGTCCGCGAGCAGGAAACAAACGACAAATGCATTGCAGACGTCGTCATGAAGGGAGGCAGTGGCATATTGATCGGCACCGTGCTCACACTATGCTTTACACGCCCACGCACCTATCCCATATTTTTGGGCCTGGGGTTCGGCCTTGGCCTCGCCTACGATTGCTGCCAGTCCCGTTGGAATGCATTGCCCACTGAGAAGCACGAATAACTTGCATCAAATGTTTTCCAAGTGTGTTTGAATCAAATTTTATAAAACCACATAGTTGACGTTTTTACTGTTCTTTTGTTCTTTTTCCACGCAGTCTTCGAAATATTCGCAGCAATTGAATTACCACAAAAGGCATGCTTGGTCTGCAACACAAAGATTACTGTTGTTCTTTTACAAGCGTGTGTATACATTCAACTTGAAAACATGATTACTGTTCTGAGCTTGTTAAAGTACTCGAATATATTTGTAACTGTGAACATGTCGTTAATTGTATTTTTCGAGTCTCAGCGCAAGAGAAAGAACTGCTGCAGTCCAAGTAGGTATGGGATTGGAACCTGGAAGCTTAGGTATGAGCTACTTGATTCTTCCAAGTTCTTGGGTATACTGAACTAATACTAATGCACTTTTTACCCTTTCTTATACCTGCATACCATATTTATTACATATTCACTCACAAATTGGTATACAGTGAAATTTTAAAGCATTACTGCATTACGCGAATTTTGAAAACTTTACTCCTTAAAGCCAATGAATATACCTTTTTATCGTTCATACACACTTTTATATTAAAACAAGTCATAACGCTATAGTCGATTTTCCGACTGTAAGATACTCATCATATATTTCATATTCGAGACACTCAAAAGTATGCAAAAACTTTTTTTTTGTTGGGGGGGGGGGGGGGGGGGGGTGCTTCTATCATACAGAATGTTTTATACAATTTCGTCTACAATTATTTTCCGATCTTAATGAAATTTGGCAAATCGGCAGATTACGTGCTCATACATATATTTCAACTGTTTGTGTCAAAAATTGTGGGAGATATAAGGTTGTTATCTATTTGTGGGGACGGGAGAGGGCGTGCTAAATTTTTAAATCAAACAATCTAACGAAAGATTTGGGGAGAGCCTACATACCTAATTTGGTAAATCTAGCTCTTTTAGTCTCCGGACAGACCGACATGGTCAACCGGATGTTGATCACGAATATATATACTTTATGGGGTCGGAAACGCTTCCTTTTGCTTGTGACATACTTTTGCACGAATACAATATACTCGTATTCTAGAAGAGTAAACGAGTATAACAAGAACACAACAGTCGATAGTGAAATACCCTGTACCTAATAAACCGCTATTAAATAAAAAACCGCTCTTGATCAACTTCGGACAAATTCGGATTTGGGGTCTCTTAAAATGGATCAATTTGGATGAAAAACAAACATGAATGAATGAACACCAAATTCCGAAAAACTCTTTTATGGGGGCTATATACTATATCATCCGATCTGAATACAATTTTGACTGTGAATGTGGGGCCTTCTTAAATGGATGAAAACCTAATTTGGTTAGATACAATTGGTTCTTTGGGGGCAATGTGATGTAGTTGCCCGATCTGTATAAAATTTGATCAACAGACATGGGACCTCATAAAATTAATACAACACAAATTTGTTTTGTTTTGGGTGAAAAACAAACATTTTGTGTTCATTTCGAAAAAGTAGATTCTATGAGGGTTATATGATATAGTTGCCCGATCAGAATCAAATTTGGTCAGTTGATGTAGGTGGCTCTAGGACATATAAACCCAAAATTTGGCTCAATTCCTATGAGTGGGAGGGTCAAAAAAATAAAATAAACTTGATCAGGGTACATACTTATGGAAAATTAAAATGCAAATTTTAAGGTTTTATCTTTTTTAGTTTCCAAGATCTAGATTTTCATACATCCGGACGGACAGACGGACATGGCTAGATCGACTCGGCTTGTCGTGCAGGGATAATAAAAAAACAAAACGTGTAGCATACTTTTGAGTGTCTCGAATATTTATAGTCGGAAAATCGACTATAGTGTTCCTACTTGTTAAAAGTTGTAAGAATCTCTTATTTCTTGTCATTCAAAAACAGTTACCATTAGTAAAATTTGCCCTTTTCCAAATATTTAATTTTTGCTTTTTACTTACAGACAATGACGTCGAAAACGCACTGGCTGAATCCCAGTCGATTGTGTTGAGTGCGTCACAAACCCATCAGCGACAGTTGATAAGCCAGCACATGATCGACTCGCAGAACTCTGTCAGCAGTGGCACTTCCATACAGACCGCGCTCTTTCAATCGCTAACCAATTCGCCGGCCCACCAAGCTAGTCTTGGCACAGGACAGCAGCAACACACAGCCTCTACGATCAGCAGCAACTCGACCAGCAGCTCTGTTAACTCACAGGGTGTTGTCTATGCCGCGGAAGCGGTGTGCTCTCAACGTGCCGCAGAGCATATCAACTCCTTGCTGGAGCATATTAGCCCAGCGCAGGGAGCTGCGGCCATGAGCTGTGAGGGAGTTCTCAACATAGCCGATGTGGCCGATCTGCTGCATCCGCAACACGCCATAATAACGGGCGGCCGCTCCCAGGAGGGATGTCCGCTAATCATCTTCCCGGATAACAACAATTTTAATTCGTTGGAAGAAGCTGACTACCAGAAGCTTATTCTATACCTAAGTTCAGTGCCATCGTAAGTTTAGATATATGTGTTAGAGCTGTGGAATATGCATTATCTATATGTATATACCTTTTGTAGGTTGCAAGATGCCGACCTTGGTTTCCATTTAATTATTGATCGACGAAAGGACAGGTGGACTTCGGTAAAATTAGTTTTACAGCGAATTTCGGTATGTATTTGCACACAGTTTTCATAAAAGGAATATCCTGAGTAGATCCTTGTGCTGCATTGTAGATTTATTTCCCAGGCATTATACACGTAGTGTATGTGCTACGACCATCGGGCTTGTTTCAGAAGGCCATATCGGAGGTAAGCTCCAAGTTTTCCAAGGATGAATATCGATTCCGGCTTGTGGTGTGTTCAGCTCTCTCCGACTTACATGAGTTTATCGATCCTAGCCAGTTAACGCCCGATATGGGCGGGGTGTTAATCTATTCTAATCACGAGTGGATTCAACAAAGAATCGTAAGTACTTACACATAGACTCCAAGAGTCACCTATTCAAGTAAAAATATCTTTTCAGTCACTTGAGAAATTCTCTAGTCTAACCCATCAAGTGTCTGCTGAATTGGACATTTTCATCCAAGCCATACATGATACCGAGTTTCCCAATTCTGTCGAGGCAACCAAAAAGCTATTGGAAAATCAGGGCACCGACTACGCTCGACTGAAGGTTCGACTAGCGCTCTTTTTTGCACTATATTTGTTATAATTATTATTTTTTAGGAAGAAATATTGGCTGCAGCGAAACACGGGGAGGCACTTTTGGATAATATTAGATCAATTGAAGAACTCAAGGAGTTTTCCGAGCGCACCGGCAACGTCAGCGCCATCGAGAGGTAAATATATACTTGTATAGTTTTTGCGCACTTCTCATCCATTCTATAACTTCTCTAAACTACGCGTCTCTATATTAACTATTTCTAAGCTAACCCGAAAGCGATTTAGTTTCTTATAGCTCTGCACTGGTTTTGTATTATTTTATTTTATTCAAGAGAATGTTTTGAAACAATAATATATGAGGCCATTCCGTATTTCGAAACTTATAAATGTCCTTAATTGTAATTCAATATTGATGTATATGTTGCTTTCTGGATTTTGCTTCAGCTATAGCAAAGCAGTTAAACACAGTTATAATAAAAAAGTAAGAACGCTATAGTTGATATTTCGACGATAAGATACTCGTACTCAGTTTTTATTTAATATTCGACACTCGAAAGTAGGCTCTCAAACAAAAAAAGAAAAATTTGTTTTTTATACTTTTTAGTGTGTCGAATATTGAATAAATACTGAGTACGAGTATCTTATAGTCGGAATATCGACTTAGCGTTCTTACTTGTTTTTTCTTATTTCAACATTATGGGGTCTCGACAAAACTGAAAATGCATACGATATATCGACCCCTAATTGCGAAAATAACGTATATACAATTTTTTATCGTGGTTGTTTATAAATGTATTTCTTTTAGTCATATTGAAAAATTTTCCTGTACACTATATACTATTAATATACTATATATTATATATATATGCTATATAAATTACAATATACTTTAAAAAATGAATGAGGCATGTTATATTTTTTCGATTTTTATACCCTTGCGAGGGTATTATAGTTTTTTTTTTTTCATTCGAATTGAACCGCATTTGGTAGAAGTCAGCTTTAACGTGTGCTGACCAAATTTTATTTGGATCGGATCACTATATAATATAGCTCCCATGTAACCAAGCTATTCGGAATGAACTCTTAGTATAGCAAAACTGCTTGTATACATCAAAATTCATAAATGCGTACAATCAAAACTAAAGATTTAAATGTAAAAGTGTATAATAAAGAGGATTATAATCATTGTCTTTAAAGATGCGAAACGTTTTTTTATAAATCTGGTGTGACATTCTCGAGTAAGGGTCAAAATTACAGCGCTCCTCTGAAAAATGCAAAATTAAGCGAATTCCCAATACTCAGCCGTTTCTCCATAGATTTTTGAAAATTACACCTCAAACGACGCAGAATTATACAATTTTTTTCTAGTTTTCCTTGAATTTCAAAGTCGAAAAATCGGAAAAAATACAAAAACAAGATTTTCTTAATTCAAAATTACATAGCTGTGAAACTAATGAATTAAATGTAAAAGAGTGTATAAGAGATTAATACATATATTAATTAGTTTTTAAACGCCGTAAATATTTTTAAAATCGACTGCGGACTGAGGTTGCTAAGTGCGGAACAAAATGTAGTCTTAGGCTGTCACTCCTGGTTAGGATCACATTTCGGATTTTGTACAAGCTGTAGCGATCTGCGAAGTAATTACCATAACCGTACTAGCTAAACTTTCAGCCTTATATGTGTCCTATGCATCTGGACTATGGCCAGCAGTATTTTCTTTTGCATGAAATCCACGATTCAGCATTTCGTTTCATACCAAGGGTGCACGAAAAAAGTGGTGGCAATCCAGTCTCGAGCACGATGTTCTATTTGATGAAAAAGCGCAGGAGCTTTTCAACAACGGCATAGGACACTACATATGTATGTGTATATGAAAGATTGTGTGTGGGGTCCGATGGACTCCTAATAAAAACTTTCAAATTTACACTGTACCATGCCATTGACACCGGCACTACTCTACAAATTTACATAACAATTTTTTTTGTTTTAATTTAGTTTACGTTTTGTTTTGTATTGAGGGCTCGATATATTTTCATTAATTAAGATGCATGCTAATAGTGAACATTGTATATATCTAAGTCAAGTGAATTTGGAAAATTGTGAAGCAGAACTATTCAAGTATTGAACAATTCATATTTTCAGTTTATGGTTCATTCATTTATTAAAGTAGTAGTAGTTGCTCGGTTCGTCACCATATTCGTGGTTGTTCTTCATAGATCCACCCGAAGATTAGCGTTGCAGCATCTCTTCTTATCTAATAGATTCACTTCAAAGATACGTAAAGATATTAAGGCATGCGGTTTTGTCGTCACCCTGACTTAATTGCGATCTTAGATAGGTGATGATAGGTTATAATTATACAGTTAAAAATTAACAGCTTATTGTTGATTTTCTAATAATACATAAATAAATAAAGCCATGTCCGTCTGTCCGTCCGTATGAACACCTCGGAGACTATGAGAGCTAGAGAAACCCAATTTGGTATGTAGAGTTCGTCAGATCAAGTTTGTTTTTAAATTTTGCCACACCCCCTCCCGCCCCCGCAAACCGTAAGACTTTATATCTTTATATATCTTTATATATAAGCACCTAATCTACCGATTTGCCGAGTTGTATTAAGATCGGATAATAATTGTAGGCAAAATCGTAAAAAAGCATTTTGATTGAGAACAAAATTTTGTCTTAGTTAGGATCACATTTCGGATTATGTACAAACTTTAGCGATCTGCGAAATAATTGTTGCTACCCATGTCGTGGTTTAGCAGTCCATATATTACCATACCCGCACTAGTTAAACTTTCTCGAGCACGACGATTCTGTTTGGTACGTTATGTGGTAGACGAAATAACTTTTTGATGAAAAAGCGCAGGAGCTTTTCAACAACGGCATAGGACATTACCGCCCTTGCTGTGCATCCTTACATCCTTTCTACCGAGTAGTGATTTCTATGAGCTAATTTTGCATGGGTGCGTTTGGTCTCGAGGTGATTTTGAAATAGCATTGTGTGTTATTACGACCCCAGACATTTGTATTTCTTTTTACCACATACCACTCTTCATCAGTGGTTTTTGAAAATGAGAACTTTGGATTTAGTCACGTTCAGTGATAAGGCCCAGGTTCGGAGAATTTTCGCACAGAATTGATCATCCGTTGATGCAATTTCGCAGTTGAGTTTTGGAAAAAGATGCCTTGTTAATTTTCTGCGCAATTTGGATCGCCTTTTTGAAAAATTTTGTAATTTCCGTTTGAAGCCATTTGGTACTTACTCGCAACTAAAAATACCGTTTAGAGCTGCGCTTAAACTCTGCCGACACTCGATCTTCTATTGACTTTGTTGAGCTTAAGGCTATAGATAGCCGTGAAGTCCAGTGAAGGATATTCAATGAAACCGAGGCGTAGCTAAACATCACCACGCCATTATCATTTGTGTTAAGGAAGGCTATAAAATATTATGATGTAATTGCCATATCCAGTTCAAGTTCTTGTGCATACTGTAGAGTTCAGTTTTCGTAGAGTTTTCCAAAATGTTGTACTGTTGTTGGTTTCAGAAAGGTGTAGAGCCAGGTCATTATAGTACAAAGTACATTTTCCAATACTACTCTATTCCTGTTTTTTTTTGTCATTATTAACCAGCGGAAAGATATTTCACGGGCTTCTATACATTGCGTCTTATACCATGGCTGTTTTCCGTTTCAATGACCACCGCTTATTTGCTTGTCAGACGCTGAGTCTTTTATGCAGTTAATGAGGGTCTCTACTCCATTTGGCGAGGAAAATTCATGCTCCCCGTATGATTAAAATGCCCGCTTGAGGTTGGATCTCGTGGGCATGTTCCAAGTGCCTTCCAATTTGGAACGTGACTACTATCTGATCTGAGTAAATCTGATCTAGTACTTCGAAGTCGTTAACCATATTCAACCACTTTACCTTAATTAAGTAGAAGTCGATCCATTCCATCATCATCACTGTATGACCTTTTATTTGGCGTGGTAAGACCATGCATTAGTGTCCTTTGCTTTGGGCGTCAAACTGAAAATCGTATGAGTAAAATTTGGATTATAGCTGCAAGCTGCCGAACCTGACGGTAAAATCGCCAATAACCATGAAATCTTCGATTGCCCAATTAGCAGTCTTGTAAATAATCCATATCTTCATTCCATCTGTTTCAGTTAATATAAATGACGTTCTGTTCTCCGACCGATACTCGACCAGTGTGCAATATTACATTTGAGGTTGTACTTTTTTTTATAGAATTTTCTTTATGTCAAATAGTGCACCACCACTAGCTCATCCGATCTAGGAGAGCGTAATGCGAGTGTCCATATGAGTCTTTAACTTTGTTTTCTAAGCTGCTCAGTACCTCTTCAAGGTATGTTTCAGTGCGGAAAAAATGTAAAATAGCAACATTTTACAATTTGATTGTTTTTCAATATATTCACCTTGATTATCAATACATTTTCGTATTCGTTCAAACCTCCAAAATATGGTTTTTGAATGCTTCAACTGCTTCTTCGGCTCTCGTAAATCGTTGACCACGCGTTTACCTTTGATATTCGGGAATAAGAGAAAATCATTGGGTACCAAATTAGAACTATACGGAGGATGAGTTATCTATCAATTCAATGTTTTGACTGCTCACAAATTCACCTGCTTAGTTCATGCAAAATTGAATGTATTGATTTGGAACTAAAGTGCCAGAATGCCTGTATGGGTTTGTTAAGCGCGAAGCCCATTCTGGAATTCACCATTAATCAGCTTATGTATAAAGATAACATTAAGCATAATTCTACGATTTTCAAGAGATGGAAGGTTTATTAGCAGGAGCCTACTTGAATATGAAGGGAGTCTCAATTCAACCCACGGAGAGCAAAAAGTAATAAATTTTGTTGAACAGATTGAATGCGGTCCTGGTGATTCCCGCCCCGCAAATCAATAAAAACCTTATATCTCCCACAAATCTTTACGCATTTAGCTTAATCGGTTTGTATATGTATTAGCCCATAATCTACCGATTTGCCAAATTTCATTAAGATCGGATAATAATTGTAGACAAATCGTAAAAAACTATATGAGCACCCCACCCAAAAAAAAAAAAAATCAAAAATAAAATAAGTAAAAAGTACGAGTATGTCGGAATATCGACTATAGCGTTCTTACTTGCTTTTTGCTACTTACAGTGGAACTATTTTCATTTTCTGTAAAAAATATTCTTAAATAAATTTCCCGTAAGGTATATCAAATAAAAACACTTAACAAAGAATTAAAAATTGAAATAAAAATATATGTCTGATAATAGGTACCCGCAATAACGAGAAAGTAGTGAATTCATTTTGATTCCGGCAGCTACAAAGCAAAACTTTTCAACCCGCTCAACCGTATTCGGAATTGCGAATACCAGTCAAAAACGAGATGCCATGACATAATACCCAAGCAATTTTTTTTTTAAGTTCAGTTCTCTTTGGATTCGGCCTGATCCCCCGGATTGGGAGATGTCTGTTTTGACTTCGGACTTATCGCCCCAACACTTTTATGTTTTTGGTTTGGTTTTTGGGCGGTATAAACAGTGATTTTGCTTAAATAGTATGATTTTTTTTTATGTATTTTAGTTAGTGGATTGAAATTGGCTAAGTACTGTCAACCCTAAAAGGTCAGGTGCCTAGTAAATAGCATATTCTGCACGCCCATACATACATTCACGTGTACACACAAATATATATTCAATTATACATACACAGGCGCTTCCTAAAACGCATTTGCTGCACGGCCATACATACAAACATATATTCAATTATACAAACATACCCATACATAAATACATATAGCATACACACATAGATTCATATCTGTTTTGCTTTTGCATTGAAGGTTGGAAAGAGATAGCATTCTGCTGTTTTGATTGCTTAGTGCAATAAAAGTTTTCATTGTAAATCGGTCAGTCATATGGGAGGCATATATAGTTGACGATTTTTACATTTGAGCAGTTTATAGCAGATATGAGCATATGGTAAAACTTTCAAATGGATAGCTTTAAAACTGAGAGACTAGTTCTCATGGAAACAAACATACAAAATTATTTTTTTAAACGATTTTGTCTACAATTATTATCCGATCTTAACAGGGGGAGGGAGCATGGCTAAACTAAACTCGGCAAATCGGTAAATTATGTGCTTATACATATACAACCCGAGTTTCAACTAAATGTGTTCAAGTTTGTGGAAGATATAAAGTTTTGCGGGGGCGAGAGAGGCGTGGCAAAATTTAAAAACAATCTTGATCTGACGCCCCAAAAGGGGAGTCTACATACCAAATTTGGTGCCTCTAGCTCTTATAGTCTCCGAGATCTAGGTGTTCTTGCAGACGGACGGACGGACGAACATGGCTAGATCGACTCGGCTGTTGATGCTGATCAAGACTATATATTTATGGGGTCGGAGAAGCTTTCTTTTGCCTCTAACATACATTTACACAAATACAATATACTCGTTTACTCTACTAGAGTACGAGTATAACAAGAAAGGAAGGCTAGCTTATATACCATTCACATTGTAAATATATAACTGATCTAGATCAAATCTGGTCGGTAGGCGTGTGGCTATAGTGGATACAAGGGATACAAGAGGGATGAAATGCGTAAAAGTTATGCTACTAAGTGTTCATTCCGGAACAATCTTTTTTATGGTAGCTATATGATATAGTTGTCCGATCGTAATCAGATCAGACCAGCGGGCGTGGGGCCTCCTTAAATGAATACAAAGCAAATTTGGTTTTGGATTTGGATGAGAAACAGAAAAGTTATGCTACTCAGTGTTCATTCCGAAACAATCGGTTAAGTGGTAGCTAAATGATATAGTTGTCCGATCTGATGAGATCAAGTCACTGGACGTGGGGATTATTCAAATGGATACAAACCGAGTTTGGTTTGGAAGAAAAACAAAAAAGTTATGCTCATAAGTGTTCATTCCCGAACAATCGGTTACATGGGAGCTATATGATATAGTTTTCCGAGCTGAATAAAACAGCGTGCAAACAAAGGAAGCATCTGGAAGCATCAGCTCTATAGCTTTTAAGACTTCTTTGTGTTGACAGATAGACATGGTTATATCGATTCCCCTTGTCATGCTGATTAACATGCTGATTATAGTCAGAACGCTTCTTTCTATGCTTTGCAGACTTCCTGACAAAATTAATATACCATTTTGTAATTGGTATAACAATTAATTTTGCTGTTGTAAGAGTTCATTCCGAATCGGTCAGTTATATGGGAGCTACGTGGAGGCATCTAAAACTGACATCTACAAACTTTGGTTCAAATCGGATGAAAAACAAAAATGTTTTGTATACTAAGAGTTCATTCCACATTGGTCGGTTATATGGGGGCTATGTAATATAGTGGTCCGATCTTGACGATTTTTGCATATGAGCAGCTTACAGCAAAAAGAAGCTTATGGCTTTACAACTGAGAGACTAGACATAGAAACAGACGGACAGATGTAATTTCACTTTATTTACTTCTTTGACAAGCATTTAAAAAAAATTATGCCTCAAATATGTTTTTTAGTAGACATTTTCTTTTTAATAACTATTTTGCCATCTACGAAATAAATATATATCATATACACGATATTAAACTAACAATGAACCACATCTGTAGGTAATGTAGATGTTGCCTTATACTACACTAAACTACTACACCGGGCTTCCCGGATCTTCCATAAATACCTGGTCGTTCCTCAGTATAGCTAATAAATTTCTGCTAATCTCGTCTTACGTGCCTAATTATCTCCGAAATAGAAATTTTTTTAAGTGTCTCGTTTCATTGTTTTTTTTTCATATCATACCAAACTCAATCAATCCAGATTTTCATACAGTCGGACAGACATGCATATATCGACTCGGCTTGTCATGCTGATCAAGAATATTTTAAGAGGTCGGAAACGCTTCCATCTACCTGTTACATACATTGCAACATTGAGATATCCTTGTACCATTGGTGCAGGTTATAAAAACAATTTAAATGCATGTTCATGTTTTACAATTAACCTAGTGAGTAGATCTGTAGAAATATAGAAAGTAGAACGATCTCTTCAGTAATGTTACTAAATGTTGCGATCAGACACACAGTATGTGTAACAGCATAGAAATGAGTATATAGATATCACAACTCGCAGAATTTTGAGTCGGATAGCTTAAAAATTTGACACATTTGGCTGATAGACTAGATTCCATTGAAACAGACAGGCAGGTAGACATAACTATATTGTTTCGTAGTATCATATTAATTAATAAGACATCCATGTATGTATTATATATGTATATGTATATACTTTTTTCTTCTTTTCTGATCGGTTAAGGTATCGTAAACAAATTTAAATACCCTCTGTAAGTTCGCTCTGTTAATTTGTGTTGGAAATTTAAATTCAAACACTTTAATATCAACTGTACCCTAAGTGATGTTTCTGATACAAGTGATGAACACTTAATTACTTTGATTCATTATTTAGTTTTGCTTTTATGCTGGCTATCATAGTCTACATTCTAATGGGTTCTATTCAAAAAATTGCGTTTGTAGGTACATATTTCTTTTGCAATATTCAATATAGTGAGCAACATTTTCTGAAAAGATCGTCCTAATGTGCACTTCTACTTATAAATAAGCTTATAGAGTTTGTTCTACATACATAATATGAGAAGTTAAATACAATATATGAGAAATAAGTATATGTACATACATAGTCATATACACAGTCACATTCAGTTCATTGGCACCAAATCAGGCGGAAAGTAGCACAAGACGCACATACCCACAAACACCAAAATTGCTGTACATATGTCAATTTTAAGCCTTCAAATGTCGTCTATCTCGCTTACCAAAGTTGTTGTCGTATTTTGTCTTTCGTCCTATTTAACGCGCTCGGTTTTCTAAAACATTTTCAAAATGATAAATCCAAATAAATGAACATCATGTGCAGACCCAGTGCAGGGCAATCAATGCATCGTCAACAAATTATTTATCACCAACAATATAAGTTTAAACAACCTCAACACTATGATGATTGTCGCGATTACCGTAGACTGCTTGTTCAACTGGAGGAGACGGAGCGTCGCTTCGACGAGTTTTGGCGCACCCATCGCAACCGTCTGGAGCAGTGTCTCCGTCTGCGCATGTTCGAGCAGGAGTTCCGAGAGCTACAGGTGCAAGGATATTTGAGTTCCCAATTTGAACGATTCCTCATTCATATCTGTTTATCCGGTTGCAATTCAGAACCTCTTTGACGGGCATCTCAAGGCTGTATCCGAAATGACTGAAATCGGCGAGAGTGTAGAGCGTGCTGCGACGCTTTTCCAAGAGACAACGCAATTTCGTGCTCTTATCAATGCAGATGTAGAGCGGGCCGGGGAGGCTATTCAGGCGGGGCAGCAGTTGATTGGCTCGCGTTGTGTCTACCCCTGGGAGATAGTACAGCCAAAATGCGATGAGCTGCATCGAGTTTGCGAAATAATTGGTATGCGACTTGACAAGCGTCTGGAGATACTGACCAAAAACAGCGAACTTATGGAAAGAGTTGAAAAGGTAAGGAAACTTCGCTAAAATTAAAAAGCTAGAAATATTAAATTTGTTTTGTTTTTTCTTCTTAAGGCTAATGAGTGGTGCGCCATTGGTGTGGAATTGTTAGCCTCCCAACGTATAGAAAAGTGCTCAGTGTCAGCGGATTTAGCTGAACAGAGCCTCCATGAGATACAAGCTTTTATAGCCTCTGCTTCCGATTTCAAATTGTCTAGTCCCAGTGAATTCAAGAAAATATTCCTTGAGAGCACAACTCCTGAAACAAAGGCTCTTGTGTCGCAGGTGAGTAAAGCTGCTATGTTGTATTTTGAAGATATTGATTAAAGAACAATGGAATTCTGCAGATGATCTATAGTTAAAGCAAAAATTAAAATGAAATTACTTAATTTGGATTCCTTTGTTTTATTAGTTTATATCTTCACAAATAATATAGGCTGTCCCAAAAATTCACATAATGGGGGAAACGGAAATCTTTAGAGATATGGAAAAAAGAATATGTAAACATTTGAATTTATAGGTTTATTTGTGTACCTTAGTACGAAGGTAAGGATGAAGCGATTGTAAAGTGTTTTGAATATTCAACAAAAGCGCCTGCTGATTGCAGCGATATTTGAAACCCTCCACATTCCAACGTTTGCTACATCTCTAATCTATTCGGCCATGTATTTTTTATGTATCCTTTAATTATGTTCAAAGGAAGCTGCAAATTCAAGTGTTCGCACATGAAAATGTCAAAACCTCTAAAGATGTCTGTTACACCCCCCAATAGTAATTTCTATATGATATGTTACAGGATATTTTGTTGACACTTTTTCACTTATTGTCAAATTGGTGCTCCAATCTGCGATCTTTGTGCCAGCTGTAAAATACATACCTCCATAAACGTTCAAATACAAAGACCCCAGAGGAAGAGTGTCCAAACACGCATCAACTATAATCAATAAACCTCGAAACTGAGGGACCATGTGAACCCTTTCATTAAATTCACCCTTTCAACCCTTTCATTCATTAAATATATATACTATATACAGCAACTGAATTATATTTCAAAAAAATTTCTCTTTATACAATTTTTGGTTCTTAACAAGTAAGAATGCTGTAGTCGATATTCCGACTATAAGATACTCGTACTCAGCATTTATTCAATATTCGACACACTCAAAATATGAAAAAAACATTTTTTTTGTCTATAATTATTACCCGATCTTAAGAAAACCCGGCAAATTATGTGCTAAACTAAATTATTAACTAAACGCGTTAAAATGTGTGGAATTACTTTAATTGCTGTTATAGTTGTAATATATAAGTTTATCATTGGCTTATTACAAGTTAATAAAAACTAAAAGAATGAGGTAACTCACTCGATCTAACCGTTCATGACTGATACTAATACACCTTCAACAGAAATTCATTTATATGTTTCCATTAAATGTAGGTGTAATATTTGGTCTAGGCGTAAGGCCTTCTAAAATGAATACAAACACAAATGTATTCATTCTGAAAAAATCTGTTCTATGGGCTATATGATATAGTATCCCGATCCGATCCGGATGAAATTTGGCCAGTTGACGTAGATACCTCGAAGACACATAAACTCCAAATTTAGTTCAATTCCGATGAAAAAAAATTGAGAAATATTAACACAGAAGTGGGCGGTGGGTTTGTATGGTGGCTACCTTATAAAGTGTGCGTGCCGAACAAAATTCTAGATTTTCATACATTCGGACGGAGGAGCGGACAGATGGACATGGCTATATCGACTCGGCTTGTCATGCAGATCGATCATACTTTATGGGGTCGGAAACGCTTCCTTCTGCCTATTACATACATTGCAACATCTTTAATATACCCCTTTACCAAAGGTAAAGATTATAAATATATATATATATATATATATATATATATATATATAATAATTGAAATAAGTGCCAAAAACTCTCACAAAACAATATTGGTGCAATAAGTGCTTTATATAAAATAATTTTTATTCAATAGGTCGGAATTTCTTTATAAAATTAATTTCATTTCAAATATTAATAAATTTACAAATAGTGAGATTAAGTAGACAAATTGAAATATGGGGCTTACATTTCTCAATCAATTATCTTTACACAAAAATTACTTATTTACACAATTACTCATTAAACATCTTCAGTCTAGTTTGTTGTTCCAAGTAACCAATATTTGCTGACTGTCGGTTGGAAAGACAGCTCCCGCAAATATCAAACTGCAACTCGCCTTGCCAGTTGTGTCGATTAAATAATTTCGTGTATTGCCAAAGCAGCGGCTACTGACCTCCACGGACTTATTCACAGTGCTGCAACTTCTGATATGATGCAGAAGAATACAACAAGTACGATCATTGTCAATTGGCGATCCGCGGAAATTGTGTCAGCTGACTGATATAATTCATAGACTGGTTGTTGCCGGCATGATATGCAGCTGTTACCACTCTCGTTGTACAGTTAAATAACAGCGCTTGGAAGTCAAGTGTAGCTTTGTATCTGTGTTACTAGAAACTTGCTTAATGCTCTTAATACTTTTTTTTAATAAGCATCAACCGGTTTATGCTAAGTCCGAACTCTAGAGATACTTTCAATGCCTTAGCTATAAATACATACAAGTTACAAGGAGTTAACAAAAGAAAATGTATTAATGGTTTCCATCTCAACTTGACACTATTGTAGTATAGCTATCATATCATATTGGACTGATGCCATGAAATTATTACAGTAAAGTAATATCGAACAGAATGTCAAGAGCTATATATCGTTTCGATAATATGGGCGTGGGCCATAATGAAAATTCGTCATATATCTGCATATACGTATATCGATATGTTGAGTTATCAATACATTAAGATACAATCTATTAAGATAGCTTTATATCGATACATTTTTATCGACGTTCCACCTCCACTCCAAAAAACTTCTAGAATACCACGGAAACTTCTGCTATTTTATAAGGCAAGACAGCAACAAAAACACATTGAAGATCACAACAAGAAACACAAATCAGCAGGGGGAGACGTACCGACACATGCCTGATTAGCTAGTACAGAATAAAAGATAATTATACCCTTATTTCAAATGCTCAAAATCGTGGATGACGCTAGAGAAATATGGGCTCATTTAGCCTGCTATATACATACATTCGCATTAATACAATATAATATGTAATCTATGAGTACGGGAATAAATATTATGCATGCGTTTAGATTGGATTGTGGATTCAGGATCTATACGTTGCACACTGGTCGAATAAAGAATACATTCGGAATATCGACTATAGCGTTCTTACTTGTTTCAATCAGTTTTGATTGTTTTTTGCTGCGTAATAGGTATACTTGACCACCAAAATATTGAAATTTTCCATGTCGAATTTAGTTTTTTCTAATGAAAAATATATGCAGTGTGTAGAATTTAGTAAATTAATCAAAGTCTGTGTTTTTTACTGTCGTTTCTCTTATTTATGTACTATGTATTGTATGTATTTATGTATCTCTGTGTATGTTTTTAGTCGTTTTTAACATAAGTGTCACGTGTTTCGTGGAGTAAAAGTTGCCGGCTGTTCGCTGCTGTTCCGGACTAATAATGCAGTTTTATTCATTGTATACAATATGCTGCAATCATTTAATTGCTCATTTTTGTCTAATTTTAAAATATTTCGTGTTGTTACAGTTAACATAGAGTTCAAGCATTCAGTAATTTTTCAAATTGCAACACGAGTGGCATATCTGATTGGATATTCCAAAAAATTAATAAAAATGCAAATGACACGAAAAGGAAGCAAATTGCGAAGCAGATTAGTTATATTTCGAGTTATATTAAGAAGCATTTGCGAAAATGCAATTGGCTTCTATACCGGCTTCTGGCTTCCATTCAAATTAATAATAAATAGGAAGATTTAAAGAGGATTTACTACCAAATGCCGCGGGACGACCTCGCTTCATTTATAGCCAAGGCGACAATAGCTTAAAAAGAAAAATTGCAAGCTAGCTGTCGATTCATAATATGGCTTTGCTCTGCTTTGATTTCAACCAAAAAAAATAAAGATGAGCACACTTTTAAAAGACCGGTCTCAATTTTTAGCATTCATAAATTCACTCAATAAATTTATATAAAACATTTTATATATTGGGTACTAGTGGGCGTGGATAAAATTGGTGGCAGGGAGGGGTAGACAAAAATAAAAACAAACTTGGCTTTTGTAAAAATACCTAAATACCAAAAATTGGCGAATCCAGCTCTTATTTACTATGCAGCTTCCCCTTGGCTATACATACAAATATTTAATAAAATCGATGTTTAATGCAAGTTCTATATAAAATTTATAAAGTGTCATAATATACAAATGTGCCAAGTATAAGAATAACAACTTTTATGTTATCGCAAATAATCGCTTTAATCTATACATCATGTGCGTATGGTATACAGGTTCGTAAATATAAAATTTGGTATTTGTAACTTTAATGGTCTCCGAGATATGTGCGTTCGTTTATGGTGACTATAATCATATTTTTTAGACTAACAACAGATTATATTTTTAGAAGTTGGCCGTTAATTTTGCATAAGTGATATATAAATTTAATAAATGCTAAATTATTCTCACTATTTGCCTGATATAAGGTGCACGAAAGAAGTAAATGGAACACTACGTTCTAAGGAATAACAACTTAACCTTTTAATATATTTTCAAAAAACAAATAAATAAAATAATAAATAATAAAAACTTAATAATATTATGAATAGACTTTAACATATTTAAATAAAAAAAAATTGGGAAAATTAAGAAAAAATTAAGACAAAATATTCTGAAGCGAAATAAGTAACTGGGACAAATTCATTATTTGTATGTCAAAACTTAAAAAAAAGAAAAACAAAAATTTTTAAACTATAACAATATCTTAAATAGAACACCCTTTGTTGTCCAACACCTTCACTATCCGTCCTGGCATTGAATTGACCAAGCTTTGGAACATTTGTATATCCAATTTCTCCCATTCTCACATAATGGCTTCTTTAACTCGTTTGGAGTTGAAAATTGCTTCCCGTTGGCATAAACCCTTTGAGACAAGATGCCCCAAAGATTTTCAATCGGGTTTAGGTCCGGGCTGTGTGCTGGCCACTCTAAAACAGGAATTTGGGAATCTTTAAAAAAAGCCTTAGTGAGCCTTGCGGTATGGATGGGTGCATTATCCTGCTGGAAAATCCAGGTATCACCAAATTTATCCTCTCCAAATTGCACTAATACACTCTCCAAGAGCTCCACATAATTTTGTGCAGTAATTTTATGCGTTATAAAGCACATGGGTGTCTTTCCTTTGAAGCCGAACGCAGCCCATATCATAAGAGATCCTCCGTGGAAATTTCTGGACACGTGGACTTTTTTTGGCATCGTAAATCGCGATAATAATAGCGGTAGCTATCAGGGCCGTCTAAATTAAACTTTTTCTCGTCGCTAAAAATTATATTTTCCCATTTAGTATCCCAAAATTTATATTTGTTTGCAAACTGCAATCGAGCGGCTTTGTGCCTAGGCAGTAGTTCCGGTTTTAACAGTTTTTTTCCATACGAAACATTCTCGGAACACTTTAAAATTTGTTGCACACGCCTCGTAGATGTCAGTAGAGACAAATTGCTCCGTATTTGGGATGCGCTGATATTTTCCTTGACCGCTAGATTTTTTATTCGCCTTTTGTCCCAGTTGTCAACAAAGGGTGGGCGCCCAGAGCGGAGTTGTTTCCCATGATTTTCAGGGTTCTTTATTAATTTTTCCACCGTATTCTTATTTCTGCCAACCTTGCCTGCAATTTTGCGTATTGACATCCCCGAATCACGCAGTGCCAAGATTCTTCCACGCTCGATATCCGTTAAACGACCAAAACTTGACATTTCTTAACAAAAAAAAGCAATTAGGAGCTGTTATAAGTAATGAATTTACTTAAAACTTACTTATTTTTGTTTATTTTAATATTCTGAACAGAATTCAATATGAAAAGTTCAAATTCTACGTGGTCAACCAGTCGCAAATTACAACAAACTAATATGTCCCATTTACTTATTTCGTTCGAAAAACTCAACATTGTCATCTATAAATAAACATAACGGAAAAACCGTGCGGTACTTTTTCGAAATGTTTTGCCTACCGCACAAGCACACTATAAACGAAATATAGTGGGAAGAGAGAAACCCAAGAATTGCATCTTACGGTTAATACAGGGTGCCAAATCTTTGTCCCATTTACTTATTTCGGGCACTAGGTATTTTCTGTATTAATCATTGTTGCTGATATTGTGTGACGCTGTTTGGAGCCAACCATAGAGCATGTTGCGTCGAACTTATCAATTCACCAGAACAAATCTTACTTACCTGCGTCTTCTGCTATGAGAATACAAAGATTAGATTTGAAGATTGAAATTCCATATTTAGGATGATGTAAGGGTTAAGCGGTAGTAAGCAAATGTAAATTCATATTCCAGTTGCCATTATTCAACATGAAGATTTACATCTTAGGATGAAAATGCTTCACAAATGGTCCATTAAACTTATAACTAGACACACATATAAATATTTACTGTCACATGCTATTCCATAATAACAAAGTGCATTTTTGAGTGTTTTAAATACATTCTCTGCATTTACTTAAGCTTATTGAGGAAGCCAGATTCGGACTCCAACTGGTTTGATTTTATACTCACTCAATTTAAAACAGGTCGCACAAAAATGGACCAGCGAAACCTGTTTAGCCACGGTCAGGGGCAATATTCTCTTCGCATTTCATGTTCTGTTTCTGGATCTGCGGTGGTTATGTGTATGTATGCGTAATGTAGCTGACACATTTTTATAATACGTTGGACAGCTTTCATACCACTCTGTGATTGTGGTGGCCAGTTACCGAAGTGGATATCCTTGCCATTGCCAATTTGCAGCTGAGATTAGTAAACCAGAAAGAATTGAGAAGTGGGATTAATGTCAAAAACGCATTTTAGTCGCGTTTTATTCAATGTTCTGCTCGGACCAAACATAAATCAAAAATTGTTAAATCATCTATACATTTTCTTTAAAACCTTACAAATATTTATTTAAAAATTTCACAAAAAATTTGAATGTATATTAATTTTGTCATGAAGTTTGCAGCGCACATAAGAAAGCATTTCCCATCATATAAAGTATGATAATTCTTGATGACCATGATTAGGGGATCCGATATAGCTATGTCTGTCTGCCCGACCGTTTGTTTCGACCTGAAATTTATACCAGATGCTATTCATATCTGTTCGCTGATTGAGCTTAAAAATCATCCAGATTGAATTGGGTTTAGACAACCATGTCATTTAGAAACAAAGCAATTTATTTCAAGCCGATTGATATATTTTGTAAAATTGAAAAAAATATCATGAATTTGGAAAACAAATTGTGAACATATTGGACCATTCCACACTCTTTTAAAACCACGATTTCTATAGTCAACACTCAAACAACGCGATCTTAAGACAAGAAATAACTCGCTTGTGCGCGAAGTAAAGCAATGGCAAATACTGCAGATCACCTTGCCCACCGAATGAGTCCGTCATATTCTGGTGTCGAACAGGAAGGGCATGTGCTCACAGGTTTGAGAGAACCCGCTTGTTTGAGAAGTAAAGAAGTAAATTGCCAAACACTGCTGCCCATTCTTCTCGCCACATAAGCCGTAAATGTCGTATGTCTCAGTTTCTAAGTGAAGCTATGAACGAAGTTAGTGCAAGAACTGTTAAGTTAAATTACACTGTTATGTAACTTTTTAGACATTTTAGAGCAGGCTGAATTTCATCATGGCTTCCGATGGAGTCCTAATAAATTTTCAAAGGCTATAGAAAACAATCGCCGTTTACCACTCTCTAATGATTTTCAAACCGTTAACTCTAAAAAGTTAAACACATATCGGTCTCTTAAACAAATAAATTAAATACTGTTTTTAAATATTTACAATGCGAATGGTATAACCTTCCTTTCTTGGTTTTTATACTGGTACTCTAGTAGAGTAAACGAGTATATTGTATTCTTGCAAATATATGTACCGGACAAAATGAAGCGTTTCCGACCCCATAAAGTATATTTTTTCTTGATCAGGGACAATAGCTGAGTCGATCTAGTCGTGTCCGTCTGTATGAGCACCTAGATCTCGGAGACTATAAGAGCTAGAGTAAGTACATTTAGTATGTAGGCTCATTTAATAATTCGTCAGATCAAAATCGATTTAAAATTTTGCCACGCCCCCCTCCCGAAAGATCGGATAATAATTGTAGACAAAATGTAAAAAAGTTGTTGTATAAAAACACCCAAAAAAAAAAATCAAAAGCGTTGTCACGATATTTGAAACGACTCTCTGGATGCATTTCCGGCCTCATATATATATATATATATATATTCTTAATCAGCATGACAAGCCGAGTCGATTTAACCATGTCCTGTCCTGTCTGTCCGTCTATTTCTATGCGAACTAGTCTCTCAGTTTTAAGGCTATCGACTTGTAATTTTTACCGTTGGCTTCTTTTCGCTGTAAGCTGCTCATATGTAAAAATTCATACAGATATGAATTTGGGAGTTATATATAATCAATAGTTATTCAATCTTGACCAGCGGACGTGGGCCCTCCTAAAATGTATGCTAGAAAATGTATACAGAAAAGTTATGCGACTAAATGCTTATTCCGGAACAATCGGTTATACAGAAGCTACATGATATAGTGGTCCAATCTGAATGAATCTTGCAGCGGGCAGCGGGCAGACAAAAGAAGCATATAGTAAAATGTTCAGCGCTGAAGCTCTTAAGAAATCTCGAAATTGTACCAAACGGACGAACAGGTGGACGGACATAGCTATATCGAATCCCTCCGATATGCACTTCCTTCCTTCCTTCCTTCTACTTCATAACAAAATGAATATACATACATTCAAATTTTTTGTGACTGGTATAAACATTTTCATTCAATTTTATGAAATTCTAAGTATATGAGAAATTGGCAATTTTGTATCAAAAATGTAGGACATAATTGTAGGACATAATTGTCCACATTTTCAAATAATTGGCATTGAATGCTTAGATGCAGGGCGCACTTTAACACAAGTAATAAGGCTATATTCGATATTCCTAGTATTAGATATTCGTACTCAGCATCTATTTAATATTCGATACAATAAAAAATGTGCAACACTTTCGGTTTTTTTTTGTATGGTAGAGTGTTCTCGTAGAAAATGTTTCTTTTACGGTTTTGTCTACAATTATTATCCGATCTAAATGAAATTTGCCAAATCGATAGATTATGTGCTTATACATATATAAGCTTATACATAGAAATGTATCGAAAATTGTGGGGGATATGAGATGTTTATCAATTTGCGGGGGCGGGAGGGGGCGTTGCAAAATTTTAAATTAAACCTGGTACATACATTTCCACGAATACAATATACTCGTTTACTCTACTAGAGTACGAGAATAATGAATGAGAGCCCAGAGGTCTTTGACTCAAGTCATGTCCAGCTGCTTAACATGGAAAGCTATAAACTAAACACTATCACACTGACAGTGATTGCCCAGAGATCAACGCTGGTCGCTCACTTAAGGTAATACTAATCTTGAAGTTCTAGGTGGAAAACATGCAGCAGGTTTCGAATAACCCTGCTTTCTCAGAGAATATTATGTTTTCCATTTAGCAGTTTAAAGCATCTTCCATTCTACATAGGTCCTTCTAAATATATCTGCTCTGCTTGCTTAGCTTGCCTATGTGGGAGGCTGAGATTGAGTGGATTGGGTGGATTGGTGTTTATACTCATACTCTAGTTGATTTCTATTGTATTCGTGCAAATGTATGTAACAGACAGAAGCGTCTCCGACCCCATAAAGTATATATATTTTTGATCAGCATCAACAGCCGAGTGGATCCAGCCATGTCCGTCCGCCCGCCCGTATGAACACCTAGATCTCGGAGACTATAAGAGCTAGAGTTTTCAGATATCGGAATTGATATTGATGCGGGTGGGAAACTCGCCATGCGTATAGGCCACAGCGCATATGAAATGTCTCCAATGAGGGCGAAATCTCGCCAATTTGTATATTGACGGTATTATCCAGTGCCATGTACGAGCGGAAGAAGCCCTTGAAATAGGAACACCGTGCTGGTAACACAGATTTGTGAGCCGGTTTCCTTCAGTAGGATGCTCCTTGCCACTGGTCTCCAAAAATGCGGACAAATAGATTTAGAAAGCGGTATTAATGTTGTGCTGAAAGCTTGTATCCATTACCAACTTCCTGATAATTTCATCAAGACCGGATAATAATTGTAGACAAAAACGTAAAAAACATTTTGTATGAGAGCAGTACACCCCAGAAAAAATAAAAAGGTCTTGTCGAATATTAAATAAATGCTGAGTACGAGTATCTTGTGGTCGGAATATCGACTAGAGCGTTCTCACTTGTTTTAATTTTTAATTTCATATTTGATTTGAATTCAATATATGCTTTTCGTCATTTATTTCGGAGTTTCCCAAGTCAGCATTGCCATGCATTCATAACATCCAGTTGCAGGTTTCTGCCGCATTCTTTTAACTTGGATTCCGATTCTCGACCAAAATGTTGAGAATTTAAATGATGGCATTACTATTTAGTAAAACTATCTTTTTCTTAAATACTACAAAAACCTGCTTTTCAACATTTCTTTGTTGACACAGTGTCACCAAGGGGCTCTTTTAGAGATCGACATATTGTCACAAAGTACAAGAAAGGGTTGCAGCAAGTCGCAGATCATTTTGAAACTTGACAGTTCACAAAAGCTTAATTAACACAAAAAAACAAAAAATGAATTCGGATCCGGACGGAAAGAAAAAGTTGCTTTCCACGAAAGTGGAAAAGCTGTTCTTCTATTAATGTTAGTTTAATAACGGTTTACCACTACAATATATAAGAACACGACGCCCACATATATTTTATACTCGTACTCTAGTATAGTAAACGAGTATATTGTATTCGTGCAAATATATGTAACAGGCAAAAGGAAGCGTCTCCGACCCCATAAAGTATATATATTTTTGATCAGCATCAACAGCCTAGTCGATCTAGCCATGTCCGTCTGTCCGTCCGTATGAACACCTAGAGCTGAAGTTACCATATTTGGTATGTAGACCCCTTGTTTAGCGTCAGATCAAGTTTGTTTTTATATTTTTTTAAATAAAATAAAAAATAACTACGAGCATCTTATAGTCGGAATATCGACTAAAGCGTTCGTACTTGTTTTTTCATAAAATACAGTACAAATTTAACAAATTAATTAGCTTTTATCAAACATGTAAGTATCACTTCACAATAGAGGGAAACGTCGCAATGCACACACAGACACACATGGGCTCACTTTGCCAGTTCACAGCTAATTATCTACCATTAAAAAAAATTAAAAATCGATCAAAAACAACTAAGATCGCAACAGTCGAGCTTGTTTGATAGTTTAATACCCTGTACCTTATAAACCGCTATAAAATATTGAAAGCCGCTCCTGATCAACTTCCGACAAATTCGCTCTTAGGGCCTCGTAAAATGGATACAACCCAAATTTTTCTCGATATGGATGAAAACAAACACTTTGTGACTGTTTGAGTTAACGGGCTCAAGGTCGTGAGTGAAAAAAACAAACTTTGAAAACGACGTGAAACAGTCTGAAAAGCCAAGCCCCAAGTTTCAACAGCCGAGTCGATCTAGCCATGCCCGTCTGTCCGTCCGTATGAACTCCTAGATCTCGGAGACAGTTAAAGAGACCCGATTTAGTATGTAGACTCCCCTTCTGGAGAGTCAGATCAAGTTTGTTTTTAAATTTTGCACCGCCCCTATTGCCCCCGCAAACCACAAAACTTTATATCTTTCACAAATTTTAACGCATTTAGTCGACTCTCGGTTTGTATATGTATAAGCACATAATCTATTGATTTGCCGATGTTTGTTAAGATCGCATTATAATTGTAGACAAAATCGTAAAAAAACATTTTGTATGAGAACACCCCACCCCCAGAAGAAAACAAAAATTTTGTTCCTACTTTTGAGTATGTCGAATATTGAACAAATGCTGAGTACGCGTATCTTATAGCCGAAATATCGACTATAGCGACTATATCGACAAGAATATATATACTTTATGGGGTCATAGACGCTTATTTCTGCCTGTTACATACAGTTTCATGAATACAATATGTATACTCGTTTACTCTGCTAGAGTACGAGTATAATCACAGCACTCACACACTGATATTGAAAGCGACAAATTAAGGAACAATGTTTTTTCAAGAAATGTAAACACTTTCTGCAAGGTTAAGAGAATTTAGCCAATGTTTCTTGTTTTTAATCTCGCCTGAAAATTAAAATATTAATAAACTTCCAACCATATGCGGAATATTATATTGCAAAACTAATAAAAATAAGTTTTCACTGCACAAGCAATAACACACCGGAAGACCACCTTCCACACGATTTCTACTTGAAGAAATACTCGTGCTACTGGTACCTAATCGCACATCTTCGATAAACTTGATATCTACTGCAAACATTTTCAATGAGAAAAGCCTAATGACTATTACCAGCTCGTTGGCAGTTTTTGCAGGGGTCAATGAAGTGGGCAGAGCCTTGTAACAGGTCTTTCGTTGGGATGAGTGACCAGCCATCAGCCCCCGATGTTGTTGAATGTTGTTAGAGATATCAATGCTTAAATAAATAACAAGTAAGAACGCTATAGTCGATATCCCTCCTTATTTATTTTATATTCGACACACTCGAAAGTGTGTAATACTTCTTTATTTTTATACTCGTACTCTAGTAGAGTAAACGAGCATATTGTGTTTGTGCAAATGTATGTAAGATGCAAAACGAAGCGTCTCCGATCCCATTAAGTATGTATATTCTTGATCAGCATCAACAGCCGAGTCGATATAGTTATGTCCGTCCATCCGTACGAACACCTTGATCTCGGAGACCCATCGCACCTACTTCATGAGGATAGAAAAATCTGAATGGACAGGTGGCAGGCGAGATGGGACGCTTCATCCCTACCTGGGTGTTTGATTGAGGAGGAAGTTTGGATAGATAAATTTCTTCAAGCACGAGGCGGAGAAGTGGTGTCTACGATGTGATGGCGACGTTAAGGAGACCGCGCAACATGTTTTGATGGAGTGTCGGATCTTTACGACGAGCGAAGATCCATGGAGCAAATTATTGGAGGACCTGTGAGACATCATAACCTGGTGGCAGTGATGATTGTGCAGAATTGGGATGCCGTTGACAGCTTTGCGGCACAGGTGCTTGGCTGCCATACCGCAGGGGAGAGTATCACACTTTATTTATATTTTTTCTGTTATACTCCTGTCCCTCTAAAATTTTTATATTAATGCAATTTTTTGCTATGAATCAAAAAAAGGAAGGCTTGCCGAGGCTTATATACTATTCACATTGGAAATATATAACCGATCTAGATCAAATATGTTCGAAAGGCGTGGGGCTAAATTGGATACAAGGGATCCAAGACGAATTTGGATGAATCACTGAAAAGTCTTAATAAGTGTTCATTCCGAAACAATCAGTTGTATGGTAGCTATATGATGATATAGTTGTCCGATCTTGATAAGATCAGACCAGCGGACGTGGGATCTCCAAATGGATAAAAAAACGAATTTAGTTTGATTTGGATGAAAAACAGAAAAGTTATGCTCTTCCTAAGTGTTCATTCCGGAACAATCGGTTATATGGTAGCCATATGATATAATTGTTCGATCTGGATAAAACTCGAACTCGAACCAGTGTGCAGACAAAAGAAGCATCTGCTACAAATTTCAGTTCTGTAGCTTGTGGGACTCCCAACAGCTTTTAAGGTAATCGATAGTCGTTGGGATGTGATGGATACTTGAGGTAACGATATGCCCGACGATCTTAGCTACTATCGCGGGACACGATAGTTTCGAGCCTACAAGAATCGTACGCCATATTTGAGGTTAAAATTAATATACCATGGTATAAAAAGAGAGCTGCATTGAGTATGATTGAGCCTGGTCGGTCAATCACCTCTGCTTAAAATCCGATTCGATCCAATCCGGAGATCGGCTGCAATATGTTTGATCCGGTTGCACACCCAAAATAAAAATAAGCAAATGTTTCTTTTAAATTTTGTGCATGGGCACGAACCGGTTGTGAGCGAGCTCGAACTCGAACTTGTCTGATTGTACATATATGTGTGCTGTTAGACCTTTATATTTGCAAACGACATTTGCGTCTCTAATAAAAAGAAAAACAAAACATATTTTTTCAAAATCAAATAAAAACTTATTACATATTAAATCAAAATTTGTGTTTTCCAAGTCTTATATAAATTGTGTGTATACTAATAAAAATAATTTGCTCAGCAATTAAAGTTGTTTTTGTCATTTTTATACTCGTACTCTAGTATAGTAAACGAGTATATTGTATTCTTGCAAATGTATGTAACAGGCAAAAGTAAGCGTCTCCGACACCGTAGAGTATATATATTCTTGATTAGCATCAACAGCAGTCCGTCCGTCCGTATGAACACAGATCGCGGAGACTATAAGAGCTAGAATCACCAGATTTGGTAGGTAGACTCCCCTTTTGGGGCGTCAGGTTAAGTTTGTCTTAAGATTTTGCCCCGCCGCCTCCCACCCCCGCAAATCGATAAAACGTTATCCACTAAAACAAGTGTATCTCGGAGACTTCAAGAGCTAGACTCTCCTTGTAATGCGTCAGAATGTGTTTTTTCAGAATTTTGCCAGGCCCCCCCAAAAAAAATCAAAAAGTGTTGCATACCTGTGTCGAATATAAAATAAATGCTGAGTACGAGTATCTTATATTCGGAATATCGACTATAGCGTACTTATTTGTTAATATTATTTAATGCAAAATTCCTCTGTTATGAGTGCTGCTAAAATGTTACAAAAAAGTAAATGCTCCTCTTCTTACTTTACTTTCACATATAAATTTAGTGTCAAAAAATAGAGAACCCGATTTCTAACTGTTCTTTGCAAGCAAAGAGTGGAGTAGATATTTATTTGCTTGCGTACATACATACAGATACATACTAACACAGATCACTGAACAAACGACAGTATGTATTTGTGTGTATGTTTGGCAGTGAACGCTTCAATACGAATGTTCCTGGCAGTGGCTTCGTTGATGGTCTGTCAACTGATAACGATATATATATTGATCATTTTCGGTTTTCCACGCAGATTTATAACTCTTGATTAGTTCATTGTAAATATACATCGATAGTTACTGATAAATAGGGTATTTTACACCATTACATAGCTCCTAACCTTCCCATGGCCAATATTAGTATACTACAAATGATTCCAAATAAATTGTCGATATGTAAATCGATTAATTGGAATTCCAAATAATATATATAGATATGTCGGCTTGTCCATATATCGATATAGTAGCTCTTCATCTTCGGTTGGGCGATATTAGTACATTTTTAGAAAATTATGTATATCGATATATCGGTTTTTCTATACCGCTATGTGTCCCTTGATCTTCCCCTGGCTGATATTAGTATACTATATAAATTGCACGACGATCGGGGCATTAGTTTAGGCGCCTATAAAAGGCGCCAGGGTCCTACCTCTTTCCGTTTGACCTGTGCGCTGACGATCTGTCAGACCAAAGAGTTTTATATATATATATTTGTTAGAATATTAATATTGATTGCAAACGGTTGTGTGTATGCATATGTACTCACGTTTATTTGATGAAATTTCAGCAAGGTTCATAACACTTTACAAGCTGCACGTTGTTTGGTTAGCTAATCGGGTATATTTGTGTAATTTCTATGAATGTGCTGAATAGACTTAGTAAATTTTGCAAACTGGTCACTTGACAGCAACAAAGCGCCTTCCTGTGCCGAAGATGCGCTTAAAAGGAAAACCTGGCCTAGACGAAAGTGAAAGTGACTACAGAGCTAACTGGCAGATGTTACCAGATGCCTTGCAGCAGATGGCAATTACATAAAATGTCAAACGTCGTGACATTGGCGTACATGCATTTAAATACATATGGATGGCTGCTACTCTCAAGGAAGCTATTTTTAATTGCAAATGACAAAGCAGATAGCAGTTAGCCTCCGTACAATTAATAGTAATATTTGTTCGATGGATTCGTACAACAACATAGCTGAGTCCCTTTGTACCTATGGTACAAGTGTATATTATATTTGTGAAATGCATACATACATACAGGCAGAAAGAAGCGTTTCCGACCACACAACGTATATATATTCTTCATCACTACGACTATCCGAGTCGATATAGATATGTTTGTCTGTCCGTCCGGATGTATGAAAATCTAGATCTTGGAAACTATAAGAGATAGAGACTTCAATATTTTTATGGGAGACCCCATGCAAACCTACCGCCCTCGTTAGTGTTCTTATTTCATAGATTTTTTTGTTTTTAATTGGAATTGAACCAAACTTAGGGATTGTGTGTCCAAGAGGCATCTACGTCAAGTCACTAAATTTGATCCGGATCGGGCAACTATATCATATAGCCCTTATAGAACCGGGCTTTCGGAATTAACACCAAATGTTTGTTTTGCATCCAAATCGGCCAAATTAAATTTGTATCCGTTTTAGGAACCCCGAAGTCTGAATTTGTCCGAAGTTAATCAGGACCTGTTTGCTATTAGGCACAGAGTATGCAAGCTCGACTGTTGCGTTCTTAATTGTTTAAGTTATGTATATGAAAAACATTTTTCAATTGTAACATTCAACAGTGGAATAGAATATCGGTTCGATAGATATGCCACTTGGAAAGATACGAGTACAATTCCACAAAATGCATAGATTTTATAAAATGTTGCCATTGTGACAAATGTCATTAATTGTAGCCAACGCAGAGACAAACGAAATCACTCTAAGCTGTACACAGCTCGGAGAAAACAATACACATCACAAACGCCGCGGCGACCGCGCTCCACTGAGAAGCTGTGGTAAGACAAAACTTCAATTGTTTTTATCTTTTTCTCAGTTTTCAGACACCTTCAGAAAATCGCACGAGCCTCAATGCCGTGCAGATTACTTTCTATGGTAGTTTCTTTTTGTCATGACACTGAAAAGCTTTTCACTCATCTATTCATAGAAAAATGCAACCGATTGCCACTAAATTCTGCTATATAATTACACATCGTGCGTACATACTTAAATGTGTGCTACATGTAGTTGCATTTGCTGGATGTATGAATGTGTTAATCTTCACTGCATTCACAACAGCTGAAATACCATTGTTGATTTGTAAATATGTATATTATTGAACAAATTCTCTTTGAAATATGTTATAACTGCCATAAAGATATTTCCGAGTAATAGCTTCTAAGCTACATGGTATTTTGCTGTTGAGCAAGCTCGCCTGTGGCGTTCTTACTTGTTATACTCTTACTCTAGTAGAGTAAACGAGTATATTGTATTCGTGCAAATGTATGTAACAGGCAAAACAAGCAAAACGAGGTGTCTAAGACCCCATAAAGTATTTATATTCTTGTTCAGCATCAACAGCCGAGTCGATCTAGCCATGTCCGTCTGTCCGTCCGTATGAACGCCTGGATCTCGGAGACTGTAAGAGCTAGAGAGACCCAATTTGGTATGTAGACTCCCCTTGTGTCAGATCAAGTTTGTTTTTAAATTTTGACACGCCCCCTCCCGCCACCGCAAAACGCAAAACTTTATAGCTTCCACAAATGTCAACGCATTTAGTTGAAACTCGGTTTGTATACGTATAAACACACAATTCACCGATCTGAAGAGTTTTGTTCGGATAATAATTGTAGACAGTAAAAAACCATTTTGTAAGAGAACACCCCACCCCCTACAAAAAAAAATGTATTTTCATACTTTTGAGTGTATCGAATGTTGAATAAATGCGGAGTACGAGTATCTTATAGTCGGAAGGTCGACTATACTTACTTGTTTTTATACTCATAATCTGTAAAGTAAACGAGTACATATGTTGTATTAGTGCAAATGTATGTAGCAGGCAGAAGGAAGCGTTTCCGACCCCATAAAATATATATATTTTATTTATTCGGATGTATGAAAATCTAAATCTTGGAGACTATAAGAACTAGAGTCACCATTTGGTATGCAGGTTGTTTTATAAATGTTTAATAAATGTATAATAACATTCTCTACCGATCTCATAACGATCGGATTAGAGTTGTGGCTAATATTACTAAAAAAACAAGAAGGGAAGGCTATACCATTCACATTGTAAATAAATACATAAACAATCTAGATAAAATCTGGTAGGTGGGCGTGGGGCTACAGTATATACAAGGGATACAAGACGAATTTGTTTTGATTTGGATGAAAAACAGAAGAGTTACGCTCCTAAGTGTTCATTCCGAAAGAATCGGTTGTATAGTAGCTATATAACATAGTTGTGCGATCTTGATCAGACCAAACCTGCGGACGTAGGGCCTGTTCAAATGAAATGCAACACGAATTTTGTTTGATGTAGATGAAAAACAGAAAAGTTATGGTCCTAAGTGTTCATTCCGTAACAATCGGTTATATGGGAGCTATGTGATATAGAGGTCCGATCTGCATAAAACTCGAACCTAACCAGTATTGCATATTTTGAGAGTATGACAAATTTAAATAAATGGTTATTTTTTGATCGTGAAATTTGGCAAATCGGTAGAAAATATGCATACATTCAAACCGAGTTTGTGAAAGATATACGTTTTTATTGGTGGCCGGGGGGGGCTTGGTAAAGCTGATGTGCTAAGCTGATTTCCAAAGATGAAACCGCTTTCCTTGTGATCTTTTTCAAAAAAAATGTTTTTTACGATTTTGTCTACAATTATTATCCGATCTTAACAAAACTCGGCAAATCGGAAGTTTATGTGCTTATACATATACAAACCTTATACATATTCAACTAAATGCGTTCAGATTTGTAGAAGATATAAGATCTAGATATCGTCTCGGCTATTGATGCTGATCAAGAATATATACATGGGGTCTTAGAAGTTTCTTTCTACCTGTTACATACATTTGTACGAATACAATGTACTCGCTTACCCCTACTAGTCGAGCCTGCTCGAAAGTTAAATACCCTATTCTTAGTAAACTGATAATATCATTAATCAAATTCGGTCAACGGAGTTGGGGGACACCAAAATACAAATCGAGTTTGGATTGATTCCAATGAAAATCAAAGAAATTTTCCTACTGAGTGTTCATTCAGAGAAAATCGGTTTTATGGGGACTATATGATATAGTGCTCCAATATGTATATTTATGGGTGCTCCCATAAAAATCCAAATTTGAGGTCGCTATCTCTTATAGTTTCCAAGATCTAGATTTTCAAACATCCTTTCGGACAGACGCCCAAAGGTACATGGCTAGATCGACTCGACCTGTGATCAAGAATATATTTACTTCTGCCTGTTACATACATTGTAACAACTTTTATATACCCTTGAACGATTGGTACAGGGTATAATTATATAACTTGCTTTTATTTTTATTTGGAAAATATGAAATAAATGATTAAGATTTTATTATTATTTGAAGACAATTTCAATTTCAGAATTATTCGTAGTTGTAAAAGAACCCAAGTATGAAATTCTTAAATTAAGAACAAAATTATAGAATTTTTTCTCCGTGTGTAAAATTGCTGTAATGTGTCTTAAGTCACCGTGGCTGTATTTTATAAACTTTTTTTCGAACCAATTGACACGAGCTTTATTGGGGCGATTGTTAATACTAATTCCTACGGATGGCGCAGCGTAGCGGTATAATGCCACACGATGATATGACAATCATTTCACGCACAGCATCAATTGTTTCTTATGAATGAACAGTAACATATTTAAATAGAGAACAAAATACTTCTATTATTTTATTGTGATCCTTAAAATGAGAGGAGATCGAAATCTGCAAACCTATTTCACTTTTATAATTTTCAGGTACTGCAGCGCATAGATGATGTCTCTTTGATGTGCGATAAACGTATTGCTAGCCTTAAGAAATTGGCTCTACGGCCACCACGTCCCGTGCAACAAGTCACACCGGAACCGGCGGTGCCACTTCAGCCACCTGGGGGGGCTCCACATCTTTTGCGACGTAAACTGAATAAGGTACGAGTATTTTATGTAACATTTTTCGTGTTAAGTATGATTATGATTTGAAATTGTATGTAGTACCAGGGCTGCAAACCGGATATCCGATCTTTTCCCGTTGTGAACCGAACGTGGTTCCAAACCAACATTTTTTTGGGATATTAAAAATTGTGGGGTATTGAAATTGCTTTTTCTTAAATAGAATAATTACATAGAGGTATATGTATTTATATGCACATTTGTGAAATTTTTGTAATAATCGTATTATGTACATATTATAATATGTATATATGCACGGATATTAGTAAACAAAAACACTGACTTAATAAAAATCTAAAAATGTTACAGGCGTTATATTATGCGAGTCTACTCAAAAGTATGTTTAATTTAGGCTTCTTAACCTTGATCAATCGACAAGTCCATTAGAGAAGAATTGTCTGCAGTTGATTCCTACATGTACCCTCATACATATGTATACATGTATAACAAGTAAGGACGCGACATTCGAAAGATACCAGGTAGTCAGTTAATCCATATCGTAATTTATTTGAAAGTGTTGGGCTTAACAATAAAGTCGCATTCGAATTCGTCATTGACTCAAAATTAGGCTTTCGGATTTAATCCGCTCGCAATATAACCAATTGGTTGAGTATTGCCTGTTTTTTTTTACCGGAGTAGAGTTACGCAACCCCGACCCAGTCATACGACCCGTCCCACGTATTCAAGGAGCTTCTTGATATGTATGTGTGTAAATCAACAAACAAATGCCTTATCAATGTGTAGGATTTCCTATTATTTTGTCCGTTGACTTAGTCAAAAGCAAAATATGGACAGGCAAAGGGACAGCATCAAAATTGTTGCTCAATACAATTGCTACTACCCACCCTCTCAAGAATCCCCTCTTCCAAAAATAATAGCTCAAAACAACACGCGTGAGAAAAATATTTTGTTCCGGCAAAACGTCTTTAAAATAAATAAAAATTATAAAAACAGTAACTCAGCCTCAAATTTATTAAATTGCTTTTCGCTTACTTACTTATATTCAAAGTCCCCGATGGCCTTAACTAATATATCCATAGCCTCCGTAAATAGACTCATTATTTAGAATGCGTGTAGGAAACGTGATGGTGTGGGGGGTTATTTCGTAGTAAAGCACCTGTACATTAATATAATTGATTATATGCGCACTGAGCGTGTAACGTAAAATTTAAGAGTTGCGCCTTTTCAAGCGGATTATGGCTGACTCTTGTTCTTTTTTTAGTCTTTTTATGCATTTAGCATCCAAAAAATGGGTGTATAACATACTTTATTACCACATTTTTCTATGATTTAAAAAAAAAAATCGTAAAAATTAGACTATTATTTTTATACCCGTACCCGTACGAATATATCGTATTTGTGCAAGTGTATGTAACAGGCAGAAGCATAAAGTATTTATATTCTTGATCAGCATCAATAGCCGAGTCGATCTAGCCATGTCCGTCCGTCCATATGAACGCCTAGATCTCAGAGACTGTAAGAGCTAGAGAGACCCAATTTGGTATGTAGACTCCCCTTGTAGGGTGTCAGATGAAGTTTGTTTTAAAATTTTGACACGCCCCCTCCCGCCCCCGCAAACCGCAAAACCTTACACACGTTTTAACGCATTTAGTTGAAACTCGGTTTGTATGTATATGTATGAGATCGGATGATAATTGTAGACAAAATCGTAAAAAATATTTTTTTTTTGAAAATACCCCACCATATAGGGTATAACAAGAAAGATGCTGCCTTTTCAGCCGCAATTGACATGTGGCGGCAGAGAGGTTTGTTTTTTTTTTATTCGAATCCGAGTTACGTTCGTTCTTAAGGAACGCAGAGGAAGGCTTTAATCAGCCCGTACAACGGCTGCCGAATGCGGATGGGCCCTCCGGCCATTCTGGAGAGAGTGGTACCCTCTAACTTAGCTCCAAACACTAACTTCATCTTTTTTTCTTTACTACCAAAATGTTAGAGGCCTTGAATCGAAACTCTCTAAACTTTACACTGATGGCCTATCTTTTGTTTTCATATTTTAATTTATTACTGAAACTTGGTGAAAGCCCGATATTTTAGACTCTGCAATCTTTCCTAATAATTATACTGCCTATAGATTTGATCGTCCCTCCCGCCAGGTAGATGGTATTGATTGCTGTTGATTCCGGCGTTCTGTCGGAACCAATTTAATTAATTTTAATTAATTAATTGTCCTAATGTAATTGAATTTATACTAAAGCCTGATATTTCTGTTTACTTGGATCATCTTAGTGCTATTCAGTCGATTGCGTCAATGCTTTCTGATACTGATCAATTGTTGGTTTTTGCTGATTTCAACATCTGTGATGTCACGTGGGCCTCTGTGATCGACTCAGCCGGTTTGATAACTTCAACACGAATTTGTTGACGGCCTACATGCCCTTATCTCAAGTTAATTTTGTAATAAGACATCGTACCTTCTTGACGATATGTCCCTTGATCGGATCGGCTCAGTTGATGACTTGGGTATTCTTTTAGACCCTAACTTAAAATTCGACTTCCACATATCAATTACCGTCAATAAGGTTGTGGGTGTTCTGGGTTTTATCAAGCGATGGTCGAACGAATTTGATGATCCTTATATAACTAAACTACTGTATACTTCTCTGGTCCGACCTATTTTAGAGTACGCATCGTGTGTTTGATGTCCACAATACAGGAATCACCGAATTGAGTCTGTTCAAAAGAAATTTTTACTTTTTGGTCTCCGTGGGTTGAATTGGGACCTCAAAAACCCCCTCCCTTCATATTCAAGTAGGCTTCTGCTAATAAACCTTCCATCTTTTGAAAATCTGATTAATGGTGATATTGACGCGCCGTCTTTACTTAGCCAAATCAGTTTTTGTGTTCCTCGTAGAACAACTAGAAATTATGTTCCTGTCTATCTGCACTGTAATTTAAACTTTCTACTTAACTTTATCTCTAATAATAACTCGCTTAACTCAAACAAAACATCTATACTAACGCATCTGGCTAGAAGATAATGTAAATTGTTTATGGTTTGTTGTTTTTACTTTCATTGAAAGTGAGCGAGCGAGTCCTCGTTTTTTTTTGTGTCTTCGGAATTCGTGTGGGGTGTGGTGTGGTGGGTGGGGTGTTCTTATACAAAATGTTTTTTACGATATTGTCTACAAAAATTATCCGATCTTACCAAAATTCGGCAGATCGGTAGATTATGTGCTAATACATATACGAACCGAGTTTCAACTAAATGCGTTAAAATTTGTGGAAGAAAGTTTTATTGATTTGTGTGGGCGGGAGGGGGCGGCGCAAAATTTAAAAACAAACTTGATCTGACCCACCACAAGGCGGTCTACATACCAAATTGGGTCTCTCTAGCTCTTACAGTCTCCGAGATCTAGGTGTTCATAGGGACGGACAGACTGACATGGCTGGATCGACTCGGCTGTTGATGCTGATCAAGAATATATACACTTTATGGGATAATTTTACAAATCATTTTTGTGTGTGTCGAATATTCAATGAATGCTGGGTACGAGTATCTTATAGTAGGTACAATATACAAAACGGTATATTGATTTTGTCAGGAAACTACCTGCAAACTTGCAACGCATAGAAGGAAGCGTTTCCGGCTATATAAAGTATAATTCTTAATCACCATGACAAGGGGAATCGATATAACCATGTTACAACACAAAGATATCAGAAATCTTGAAAGCTACAAAGCTGAAATTTGATTCCTTTGTCTGCACGCTGGTCAAGTTTGAATTTTATCCAGATCAGACAGACAGATCCCATATAACAGATTGTTCTGGAATGAACACTTAGGAGCATATCATATCTGCTTTTCTGGCCTAATCTGATCAAGATCGGAGAAATATATCATATAGCTATTATATGACCGATTGTTCCATAATGAACACTTAGGAGCAGAACTTTTCTGTTTTTATCCAAATTAAAAAAAAAATCGTTTTGTGTCCCTTGGATCAACTCTATCCAGATTTGATCTAGATCGACTATATATTTACAATGTAAATGGTGTATAAGCTTCAACAGGCCGAAGCTAGCTTTCCTTTTTTGTTTTATTTTCCCTTTTATGTTTATTTCTTTTTTTTGTTGTTTATATTTATTGTACAAAATTCAAGTTTATTGTACAAAGTTCGCATGGCAAGCAAATCTTTCGATCTTCCCAAAAGATGCAGGCTGTGGGTAATTGCTACATCGTATTGAATAAGTTAAGCAAAAGTTCGCCACAAAACACAGCAAAGTTGGTTTCTGCTTGTGGTGATAAGAAGTGCCAGCCACAAGTTTCACTTTTCCTTCATCTCCAACTGCGCAAAGTGCGAGTATGTAGCCCAGCTTTTGCCACTGCCCGTCCAAAGCCGTTTAGCTCGCTTATTCCCCGATTGCGTAAAAACCTAAGAGAGTGCCATCTACCTGTTCACTTGAGCTGCTCTAACAAAATTTTTTTAGACAGAAGCATAATCGAGTTAATCGTTCAAGAGGTACCGTTTACCATTACAGTCGTTTTTATGACAACCAGAAATTATTACTGAGCCACTTACAAGCATAAGTGTAGGGCAACCGCGGGCTTGATGCTTAGCGGCCGGTCTAACTGTTTATACATATTTGCATCGGCTGGTAGACTCAACACGCTCGATTATATAAGAATAAATGAGTGCCAACTCGCAACTGGCAATACATAACTGTGTCGGCATCGAGCCGCACCAAAGGTTAGAATAGAATTACACTGGACATTAGTCGTAGCGGGAAAGCAATTCTCAATTCCGCATCTTCTTAAACGTGCAGTTAATTGTGCAAGTTCCGAATGCTGTTGCCGTTGTTTGCTTTCATCACAGCGATACCCAATTTACATAGGCCACTCACAGCCCAAGCTCCACTAATAACACTAGATAACTAAAATTAATTTTTATACTCGTGCACTACTAGTAACCCATAAAGTATATATATTCTTCTTCAGGAGCAACAGCCAAGTCGATCTAGCCGACTTCGTCTGTCCGTCTGTATGAACACCTAGGTCACAGACACTATAACAGCTATAGTAACCCAATGTGGACAGACTTCCCTAATGTTGAATCAGATCAAATTGGTTTTAAAAATTTGCGACGCCCTCTCCCGACCCACAAATGGAAAAAAATCTCATATCTCCCACAATTTTCGACACATTTAATTAAAACTCAGTTTGGATGCTTCATTTGTCTGCACGCTGGTGAAGTTTGAGATTCATCCAGATCGGTCACTATATCATATAGCTCCCATATAACCGATTTTTCTAAAATCAACACTTACAAGATAACTTTTCTGTTTTTCATCCAAATAAAACCAAATTGGGTTTGCATCCAATTAAGGAGGCACCACGTCCGCTGGTCTGATCTGATCAAGATCGGAGAACTACATCATATATCTACCACATAACTGGTTGTTCCGGAATGTCCACTTTTTAGCATAATTCATTTTGTATCCCTTGCATCCACGCCCGCTGACTAGATGTTATCTGGATCGGTTAAATATTTACAATATGAGTGGTATTTAAGCTTCGACAAGTCAAAGCTAGCCGTCCATTCTTGTTTTTTAATGATTTTTTTAGAGGTGAGTAATAATATTTGATTATTACCATTATCAAATGGTTCATCACCGTCGATTTCAATGATTTACACCTTAAACGACGTCTACTTAATGCAGTTATGTAAATTCGAATTTTCCGGAATTTTAAAGTCGAAAAGTCATATCTATAGGAAAAGTAGGTCTAATCAAATATACAATTCGCCTGTTACCTAGTGCTCCGTTCAAAACTTTGATTCGTTTAGAAAAGCGCAATCTGAGCATACTCGTATTCCTATATATTCAGCCTTCTTTTTGTCTGCAGCGGCACAGTTTTCTCAGCCGCATGATTGATGTAAATATCGATTTGTGTTACCTTTTTTGTTACACAAGAATTGTATTTAAAAGTACGAGTACATACCATACAGCTTTAACTTCTTGACAGTATCTATGTATGTAGTTTGTATAAATTTTCATAGTTGCATATGTTTCTACATTTCTGATTTCACCTGTATAGCATAGAGCAATCAATTCCATAACTCGTCGCATCGGTTAATAAGCGAAAAGTCAAACAATCGAAAGTTATAATACAGCACAAGTTATTATTAGTTTTCATCAATTTAAATCAAATGCTTATGATGGGAGATATATGTACGTACGAGTACATTGTCCATACATAAGTATTCCGATAACGTGCTGCTCTTACAAAGTAGCGAAGTAAGAGTAGGTTGCTCAAGATTGGTAGGCGCAGCACCACAGTGTCGATTCTTTTGTCATACGATTGGATGCGAACGCTGTTTCAACTGAGGTTGCTAACATTTACTACTTTTTCATAATTAAATAATTAATCTGCATATTTAGCCGCGTCCACGAGTTGTCTGTATTTTCACTTTCACATACGAGTTGTTGTATGTACGGACTCTCTATACATACACCTCGAAATACTCATTTTTTTATAGAAATTTTTTAGAGGAGACATTACATTATCATAATGCCTCTCTCTCTCGTGATACCACTCTGTGAGTAAATTTCAGTTGCAAAAGTTGTGCAAAGGCAACATTTTAATATGTGATTATCTTTTGGAATTGTCAACGCAAATCACGTAAAGTGAAGTAAATGCAACAGCAACACAACACATGTACATTGTTATGCCTTAATAGACTGCGTATACAGGCTTCCAAATTTGGCTAATGCCCCGCCTTCATATATATGAAGGTACATATGTAAGTCTGTGGCAGCACTTAGTGAATTCCATCACCCTTATATTTAAATTAAGCTGGTGTTGTTCCACCGTATTGAATCTTGCAACACCAACTTTCAAAATAAAACCCACTATGTAGAAAGAAGCTAAACTTTGAACAGGATCGGACCCATTTTCTCATGAAATTTTCTATGATGACATTCCCCTCGTCGACATTACTATACTGTATAAATTTTATTGCAATCAGTTCAATAGATGCAAAGCTTTTATTATCGCCTCAAAGTGGTTGATATTACTATACTGTACAAATTTAATTGCAATCAGTCCAATAGGTGCAGTGCTTTGACGAATTTGTATTATCGTCTATATGAGGGGCAGGGCCATGCCCATTTTCACAAAACGATATATAGCCCTTTACAGTCTCCTGGTCCGCATTAGTATAGAGTAAAAATTTCATACCGATAGGTTAAATAGTTTAGGCGCATATAAAGGACAAACAGACATTCAAGTTTATGCTCGTACTCTAGTAGAGTAAACGAGTATATTGTATTCGTGCAAATATATGTAACAGGCAGAAGAAAGCTTCTCCGATCCCATAAAGTATATATTCAGTATATATATCAGTATCAATAGCCGAGTCGATCTAGCCATGTCCGCCCGTATGAACACCTAGATCTTGGGGGCTATAAGAGCTAGAATTACCAAAATTTGGTATGTTGACTTCCCTCGGGGGGCGTCAGATTAAGTTTGTTTTAAAATCGACTTTAGTTAGCGTTCTTACTTTTTATATATATAGACTACATTTCTACATTTCACTTTCACATCCATGTACATGCGTGTAGATAAGACCAAATGCAACTATATTGGTGTATGCTCAACCAGATCTCACTCACCACACGCATTGTCCATGTGCATGTCAATCAAGATAAAATTGGCGTAATCAAGAGTAAGTGAAAGAGCCAAGAGCCGAACGCTCGGACATTTAACCTTATGCATAAAATGTGGCGCGTACTTGACCGCTTAGAGGAATATTGGGATGCGAGAATTTCCCTTGCTGCAATGGCAAGTGTGTCTCCTCTTTAAAAATGGTAAAGTTGATTTTCAACTGCTATCAAGCCAATCATTAGTTGGTTCATGCAGCCTAATCCAACTTAGCCAGATATGTTTATACATAAATAAAAAATGCATGTGTTGTGATAACGGTCAGATGCCTTTTTGAGAGGCAGACGCGTAGTAAACATTAAAACACAGAAGTCGGCGAGCAAAAAGAAAATATTTGCATATACAGACGTTTTTATAGTGACTCATAAATCACTGAGCTCTGAGAACTTTCACGGGGCTTCCGGGCTTGGTTGCTTTGCTTTAGCTTTAAGATGCGCGGCGTCTGTAAAAAGCTCATAAAATGTGTCTTCCATTTTGTGCCTCCACTTGGCACAGTCCAAATCTCAAGTTACATAAAATGTAATATATATGCTCCCATAAATAAGGTCAAATCTGGCAATCGTTTTTTGAGTCTTTTATGCCATTTTTTGAATAAACTAACATTAAACGCAGAATGCGAAACTAGCTATTCTAGAGGTTTGCGGTAGCCCACTGACATTCAAATTTGACCATCAAAAGTTCGGCTGCAAACACAAGCATGGCCACACTGGCACCCAATACCCACACCAGCAGAATACCCGCAAAATTTGACATATTGAGAGTAACGGGCCCAATGTCCTCTTGGCTGCCCAACATTGTGCTTTCGACCTGCTGCTGTATCTGAACGTTGAGATTATCGGCGACCACCCTGTATTCCCAATATTTATCGAAGCCCGATGAGTGCCATCGATAAATGAGCGCATTGAATTGTTCGAGAAGAGGCCAGAGCCTAGGCACGAACGCTACAGTATACTGATAGTAGAGATCCTCCTGCATGATTACCATCTGCTCAATCGCCTGTTGTCCCAGGAAGTCTCCGATGGCAAAATGACCTGCAAGTGTAGCAATAAGAAAAGCATCTGGCTTCACTCAAGCTTAAATACCGAAGGGCAGACGTTCCACTGTAAAGCCCATGCGGACGCGCTGAGACTGGGCCAACTCCAGCAATTGGTCATCGCTGTATATGTGAAAGTTGCGTAGTAGCTGTTGAACCAGTGGCTTTTGGGTATTTACGTGGCAGATCAAAAACAGTAAGGTTATGCGATAAACAAGTAAGAACGCTATACTCGATATTCCGACTATAAGATACTCGTACTCCTTATTTATTTTACTGGAAAGTATGCAACACTTTTGAATTTTTTTTTTTTTGGGTGGGGTGCTCTCATACAACATTTTTTTATGATTTTGTCTGCAATTATTATCCGATCTTATTGAAATTTGGCAAATCTTTAGATTATGAGCTAATACATATGCAAACCGAGTTTCAACTAAATGCTTTAAGATCTGTGGGAGGTTTTTATCACCTTGCGGGGGCGGGAGGGGCCGTGTCAAAATTAAAAAAAAAAAAAACTCATTCTGACGCCCAACAAGGGAAGTCTACATACCATTTGGTGCCCCTAGCTCTTATAGTCTCCGAGATGGTGGTGGTTTTGTGGATGTTTTTATCGATTTGCGGGGGTGGGAGGAAGCGACGCAAAATTTTTAAAATTTAGTCTCCGAGATCTAGGTGTTCATACAGACGGACAGACGGACATGGCTAGATCGATTCGGATGTTGATGCTGATCAAGAATATATATACTTTATGGTTTCGGAGTCGCTTCCATTTGCCTGTTACATACATGTGCACGAATACAATATACTCGTTTACTCTAATAGTGTACGAGTATAAAAAGACGCCAATTAATGAATCTCAGAATGAACACACAATGTTATAGCTAACATGACCGTCTTTGTGATCAATCTTGCTAGATTTTACTTCTATTATCTTCAAATCCGGAACTTCAAAGCCACATTTTATGTATTACATTGTTCAATGATTACACTATTCACAAACAAATTTGAATGTATGTTCATTTTGTCATGAGGGTTGCAACGCATAGGAGGAAGCGTTTCCGATCATATATCTCAGAAGTCTGAAGAGCTACAACCATTAGCTTTGCACGCTGGTTGAGCTTAAATTTCCCAATCGGACAAAATATCACTCCACAAAATGTGCCCACTGAATGAGCCCTACATATCGTGTCGCGGAACGGAATACAGTAGCCTGCTCACCGTCCCTTTGTTATATGTTTTCAATGTGAAGCTTCGATCATACCGAAGCATGTTTACATGTTTTTTTTATATCATTCACGAAAAATTGTGATATTTCAACACAAAGATCTTAGAAGTCTTAAAAGCTACAGATACCAAATTTTTACCAGATGCGTCTTTGGCCTGCAAGCTGGTTAAGTTCGAGTTTCATCCAGATCGGATAAGTATTTCATATAGCTCCCATATATCCGGTTATTCCGGAATAAACAGACAACTATATTATATAGCTTCCATATAACTGTTTGTTCTGGAATGAACACTTAGTAGCATATTTTTCATCCAAATGTAACAAAATTTGGTGTGTATACATTTAAGGCCACTATATCATATAGTTCCCATATAGTAGCATATAGTTTTCATATAGTTTTCATCCAAATCAAATTAATTTCGTCTCCATCTGAGGAGCTCCCAGCCCCGCTGACTTAATATGATTCAGATGGGATTATAATAGTATGCAGCTGGCGTGGAAAATAGCCCACACGCCCGCTAACTTAATTTGATTCAGATCGAATTACAATTGTAGGCAGCTGGCATTGAAGCCGGCATATATTTACAATGTGAATGGTAAGCTTCGACAAGCCGAAGCTAGCCTTCCTTTGTTTTCTTTTTAATTTAGTATTGAAAATAGTATCCTTAAAAGACTTTTTTTTCTAACTTCACTAACCAGCCGCCACTCATACTTACATCGTCAGAACTACGTATAGACGATACCCAAGCTTCCGAGTTGGCTGCCCATTGCAGCCTTTGCGAACGCAGACGCTGAATAGTGTCGGCCGCTTCCTCCAGACTGGGTATTGTTAGTATACTGGCCAAACCGCCTCCATAAATGCTTGTAATAATTACATCGTTAAGAAAGCAGGCGAAGAGCAGCACGCGTATCGTAACGGATCGTGCATTGCTATTTCCCGATTGTGAGATGAACAGCTTGAAAGTGGTAGCCAAACCAAATTTGGTGCTCTGCCACCAGCTATCTTTAATATTTGCGGAAACGTATAGCTTTTGCTCACTTTTGTGAGCCACCACTAGCCCCAACGTTTCGATAGTCAAGCACACCAGAACGGCTGCCCATAGTGTTGCCTGAAATGGCTGCAACGGTAGATACCAGCTGGCCAGACGCATTGGTGCAGGAACCAGGCAGGTAATTCCAGAACGTACCAAGTACATAGACAGGTCTAGGTAGGTGTAATCGTCATACCAGGAGTACATGGCACCAATGCAGATATCAGCCTTACGGTTAATAATCATTCCTATTGCGCCGTCGCCAGACATGTTCGGGTAGATGGTACCCCAATCGTCAGCATCAGCTATGGGAGGAAGTAGTGCTATTTACTATATTAAATCAACTTTATACTATCTAGGATGCTCATTCCCGCTTCACGGGGATTTCTAAAGTTAAGTATAAAAGTATATACGTACACGTATCGATTTGCACGGTGCAGTTGTATTGTTCACAGAAATTTAAAATTACGCGTGTCTCAGTGCCATCGATGTAGACATCAGCCAGGCCTGAATCGGCAGCCACTCCAACGTCAAACGCATTACTGTATGTGTTCTAGAGTAAGAAATGGACTATCGGGCGACTCATTCATAAGGCCACTGGCGTGAATGACTTACGTGCTTGATAACAGTATACGGCCTGTAATCAAAACAGGCCACGATTAATTCTCGGCCACGCAAGTCTCTCAGTTTATCAGGGAACAGAGAGCTTCCAAACTGAAAGCGTTGCTGAGATACGATATAACGATCGAGTAATTGTAGCCGGGATGGGTTCTCAGCTCTAGGTCCTACATATGTGTTGGTGTGTAGCTCAAAGTCTGCATTAGTGTTGTGACTTCCCTTAACAAACAGTATATTGGGCTGATCTACAGGTGAGAATTTCGTTTGCTTCACATCGATTCAGTCGAGCGATTAAAAATTACTAGTACCTTGGAAAAAGTGTCCTTGAAAGTATGCCTTGTCTAGTTCTTCAGCGAAGTAGGCGAACACGAACTTGTTGTGCAGAGAACGCCAGATTGAGTACATTGATGCCTGCGTAAAGGCTGCCACGAAGTAGGGTATATCCTTGCCAAATACAAAAAAGCTCTGGCAATTTAAATATAAACTGTAATAAGAGAAGTGGATTACTTCCGTGGAAACATACCTCACAGTGCGACGCCTCAATAGATAGTGTAAGCTTTAACAGAAGGTTGTCGAAGGGCAAGTCGTTTTCCTCCAACTGTTGTCCCTTGGACAATACATCTACCACGTCGTCATCAATGCTGCGTCCCAATGTTTTATTGTTAATGCTAACGAAGCTTGAGCAGTCTGCAGAAACAGTTTGCGGCTTGAAATCATAATCCTCGTTCCACAGAATGCAAATCGTGTTTCCGTTCATATACGTATCAACTGCACACAAAGATTAGACATAAAAACTCGACACTTATGTATGATGTCATAAGCTCAGTTATACTTATCAAGTTCAAAATAAGTGACCAACTCTGGCCGGCCAACAACATCTTGGTGCCTGTCCAGTATCGGCTACGGTGTTGAGCCAACTGTCGAATTACTCCGTGGGAGTGCTGAGGTACATGCATACGACTATTTATACTTCTAATAGATGTTCTTAGTCAAACGAATTAAGCAATTGGCCAATTCTATCATAAATGGCAGGCTAATACCAATCAATTACAATGGTGGGGTTGCTATCAACAATTTAACAGGTTTAATAATCGTATTGTCTAAGAATTCGTAAATCAACAAATATAAGTATGGTATTATTGCAATGTTTACAATATTTAAAAATTTATATTGCACGTAAACACAAAATTGATGGGCTAACCACCCCCTTTTCTACCTTTAACACCATTGCGCGGGTTAGCAAAGATTATTATTAAGCAGAAGAATCATAATTTTGTAACAATATTTGTAACGCATAGAAGGAAACATCTCCGACCCCAAAAAGTATATATATTCTTGATCAGCATGATAAGCCGAGTCAATATAGCCATGTCCGTCTGTTCTAATGCGAACTAGTCTCTCAGTTTTAGAGATATCGAGTTGAAATTTTTACAATAGACTTCTTTCAGCTGCACATATGTTAAAATCGTCCAGATCGGATCTGTATATCATATAGCTCACATATAACCTACTGATTCGGAATGAACTCTTAGTTCAGTAAAATTGGTTGTTTTTATCCAAATTGAACCATTTTTAAAAGCCTCTACGTCGCTGACCTCAGTTGATCCAGATCGGAGCTCTATATATCTAGCTCCCATACAACCGACCGATTCTGAATAAACTCTTAGTATGCAGTTTTTTTTTTGGATTTTTTATTCGAATTAAACCAAATTTGGAACAACGTGTTAGTCTTAGAAGCCTCCATCTATGCTGACCGATTTCAACCGAATCTGCAAAAGTATGTAAGCTTCGGTTACCCGACGACAGCCTTTCTGTTATGTGCTCCCAACAACCAGAAAACCAAGCGCACTCTCTCTCTCTCTTTCTCTCTCCCTCTGCGTACAAGACTCCGTTTCTTTTTGTTTTCGATTTAGTTTGACGGTCTTTCACTGAACAACGCATAGAGAGATATGATTGGCGGTCGAACATTGACGTTCAGAAAATAAACAAAAGACTTAAAGGTTCAATCCAAACGGTTTTTATTATGCTCGTACTCTAGTAGAGTAAACGAGTATACTGTATTCGTGCAAATGTACGTAACAGGCAGAACGAAGCGTCTAAGACCCTATAAAGTATATATATTTTGGATCAGCATCGCGTGGATCTAGCCATGTCGGAGACTATAAGAGCTAGAGAGACCCAATTTGGCATGTAGACTCCCCTTGCGGGGCGTCAGATAAAGTTTGTTTATTCTGCTATGCCCCCTCCCGCCCCCGCAAACCGCAAAACTTTAAATCTTCCACAAATTTTAGCGCATTTAGAAACTCTGTTAGTATATGTAAAAGCACAGAATCTACCGATTTGCCGAGTTTTGTTAAGGTCGGATAATAATTTTAGACAAAATCGTAATATAAAAACATTTTGTATTAGACCTGCGCTTAAAGATTTGCGTCTGTCACGTACTCACTCAATTCACACATGCAAGTACGACGCCCTTCTCGCAAATACGCATACGTACGCAAAAGATCCTTTCTTCATTGAACAAGGTCCAAGAATGATCAGAGCAAAAGCGAACAGCAAAAAAGAGTTGCTGGTTGAGCGAAGACCGCTTTTCTAAAGAGCCGTATGAACGGTTGATTTCAGTCTGCTCAAAGTTTCAGTAGAAAACACTTATTTTCGGACAACGAGAAAAGGTTAATTGCGAGCTCTGGTATTAAGCGATTATAAATCGATAGTGCCCTACTCCCTCCATTAAGTAAATAGTATATTTGAAATCAGCATTAAGCGTGCGAGTTAATAATTCGAAATAGACCCAAGCTCTAAATTTGTAAATCATTGAAATTAGCATTTTATTACAAGCTGCTTACCGTTCCAGTTCGATTAATGAAAATGAGAGACCAGGGTCGATAGTTAAGGCAATTCGGCCGCATATTCTTTCGAAATGGTGGGCGCTTACACAACCAGTCCGTCCCTGCCTGGCGACAGTAAACAGTTAACCGTACAATAAAAGCAATCAAAGAAAAGCTTTTGTTATGACCAAATGCATGCTTTTCAGAATCTCAGATTTTAAAGAACATAAAGCCAGCTTTGAGTATTTGTTATACTAGCACTACTTTTCATTCATATTTTGTAGCTCAAACTTTCGAATATTTTTCAATAAAAAATAAAAAAATTCATAAATAGCCTGTACATATTTACTTCTGACTTGCACAAGTAAAAGATGAATGTCAAGTGATAAAAAAAAGTATATTATACTCTTAACTCATATTTTTTATATGGTAGCTCAGAAAATATAACTAAATATACATACTTTTTTAAAATTCTTAATAAGCCGAAATAAGTATGTCGCAAAAAACATTTTGGGCTTACAGCACATTAATTATATCACCCTACTCATTATTAGATATAGCAAGTATAGAAAAGACATTAAGAAAAGTTCAGACTTAGTTACATTGTACTTATTTCACAGATCACTGCAATTCCGTGCTTGGGCAGTTGGCACTTAACGACAAATAGTCCTATTCGAAGATTATAGCGTTTGAAATCTATGTACGATAACACAACAAAGCTGTTGGTTATTTTTAACAAAAAAGCCGAAATTAATGAAATCAAAAGAACTCGTAGATGGAAGTTTTCTTAATGAAAAACATTTAATTAACTTTAAATTAGATATTGTAATGCTAACAGGTCCTAAATTGAACTAGTTGAACTTCCATATATTTTTGATCAGCATCAGGTCCAAGATTCAGAACAGACAGAAATTTATATATATAGATGACTAAAGGCAGCCAGAGCAAAACGCATACACAAAAGTTCGCTCATACACACTCACGCATGTATTTGCTTGCTTGGTTGTGTACACACATATACATAGATACTAATACAGATCACTGAACAAACGACAGTAAGTAGTTCTATATATACTTTATATGGTCGGAAATGCTACCTTCTGTGCGCTGCAAACATCATGACAAAATTAATATACATTCACATTTTTTCTGAATGATATAAAAAACCATTTCCTTACTTCAAAATTATATAGCTGCCAAATTAATAAGCCTGTCAGAAACATATTTGTTTTGACCGACTCTGGTAATCGACATGCGAGAAAATGTTCGTGTGGCTGCACCTCAAGCTACAGTCTCAAATGGACAAATCGAACTGACTTAATACCTTAACCTAAAGAGCCATGTTCAGGTCTGATTAAATTGATCAGTTTATATGGTAGTATCAATATCAATTCATATAAGTAAACTGCGAAAATAACTATTTATTGCTCAAATGAAAATAGTGTAATTACTCACTACCAAACCAAATGCGGAATATAAGAAAGTCATATGTTTCATTTGTGGCGTCATATTTTATCAGCTGCCGTTAACTTTCAGTTTCAAATGACATTAAAAACATAACACACATCACATCTAACTGCAGTATACTTTGTGTATACCGTAACGTAGCTTAAAAATACTTGCAACGCCGCATTATGTATTTTCTTTTTAGCCACGCTGTGACTCGATTTGGGCTTTCTTCGATGCTTCAGATTCAACGCCAGTCTCAACGCGTCTGCACTGAACTTTGATTGCCATTGCCTACTGTGCCGACTTCGAAATTATACTCAGATTTAATTGTCGTCGCTGTAGACTCACAAACGCAATCGAGATTTGCTTTAATGGCATACAATTTTCTTTGCATGCATGTTTGAGATGCTTTCATTTGTCTGCTTGCATTTTTAAAATGTAATGAATGAAAGGCTAGGTTGAATAAAATTAATTTTCAGTTGGTTACATTGTTTTCGTTTCCATTTCACTTTCGGTGGAACGCGTTTGTCTGGTTTGCCTACTGTTGAAATGAACTAATCATAAGGACAACCTAACTGACCAGGGGGGAGGGTTTCTCTTTTACAAAATGTTTTTTTTTACGATTTTCTCTTAACAAAATTTGGCAAATCGGTAGATTATGTGCTTATACATATACAAACCCAGTTTCAACTAAATTCGTTTGTGGAAGATATGAGGTTTTGTGGTTGGCGGGCTGAAGGGAGCGTGTCAAAATTTAAAAACAAACTCTTACAGTCTCCAAGATCTAGGTGTCCGTACGGACGGACGGACATACATATCTATATCGACTCGGCTGTTGATGCTGATCAAGAATATATATATTTTATGGGGTTTTAGACGCTTCCTTCTGCCTTCTGCCTTGTACGAATACAATACACTCGTTTACTCTACTAGAGTACGAGTATAATTACAGATTTGTGATCATATTTATGAATTATATGTTTAAATAAAGTTTCTAAAAATTTCGCAATATTTTAATGAAAGTACACGAGAATAAATGAAGTGGTGACCTCGCTACCTATCACTAGATTACTTACGCTCAATAGCCTTTATTTGTACATATCTGGAGCTATTTATAATATTGCTATTTACTTATTGAGATGGTTATTTCTTAAAACATATCATTAGTACGATACGGCAAAAGAAATATTCCCAAATGTCAAACATCAAAATTTATTTTCGTATATGTATGTAGTTTTACAGCTCACGAACAAATATTACTGCCAATGACTTCTAACCAGATTACGAGTAGTTCGCAACATGTTGCATCCAACTCTTCGAACAAACCAACTACCTAAGTCCACTTAGATTTGCTTGACGCAACTGCGCCAACGACAGTTTGAGCTAAGCTTTTCAAACCGCAACACGAAACCCAACTCGAAGCGGAAACCAGCCATACGTGTCGTGCGCAATATACTGTTGGGGACGCCCGGCGAGTGGCGGTGATCTACATAACAATAGAAAAGACCGCAACTATCAAAAGGCAAACACAATGTGATTAGGCCCGGTTAATCGCTGTATAAGAGTGTGATCAATGAATGCGTAACAAAAGCCGAGTTCGCAATATCAGCATTTACATGCGAATAGATAAAGAGCAGCTGCATCTGGGACAGTGAATAAAATGTGTTTTGTTTAAAGTTTAGCAATTTATTTATTGAAGCTGTTGCGATTATACATTTTTATTTGGACCTTGGCATAAATCAAGTGAAAAAAAGTGAAAAAGAAAAAGTTCCAAAAGACTTTTGATAATACCCATTGGCAAATTACAAACTTCGGCGATGGCGCGAAAACAATCCTGTAACGAGGCATACGGTCTAGCGGATAGTACCATCGACTCACGCACATCCAACATCAGCAATGCGGATATACCAAAGATGGAGTTGCTCAAAGTTAACTATGTTCACCAATGCAAACAAGCCATGATGCATAAATCGAACGAGGCTGCTCTGATACCACAGCATTTGAATAATCCTGCGCGCTTTGCTGGTTACCGCCGCTTGCCACTGCAATTCGCTGACGTAACTAAAACGCATGTGACCTCGAATGGGCCCCTCTCACCTAATAGTGCACGCAAACCATTGCCCGCGTTGCCACCACCTACAGTTGAGTCCTGGCAACTCCTTCTTCAGTCTGGTATAAAGCGCGCCTCTTTGAACAGGCCACAGACTCGACACCGCAACCCCACGCCCCCCAAGCAGTTTGAAGATTCGGATTGTACGCGGTCGTACTGCTCTCTCTCTGTCTGTGGCTGCTCATGCTCTGATTCGAGCTTAGACACAGCCGATTCCGTCACCGTTACAGCTGCCTGCGAAAAGTCGCACAGCTGGAATTACCGCACCAAGTGCTGCGAAACTCGTCGTGACCCAGCAGGTACAGCTGCTAATGGGATCAGATCACGTGCCGATCGCATAGCGCGAATCGAGAGTCAAGAGTGCGATAATACTAGGAAGCCCCATTCTAAATCGATAGGAAAGTCACCACCGCTTAACGTCATGCCAACAAAGTCTCGCATCCCAGAACCTGTTCCACAACGCAGCGAGGTTGCACTATACAGTGAAATGAATGCCAACATGCAGCTACAGCGTCGAGTGAAACAACTGTTCCAGCAAGAGATAGGTCACATTACGGCTGCTCAGGCACCCAGATGGATGTTTCAGAGTGCTCACTCTAGCGGCTGCGACAGCGGCGCCAATTTCGCATCGCATCAATCATTCCGAGTGGCATGTAAGCCTAAATTGGAACGAGTTCACATCCGAAAAAAGCGACAACCCTTGCTAATAGTCAACCAATTGGAGCAGACGGGTGACGAAGGACGAGTAAATACACCGACTCAAGCTAACGATTTAAAGAATGTCTGTAGATACAAGAATTTCACCGGCTCCTCGTCCGAGCATCAGAACCAGCGCCTCTCTGTCGAAAGTGGTTCCGATTCAGGGATTTCCTCGTCGAACGACAGCAGTCATCAACTGACGAAGCAAACCAATCTACTTCAAATTGAAAAGTGTATTGATTGTGTGCAGGTGCTACAGAAATCGGATCCTGTCAAAGACAAAGAGTATAAAAGATCATCTGGCATTTCTCAGGTAAAGGCTCATATCGATCCCAATGATGTGGTGAACTTTGCCAAGAAGAATCTAACCAAAGCAACCACCAACGAGCTGCTGACTGCATTCACCGTACACACAAAACAGTGCAACATCGAGAACGAACGCAAGCTTAACAACCTGAACCTGCAGCGAACTGAACCTGCGAGAAATCCCACAATCACAATCAATGTCGACGACAGCTGGGTACAGGAGTCTTGCGTAGATCCCTCCGATGACTATTTGGCAACCGATTCCTTAATGTCAACTCCCATCGGCCCTAGACCCACCACAAATAGCGTTAAAATCTTTGTGAACAGTACCTTAGCCGACAAACTCGAAGTCTCGACTTCAGCATCATCGTCGACTTCGTCTTGCGGATGTGACGGCACCAGCCGCGACTGCATTTCTTTAGGTGACTCGGAGAAAGATTGCTGGAAATGCGGAGAACAGCCATACGTGCCCTCGCCGACGCATATATCGACGAGCTGTCTCTCGAACGACTGTTGTAATGCCGTTGAAGGTGTTTTTTGGAATAATGCATACAACTCGGGGTGCTGCTGCAGCATGTCCAGCTGTGACGAAGACGACTGCTCATACTATGACTGCGACTTCGAAGTTAACGTGGAGCCCATACAAAGACGAGAGCAACAGAGCCATCATCCACAAAACCGTTGTGCCGAAGATCTGCTTATACGTAACCGCATATTTCTGCGCAAGGTAGGCGAGGTTCCAATTGTGGAATTCCACACCTAAAATGACTGGGTGTAATTAGGCGGAAGTTGTGATACGTCGCTGGGTTCATCTCGCAACACTGTCTCACCTAAAATGCAATCTATATTTCCCTTTAAATCATCCCAAAAGCTCTCACAAGTTTTTCTTTGTGCGTCAGTTGATGATTTCTCAAACCGTTCGTATTACTTATCACAATATATTTTGAGTTGAGTTGGTTTCAGGATAGAAGTCAAATAAGAAAATTCACGTTTTGTAATAATTGTAGACAAAATCGTAGAAAAAAATTTTGTATGAGATCACCCCATCCCAAAAAAAATCAACAAGTTTTACCTAATTTTGAGAGTGTCGAATATTAAATAATTGCTGAGTACGATTATTTTATATTCGTAATATGGGCTATAGCATCCTTACTTGTTTTGTTCGTCCATTCCTTCAATTTCGCGCCGTATTTACGTTCTCATTGCAGAATTTTGTAGGTACTTCTGGCGCTTCACTGGCGCTTATTTTTGCTAGATATTACTATTATTTGTACTCATCTGCATAAAAGAAGAGAACACTGCTTCTTTGTTCTAACATGTCCAACTTATGATGGCGAACGCGACAAACTTTTGATTCAAATTAAAACGTTGTTTGCAAAAGCACACAAATTGGTTTTTCTTAAGTTAAGCACAATTAACGTTGTTTGAATATTAATTCTCAATTACTTACTTCGACTGGAAGAGCATTAGTGATAGAAAACTGCGTTTTGGGATCGCGAACGTGACACAGAAATATAGAGGGAAAGAAACTAAAAATGTACCGTTTGTTGATGCTTGATTTATCTCTGCTTCTATTTTCGTATTAGTTCGTTGTTGGTACGAAAATCTTGAAAGAAGATTGCAACGAAAAGCAATACAAAACATATTTGTGAAATTCTGTGCAAATATTTCTTTATTCTTTCAATTCAAATATTGCTTTAACAATATTAAAAAAAAATTTGTTTGTCAATCTTTAAATTTTTAGTCGTATCATCTCTTATAAATACATAACTGACTTTATAGCGATACGGTTTAATTTTAGTCAGCCAACGTAAAGCCTCTTCAATTGGATAGAAACCAAATTCAAATTAATATATTTATTTGTATGTATATTTGCTGTTTGTTGTTTCTGTGTCTCGTGTCACTAGAGTTCGTGTCACTAGTATAGGTTTTACAAATTTTTGCCATGGCTTTATTTTTAAGATTATCATCTGTATTTATTAAGCGGCTACGGATGAACTGCTCACATAATTATGGACACATAGCCATATTTACAATGGTTATCTAACCCATACTTCCGAAGACGTATTCATACAAAAAGCAACCGAAAGGTAACATTGGCGTGCAGGGAGTTAGCGTGTGGCAGGAAGCCACGCTTAAGAAAAGGAAAAGAAAAACCACAAACACCGAGATAAAAACAGCACACTTCAGCGGATATTGTTCGTTTTTATACTCATACTGTAGTAGCGTAAACGAGTATATTGTATTCGTGCAAATGTATGTAACATAAAGTATATATATTCTTGATGAGCATCAACAGCCGAGTCGATCTAGCCATGTCCGTCCGCCCGCCCGTATGAACACCTAGATCTCGGAGACTGTAGGAGCTAGGGAGACCCAATTTGGTATGTACAATCCCCTTGTGGGGCGTCAGATCACGTTCGTTTTTAAATTTTGCGACGCCCCTCCCGCCCCGCAAAACTTTATATCTTCCACAAATCTTAACGCATTTAGTTGTATATGTATAAGCTCATAATCTACCAATTTACCGAGTTTTGTTATTCGGATAATAATTGTAGACAAAATCGTAGAAAACAGTTTGTATGAAAACAACCCACCATAAAAAAAAATGTTTTTTCATATTTTGAGTGTGTCGAATATTCAATAAATGCAGAGTACGAGTATCTTATAGTCGGAATATCGACTATAGAGTTCTTACATGTTCCATTTGGAATTTTCAAATTTCATAACACCATGAACAATGTCGCTTCATTTTCCCATAAATGTATACTGTGGGCCACATTTATACATTTATATTTATATACATTTATACGAAAATGAAGCAGACATATATATATATATGTATCAATTTTCATTACCCGGTTATGTCTCTCCAACTTGGTCGGTCGGTAGCTAATTGGCAATTCATTTACCCGTTAGCAAGCAATTTGTTGTCTAAAATTATTGGCAACGGCTGTCTGTCTACTTATATCAATTATAAGTCGTCGCAAGAAAGACACTATGCGTGCTGTAAACTATGGGCCTCAATCTCCGCCACTCATCCCTTTTATGTGGATATACATACATATATATTCCGACTGGTATGTGTATCCATAGTATATATGTACATAAGTATGTTTGTTCATTGGGTATGTATTTAGATACTCTCACTCTCGTGCAGGCGGCCACAACGATCGTCATCGACATCGACTTTTGGTGGCACACATGTACCGCTAACACCTTTCACTTTTTCTATTGTCTTTGATGAATGCATGTTTGTATGCGTGCATGTATTTCTAATTCCAATACTGAACTTAGTGCGAATATACCTGGTTTGATTTGGACAGACTTATGTCGGACTTCTGTAACAATTTGAACAGCAACAGAAAAAACTAGATTTCAAGCCATTATTTAAATTCTTTGAATTATGAGATAACGGTACTTGGTATATTCAAATGTTGGAGTCTATTTTATTGGCCTCATTTTAGTCCATCACCACGCAGCGTCGTCTACAGGTGCTCAGGCGCCAAGTTTAAGACCCAGCTAGCGCGACCTTAATACTTATAGTTCCCCAAACTTGTGGAAGCCGCCAAAGAAAGTGAATGGCCCAATTTGCTCTTGTTTAACATTTTCCTTGTTAGTACCCGCAATAAAGTTAGATCGGAGCGGAGCCAACGTTATTTTATGTTTTTTTTTACCATAAGGGCGCTCGTCTGTAAAGTTAATTAATTTCTTTAATTACTATGCACCACTGGTTTTACTTAAATATACGAAGGCGACATACGATGCTCACACATATAAATGCCAAACCTCCTAAATATGTTCAAAGTTGCAGAGTATTAATAAGTTTTTGGCCTGGGCCTTAAATTATAATTTCAAATTCCTGTTGACTTTTTTGTTTTTTATTCTTATTCCGATTACATATGCGCATTTTCTTCTATCCCGCTCTTTTTTTATTACCCCAACTTTCTAAACTTCTTGTAGGGATTAAGACCTTCTTAATAATATAAATATGCAAAAATGCTGAAACAGTAGAGTATTTCATAGTAACGATTGTCCATAACGTATCTCATCAAAGGGAATTAACCATAGCCCAATATAAATGCCAGCATTGTGTAGAAACAAAACCAACCATCAGCATTGTTATAAGATCAGTGATATTGTATTCATATGGGAACTATATGATGTTGTGGTCAGATTTCCACAATTTATTACCGACCTACATACCTAACAGGATGATATTAATGTATGGTTCCCTAAAAAAAATTCGGCTTGCAATTTTCCTTTGCTTTGTACCGAGCTTTTGGTGGCTATATGATATGGTGTTCCGATGCTGCTTTTGCAATAAGCATTTCAGCTCTATAGTTTTAAAAGCGAGAGAGTGAAGAGTGATGGACAGATCGGCTCTCGTCATAAAAAACATAAAGATTACTTCTAAAAGTGTTAAAATATAATACACTCTACAATTGTAGAGTTCCCCAGCACGATATGAAGGACTCATTAGGCGGGAAAAGTAGTCAGCCGTCTTTTGTCATTGCTTTACTTCGCGCACAATCGAGTTATTTCTTCCATTAAGATTCGCATGTTGGATATAGTAATCAAGGTTATAAAAGAATGCTGAATAGTTCAATATGCTTACAATTTGGTTTTGAAATATAATATAAATATGAAATGAATATAAATATTTTTCTTAATTTTTTTTTTAAACATGGACTGCCTTTTTCTCTTCTGAAAAAGTTCGTGGTTGTCCAAATTGAATCTAATCCAATCCGGATGATTTTTAAACTAAATCAGAGTGCAGATGTAAGGATCAGCTGGTGAAAATTGCAGCTCTGTAGCTTTTAAAACTTCTGAGATCTCTGGGTTAAACAGACAGGCCGTCGGACATAGCTATATTGAATCCCCTCATCAAGCTGATCAAGAATATATATACTTTATTTGGAAGGAATGCTTCCTTCTGTGCGTTGCAAACTTCATGACAAAGCAAGTACGAACGCTATAGTCGATATTCCGAGTATTAGATACTCGTACTCAGTATTTATTGAATATTCGACACACTCAAAAGTCGAAATTTGGTAGATCGGTAGATTATGCGCTTATACATATATAAACCGAGTTTCAATCAAATCTGTCAAAAGTTGTGATAGATGTAAGGGTTTTATCGATTTTCGTGGGCGGGAGGGGGAGTGGCAATGTCCTATATGTACTCGTTTACTCTTCTTTAGTACCAGTATAGTTGATATACATTCCCATTTTTTGTGGATGGTATAAAAAAGTAGTGTTTCTCATATATGAGTGAGGTTTCTAACTAGCTTGGTTGCTAACTGCTTACCGATCTGAATGAAGTTTAGTAGCCTACTCCAGATTTCATGCCCTTCTACCCCAATTTTATGAATAGCAAGGAAAGTGAACCGCTTTTATACAAAAAGTTAACAACAGAAAAAGCGAACACCAGTACAATAGAGAAGTATGAGTTTTAATGCTTTGTACAGAGTAGCTTTAAAAGCGAGAGAATTGAATTTGTGCTTGCTACCAAAACGAACTGGGCTGCAGCCATGGCAAAAGCAATTAAAAGACTAAATAGACTAAGCTGAATTCGCTCGTAGCTTAGAAAGCGGTAACCACGGAACGATGTGTAAACTCGTACCAATTATCTAACATACTACTCTACACTCTGCAGACAGGTTAAGGTAGGGTAATTACAATACAACAGCTTAGAACTAGCATCAGCAGGTTATATTATCGGTCATTTGACTTTAGGTGGTTATTAGACCTTTACTGGTTTCGAAATCAGTATTTGGGGGCGCTGCGGCTACCGAACCTCTGATAAAGAAACTACAAAAGCGTGGACCCATGGTCAATTGGAATAGATTGAGACTGAGAGGCTGGAATTCGCCTCCATAGCGCGCCGTGGCGACAGCAGTCAACACTAAAGGGAAAGTAGCAATACCAACCACTAAATGAGCTCACAAAAGTAACCGTTGTTTTACATTTAAATATACGTTGTCTAGTTAGAAAACTGCTTCATTTTCTTTTGTCTTTCATCTAAACTGCCAAAATGTGTTGACCCAAGATTTGTCAAAAAGTCGCTCAAAGTCTCTCCACAGACTATGACGGCGTTTGCTAGCGTAAACGTATGATAACCATGTTTATACTCGTATTCTAGTAGAGTAAACGAGTATATTGTATTCGTGCAAATGTATGTAAAGGGCAAAAGGAATCGTTTCCGACCCCATAAAGTATATATATTCTTGATCAGGAGCAACAGCCGAGTCGGTCTAGCCATGTTCGTCTGTTCTTTCGTCCATATGAAAATTTTAAAACCAACTTGATCTGACGCCCCACAAGGGGAGTCTACATACCAAATTTGTGACTCTAGCTTAATAGCTTAATAGACTATAATAGTCTCCGAAATCTGGGAGTTCGTATGGACGGACAGGCGGACATGGCTAGATCGACTCGGCTGTTGATGCTGATCAAGAATATATATACATTAAGGGGTCGGAAACGCTTCTCTTTGCCTGTTACATACATGTGCACGAATACAATATACTCGTTTACTCTATTATAGAGACTAACTATTATAGAGATGTTTCTTACTTAGTATGTTATGTTTGGTAATGATGTTTACAGACTGACGGTATACATGAGTTTCGACCTAGATCTGTGGACGGTGTTGTTGACGCCGATGTCTCAATGAATGGTGATACAGGATCAAGTCGAGATGGCGGAGAGCACACGCAAATCCAACAGGTAAGCCGGAAACGACGAAGCTTACACTTACACTGCTTAAATCTTTAATCTTGTTATGTTTACTTTCCGAACCCGATCTTAGGATGCTGAGGCTCGACGACTTAAGAGAGGACACGTATTAACTGAACTCTTGGAAACAGAACGTATCTACGTAAATGAAATGAGTTCCATTCTGAAGGCAAGTAATCACATTAGTTTTGTGCTTTCAGAATTTAGTCCTATGTTTAGATACTTAGGAACGTAAGTGAATTTATCACAAAGCTCCAAATACTCGTAAGTACTCGTATAAGCCAAGCCATGAAGCATGAAACTTGCATCTTTGAGTTGGTCGCTGGTCAGCGAACTGCAGCCAACGCGAACATGTATTCTTATAGCGGTAATTGAGCCTCGCTTGAATGCGTCTGCTTGTAATTAGTGCATTAAGCTCATTAGGTTCACAGCCGCAGCTTCAGAACATAAAGAGATACACACTTTTCAAGAGCCATTGGTAGCCAAAGCTAGTGCCAGTTGGCAGAGATCATTTGGTGTTTGCCTCTTGTGCGCGACAGTACATAACTTGGAATCCATTAGTCGACTCGTAAATATGCGCCACGGTGGCTACGATCTGCGCAAAGCTTCCAAATCAAAGACAGCCGGAGAGCTAAGCTCATTTCGGCTCAGCCTGAGATTGGGTGACTCCCTCATCAGGCGATTCAATCTGCTAAAGAGTGGTGAAAACGTTGAAACCCCGCGGCACTCTCCATTATCCTTTCAGGGTTCACTTTTCGATTCACAAGCATCCGGGGGTAGTATTTGTTACCGACCCGCTGATTTTCGACCTCACTTTCAATCCATGAGCGTGGAGCCCGGAGGCAGTTACATTTTCGGCACGAACCTCTGTAACTTTGCAGCTCGCAATGTACTCAATGGCAAATCGACGATTAAAATAATAAACACCTTACAGGAGTGTGGAACACTGCAGGCCCCTGATGGTGACCAAGATTCAGACAAAGTGATCTACGCGAATAGCGTGCAACGTTTAAAGGACGAACGCCGCACGGTATTTAAAGAACTCATCGAGCTGTCCAGCTGTGACGAATCGCTGGAGTACCGTATGATCAAAGACTACCTTGAGTCGACCAGCTATTCTGAGATTGAGAATGATACGGAGTTTAAGGACTACCTACAGCGGAAAAACTACATGGACATTCTCTCTTATATGGAGAACAGCGAACCAAAAAGCTTTATGTCCGTATCCTCGTCAGTGGCGCGAGCTCAGAGTTCGTTGGGTTCGTTGAACAATGCTAAGGAGCTGTCGACACCCAAATCACTTACTGTACCGAAGCACATACCCGTTGTGGACGTCCAGTTGTGCCACTCATGCCGCAATGACGGCAAAATTGATCTTAATACGCCACAACAGTCGAAAACAGATAAGGCGGTGCAATCAAGTGCAAGCAATAGTGAAGATTTCTACCAAGAGACACTGAAATTCTGTCAAGAATTTTTGGAACAGAGGTTAATAGGCACAGAGACATCCACAAAGGGAAACGATGGATACAAGCTGTCCAAAGTAAAATACGCAAAGTACAAGCCGGCTAAATATGACCGTATACTCAACGATTTTGTGACAGCCCAGGGATTTACTAACGTCGAGCAGTATGTGGAACAAAAATTTGGCCAGTTCATCAGCAAGGAATTGAGATCCTTTCACAATCGCGACCATATGCATGTAACATAGATATATTCTTCTATGAATAAGTCGCGTTTGATTGAGTTAAATTTGTATGGATTGTACTCTTTTCCAGGGCTACTATGACCAGATGCAGTCTGAAGAGCTAATGCATCTCGTTCCGGCTAGCCTGCAGGGCAAGGAAGACATACTCTTTGGCAACCTTTACGAGCTCTATACCTTCCACAATGAATTCTTCCTCAAGGATCTAGAGAACTGCATTTCTACCACGGAGTTGGTGGCCCTTTGTTTTGTACAGCGGGTAAGTGGGGCAGTTTTTATTGATAAAGGCTTGTGAGAACCAACTAGCTAATACTAATATGACGCACTCAGCGGGATACATTTTATCGACTATACTCGTTCTACTGTCAAAACATACCACGATCGGAGCGGCTGCGCGAAACTCTTGTGGACACTCACCTCTTCCTACAAGAATGTCAAAAGCGACTTGGGCACAAACTACCTCTGGCTGCATATCTGCTCAAGCCCGTGCAGAGGATAACCAAGTACCAGCTGCTTCTAAAAGATTTGCTGCGCTTTAGTGACAGTGGCACCTGTACCAAGGAGCTGCAAAAGGCGCTTGACTGCATGCTTATCGTACTCAAGTGCGTGAATGACTCTATGCACCAAGTCGCAATAACAGGCTTCCCGGTAGGTCGCCGCCAGCATTATCCATCAATGGACTCGCACTTTGCGCGGTATATTACAATGCTTCACTTATATTTCTCTTTATAGACGGATCTGGCGCAGCAAGGCGAGCTTTTGCTGCAGGACTCGTTCCAGGTGTGGACTGAATCAAAGAAAGACATACGCCTACGAATTAAGCCACAACAGCGTCACATCTTTCTTTACCAAAAATCTATGCTCTTCTGCAAACAAACATCAAAGCCGGGTCACAACAAAAGCACTTACCAGTTTAAGCACTATGTCAAGGTATGTGTCACTTCTTTCATAGATTGCCCCAATGCTTCATTTGTATATATTCACAGATGTCTCAAATTGGCCTTACGGAATCCGTTCGCGGCGACACTAAACGCTTCGAAGTTTGGTTACAAGGGCGTCAAGAGGTACACACTCTGCAAGCCCCAACTGTTGACGTTAAAAACAAATGGGTGGCAGAAATCAAGCGCGTTTTACTTAACCAACTCGAGGAATTAAAAGGCGAGAAGATAAAACAGTATGGCTTGAATCACAGGGGTCTCAAGCAAACTACATCGTGGGATACGCCAAACATTTTGCTTGGCACACCCAACCGCACAATCAGCTGCGACGCGTCTTCAGAATCCTCCAACCGTAATTCAAATTGTAGCGATGACAACGGTCCAGTATTAGGAGCCGCCGGCAACTCTGCCAGCACCGACAAGGAACAACATGAGGGTTGCGGGTGGAGCTCCGACTATTCCAACAGTGAAGATGAAATGTCTCTGATCGAAGACAATAGCGCACCGGTACGTAGTCATGGCTTACGATAGTGATAGATTTGTAATTACACATATTTACAATGCTCATGGGAAACTTGAAGAATCTTCCCAATTTGCAAAACTAAATGAAAATACATCGAACATTTTTTGAGTTAAACAAATTGAAGGCTCATTGGAATTATTACCATGATTTTTATTTCGGGTGTCGGACTTTCCTCCAAGAAATTTTGCCACTTGATTTCACTTGATAGACTTACGATTTACCGTAATGATCCATTAATGAGTGACTCTGCATTGTATTACAAACCTTGCATGTTTCGAAGATCAGGTTACTTTATCCCTTTAATTTAAATATTATTAAATATTATTTAAATATTCATTATACTTATTTATCATTCTTTTGATATGCTTTTTTCATGAATCAAACACATGCATATACAAAAATACATACATACACGCATACGCTGGTGGTTACCCATCACTTGAATGCGTGGTATATTGTAATTTTAGCGTTTCCGGAATTTCCTAACACAGTGGGCGTCATACAACCCAAATGGAGCTTCATCTAGCACCTTATTTGCGCGAAAAACTAAATCTAATTCAAAATTTTACATTTCCGTCGAGCACTGAAGTTTTAATGGAACCCAAAGCAAACTCTATCAACACTGAGTGTAAGAAGCATTGCGCACTGCGAGTATTCATGTAAATTGATATGCTATAATTGTATGCGCTTGTTCGTTAGTCTGTGCTTAAAGCATCATTTAAAGTTACATACATATCGAATTATATACCTATAAAAAACTAACCTAGGCACGCATTTATGTAAAAATACCTACCATCGGCATCAGACAAATATTAACTGATCATTCAGTTTTTCATCTGATGATCAATTTTGTTGTTTTCCCGCGCATTTCGGCACAGTTATTAGTATCACGCAATGTAGAAAAATTAAGACCGCATTGTGTATTTTAAGTCACTGATAATATGTAGTGGCAGAACCCCTAAAATATATATATGCTTGATTAGGATGGCAAGGCGAGTCAATTTAGCCATCTCCGTCTGTATGTCCATCTATACGGATGTATAAAAATCTAGATCTTAGAAGCTATACATGCTGATACTATAAATGTAGATTTTAATTTTTATGGAGATCAAGTTTGTTTATTAAATTTGCCATGCTCACTTCTTAATACTGCGCACAGCCCACTTTTGTGTTCTTCTTAAATTATTTTTTGTTTTTTATTGGAAGTGAACCAAATTTGGGGTATATGTTTCCTAGAAGAGTGTGGATCTTCACCAAATTCGATCCGGATCGCGAAACTTTACCATATAGTCGAATTCAACCAAATTTGGTGTGTATATGTGTTTAATGTGTCTACTATCTCATATGGCTGCCACAGATTGATAGTCTCAGAATGAACACATCAAAATTGAATCAAATTTGATCCGAATCGGCCCGCTATTGAACCGAATATGTTTATAATGTAAGCTTTGGCAAGCCGAAGCTAGCTTTCTTTTCTTGTTATACTGGTACTTTATCTAGAGTCACCAAAATGTAGTATGTAGACTTTCCTAGTGTACACGCAGATCAAGTATGTTTTTGAATTTCGCCACGCTCCGCAAATCGCTAAAGTCCTCATATCTCCCACAATTTTTGACAGTTTAAGTTAACACTCGGCTTATATATGTATAAACACATACCCTTCCGAATTTGATTAAGATCGGATAAGATCTGTTGGCAAAATCGCTAAAAACGCTTTCCATAAAATGTATTTGTAAATATATGCAATCAAACATACATATATAAACAGAGACATACATATATTAATACATAGATACATATCGTGCATACATGCCATGTCATTGCTATGTGAGAGAGAGACACACCATTCTACTGAGTTGTAAACACCCAGATGTCATAAAGAATGTTGCCAGAACATAAAATCAACATTGTTGATGGTCTTGTAAACATGTTGCAGTGACGTTCGCAAACATGTTGCAGGAAAGTGGGTTTTGTCTACAAAGAGTGGTCTGATTATCTTATAGTCCTGATCGGTCAGTGTATTATATAGCAGTTTACTTGGGACAGGCTATTAAACTGTCGAGCAAGTCGACAGTAGCGTTCTTACTTGTTTTTCCTAAAACTTAAGAAAAATTTCAAATTTACCTATTTGCTTCTTCAGGCTACTAGCAATTTTTTTCGTACTAAGAGTTCTAAGAGTTCATTCTCAATCGTTCGTTTATATGGGCAGCAGAAAGTAGTCTATGGTACGAATTTCAACTAGCTTTAAAACTCAGACATAGCAACAGACGGATAGACGGGCATGGCTATATCAACATCTACAAGAAAACTACTATTAGAGCCATAGGCTAATTCGAATGTCATAGGCTAATTCGAATGCCAAAAAAAAAATGTACACTGAACAAATTATTAAAAACTTGTAATTTATTATATATTTATTATATATTCTAATTATATATTCATTTTTGAAAATTAACTTTTTCTGTAAAAATTTTTGTTATTTCGGTAAGCATTTTTAATGTTTTTTTTTATCGAAAATGCAGCTGGCAAAACTTGTAAGTTGTACACATTGAAGATTTTACAATTAGATATTTTTCTGACACTTTTCTTCAAAATTGACTTCCTGTTTTTTTTTTTAACTGCGTGTATTAGGTAGTCAGATTGTAAATCGCAGAGATCGCTTTGATATTTTCTTCATTTCAATCATTTATACGCCAAACGACGTATAGGCTTGGACATTGATGAGCATTTTTTCGAAATTTCCCGGGATTTTAAAGTGAAAAAATCGAAAATACCAAAAATAGAAGTAAGAACGATAATCCGAATATAAAATTCTCATATGCAGCACTTTTTAATTTTTTATTTTTTTTTTGGTGGGATGCTCTCATACAAAATGCTTTTTATAATATCGTCTACAATTATTATCCGATCTTATTAAAATTTGGCATCGGTAGATTATGTGCCTATAAATTATGATTATGTGCTTTCAAATAAATGTGTCAGAATTGTTGGAGATATAAGGTTTTTAACAATTTTTGGGGGCAGGAAGGGGAGTGACAAAATTTTAAAACTCGATCTGCGTGTACACTATGGGAGATTTCATACCAAATTTGGTGACTACACCTCTTATAGTCTGAAAACTACGTGACAGACGGACACAGGTAGATTGACTCGGCTGTTGATGCTGATCAATAATATATTTACTTTATGGGGTCAGAAAGGCTTAATTTTGCTTGTCACATACATTTCCACGAATACAATATACTCGTTTAATCTACTAAAGTGCGAGTATAATCACGGGTTTCTTAATTCAAAAATATATACAGTCAAAACTAATTAATATATATAATATATATATAATATATATATATATATAATATATAATATATGTAATTAATATATATATATATATTATAATTTTATATATAATTATATATCAATTAGTTTTTAAACGCCGTAAAACTTTTAAAAATCGGCTGGGGTGTTCTTGAGTTTTGAGCAAACTGCAACCTCACTTCTGAAAAAGCCTTAGAAATATTAGATTTTGAAAATTTTTTAAAAAAGGTTCACCATAGAAAACATTTTTGTTCTGTGAATTTTTTACCCTTGAAGAACTGTTAAAAGCAAGGAAAACTAAGTAGCCCAAATCTTATAATATTTTGCCAACGGATGTGTGTTGGCTTCCAATCTTATTTCCTTCAGCAATAGCAACGAAGCATCTTCTTTCTAATTTCTTTCTAATGTTTGTGAGCGAGACAGACCAGTCTGCGCGACGGAGATGCTTCCTTCTAATTGTTACAAATATCGTGACAAAATTATAATGCTTTCTGCAAGAGTATGAAACGTAGGTTTGGTTATTGATGAGTGAAACAAATTTAATTTTGTTACTCGTCTTATAAAGAGTTTGATTTATTTGCGCAAACAATAACTTTGTTGGGGACGCTCAAAGAGACGGAAGGAAGCTGACGATGGAAGTCGAGGCTAGAATTTCACCCGGATGCTTAGTATAACAAATTGTTTTTGTTTTTATTAAAATTTAACCACATTTTGGGTTCACATATATTCGCTTTAAAAGCGTTCTCGTACGTTGACCAAATATTAAAAGATTTTGGTATATATAATAAAAACGGCTTTTCGCAATGATTACTTAATTTGAGAAACTTATAATTTTTTTTTGGATAAATGTACATTTATATCTGCTTCTGCATGCTCACTGATTGAATTTTGATCGAAATAAAGCTACTATAAAAATTTTGCTGATATAAGTATATATTTTCACTTTGAAAGGTTTTCTTTCTTGTTTTTTGTATATTTTTATTTACAATATATTTGTGTTTTTGAGTGCAGTTATCAGTTGTCAAATACCAACAGTCATATGGACAGATCAATGAGAGATTGTGGCAACCCAGAAATAAAGAACTCTGTCTGACCAGCCAAGCCTAACGTCTGAATAGAAATTGTGATATATGACAATTGCTGTTACATTGTGAGATCCGACTCAAATTTTCTTTTCCGTCGAACTTTAATATAAAAATGAGATTAACAGATAAACTATTGGCGTTCCGCACTCACTTCACTTCGAGCTTGTTAAAAAAAATTATTTAAATTTTATATACAAATGTATACCACCGACAATAAAATATAGGTAAATAGGTAAATAAAACAGAAAGCTAACTAAATAATATTCCATGGCAAAGAGTTAGACGCCTTTTCCAAGTCACTAATTAAGAAACACATTTTCTATGCTACCTGTAATATGCATTGCCTTAATATATATATATATATATCATTTACTTACACTAACACTTCACAAGTGCAATAACAATTTGTATAAATTCTGATTTAGGGCAGTAAGTTCATTGCCCTTGCTGATTATACGGCAATGGGACACTCGGAAGTTTCGATGCGTGAAGGTGAAACTATCGAGATGCTGAAGGTGGGCTGCGCCGGCTGGTGGTATGTGCGTGTCTTAGGTAAATGTAAAAAAACTGCCATAATATGCCAGTGCATGCATTATTTAAATAAAGTTATGTTTTAACAAGTGTAGAAATGAACATCAATGTTGAAAATAATCGAACCTCGGTTTTCTTCATTCACAGATACCAATGCAGAAGGCTGGACACCAGGCGCATATCTGGAATCGATCAATCGAAAATCTTCTCGATCGTCGAGTTGCAATCAGGAGCGAATAAATGCAAAATAAACAGTCTCATAATATCAAACAGATAAAACTCAATCATTTTCCCTCTCATGGTGACAGAAATCAAACTTATGTACCGCAATGTAGTCTTTTTAAACGTTAATCTCAATCCAATTGAACACCTATCAATCAATGTTCTTTATTTTGTCTCACAAAATCGTAAATGTTCACTTCAATTCAAGTATTTATATGTTAGTGCCCAGTTTGTAATATGCAATATATATTTATTTGATATCTACTCCAAAAAATCTACAAAACATGGTGCTTAATATCTGGCAAGTACACACATATACATATATTTATATACTTAACACTTATTAATATAGGACTGCTACGATTGTTAATTTTCTTTTGAAATATATTAAGTCTATTCAACTAAGAGTAATAACAATAGATTTATGAATACATTATGTAAGTTATCATGAATATATGTACATACATACATACATGTTACAATCATTTTTCAAAAATGTGTGTTAAGTTATAAATTATGAAAAATAAAATTTAACCATGCGCATGAAATGAGAGTTATTGTTGGGTGGTCTGCAATTGAACCCTTGGTTCAATAAGCCACCTTCATTAAATGTTTACCAGTCTCCTGGTTCAAGCGCAGCTTACATAAGCCTATGCTGACAAGATGAAATGATAGAACTACAGGAATGTTGTAACTCGAGGAGTTTAGGAATATGGTAAGGCTTGAATATGCCTATAGTTTTGGGAATCAGTCTTTCTCCCTTTTTTATGAAGAGTAATGATAAATAAGTCCTTCCAGAGAACAGGGAAAATAAAGAATTCAGAGATAGATTGAAAAGTTTAATATAGGCTTGCACAAAGCATCAGCACAATATCTAAGAATTCATCCAGGAACACCATCAGGGCCTGGGGAGAAGTAAGACAACGAACATTCGGAAATTGGATGTGAAAGGATATTATTAGACGTGACCTATACATATAATAAAGATAAACCTGATCGGATCCATACTTAAGAGAAGAATAAATTGTCTGAAAAATTCAGCAAAACAATCAGCAATAGTTTGACCAGTTTTTACTTAAGAACTTATATAAGATAGTGATAACAAAATGATAAAATTGCTTTGGGTCCTTAGAGAATTGAACGTCACATCGATGCATATAGCACAGTATTAAGCACAGACAACTTAGATCCTTAAACTTCTTATATAGTCTATTTTTAACATTTTTAAGTTGGACAGCTGTGGCGAAAGCCACAGTCTATTAGGCCTAACTGGACTACTAAGTTGAACGAAAGCATTCAAAAAGGGAATGAAAACTTTTGTATTCAAATTCAACCGCCATGTTCATATCCGTACAAGCCTTGCACGCTTCTGTGTGGGACCAGTCGATTAAGTCTAACAAAATGTGCCTTTCGGAAACAGCGGGTTCTGGTCGGCAAGATCGAAGAAACAGGCACCTCTGGAGCTACAATATATTCAGGCCTTCAGATAGCAACAGGAGCAACTGTAGAAACAAATACAATAGAAGGCTCAGCAACAAAGATTAAATCAATCAGCCGGAGTTTGTTACAAAATTAACTTGAGTTAAAGATTCTAGTAGGCCGTCAATAAGCTCGTGCTGCCCAGCTGAATCAAACACGGAAGACCAATGATCACTGATATTAAAATCAGCAAAAACCACCAGTTGTTTTAATTCGGAATGTAAGAAGCAGTGATGATGACTGAACGGCTATTAAGAGATACTTTAGTACTTATAAATTCAATGTCATTTGTCTAATGATATTGAATTGGTACCGACGATAAGCGGGAATTAACAGCAATCAGTATGCCAGTCCGTTTGCGAGAGGGACGATCAAATCTGTAAGTGACATAATTATTAGGATATATTACTGCGTCTAAAATATCAGGTTTTAGACAAGTTTCAGTAAAAATTAAAATATGGAAGTCGAAAGATAGGGTATCCTCTCGTTCGATGTAGTGTAGCTATCCAGAATATTTTGGACAGATGGGAGGACATATCCCTACACTCAAATACTCAGAGATAAAAATTCACAGAAATACTGTTCTTTATACTTAATGACAACAACTACCTATCTTATGATAACATACTCTATAGGGCAATTCTTTCTCCCCGAATATAATTTACAAAATTTACAAAATGGTATATTCATTTTGTCAGGAAGTTTGCAACGCATAGAAAGAAGCGTTTACGACTAAATAAAGTATATATATTCTTAATGTCCGTCTGTCCGTCCGTCTGTTTCAACACACAGACCTCAGAAGTCTTAAAAGCTACAAAGCTGAAATTTTTACCAGATGCTTTCTTTGTCTGCGGGCTGGTCAAGCTCGAGTTTTATCTAGATCGGGCAACTATATCATAAGGCTCCCATGTAACCCATTGTTCCAGAATGAACACTTAGGAGCATAACTTTTCTGTTTTTCATCGAAATTACACCAAACTCGGTTTGTATTAATTTGAATAAACCTTACCTCCACTGGCCTGATCTGATCAAGATTTTAGAACTATATCATATAGCTACCATATAACGATTATTCCGGATTGAACACTTAGGAGCAGAACTTTTCTGCTTTTCATCCAAATTAAAACAAATTCGTCTTGTAGCCCTTGTATCCACTCCATCCAGATTTGTTCTGGACCGATTATATATTTACAATGTAAATGGTAGCAAGCTTTCTTCCTTGTTTGTAATGTAATAGACAAAATACTAGACAATGCAATGACAACACTAACAACAACAAAAATACACCTAATACATATATCAATATATGTTGATGACATATTCGGCATATTAAAAGCTAGAGATACGCAAGAACGGATACAATTTATCATCGATAGGGCAAGGACTATAAAATAGCACATCTTGAAGTATAATTAGAAAGAGATGAACAAGCCATAAGACTTAAATGGTACACAAAAGACAAAGAATCAGAAGATAAAAACAGCGAAAAATATCAAAACGGAAGTATATACGTTGAGCGACGAGGCATAGGCCAAGCATACATATAACAAGTAAGAACGCTATAGTCGATTCCCACTATGATGAAAGTATTTGAAAATCTGGTTATGCTAGTCACCATTTGACTTTAGAATGGGCAAAATGTTCGCCTCTTTCAAAATTCTAGGGAAGGTAGATGTAATAAAGACGGTGTTGAATATATGAGTAATATGGTCAAGCAGTGACGGCAGCAGAATTTTGAGAATTTTTGGTTTAACTTGTCGAGGACTTCAGTATTTGGCTTCACATGTAACATAGACGCTAAGACATCACGAGGACTAACACATACAAAGTTAAAGCTATTATCACATAAGGGTTCTGCGTTCAGATACGTGATCCGAGTAACTATTCTCACATAATAGTTTATTTAGCTTATGCACTTCAATATCAGGCTTATGTTGAGGTTTAATTTTTTTTGTTTATTATTGCACCATTTAACTTTGTCTTCTAAAAATTGCACTTGGATCCGATGATGAGCTTCCTCACAGCACTTCTAGACCTCTTGAAGCTCTCCCAATGGATGTGCTTTGTGTTAGCGCTTCCAACGGAAGTATGCAATGTCCCGGAGTTGAATATTTCTTTTAATTTCATTATAAAACCGCGGTGGTTGTGACGGATTAATCATCTTAGTTTTCATTTTGATACATTTATTATATATAGTCAAGTTTCCTTTGTAATATGTCCAGTTGAATATCAGCAGAGGTAAGGTAATATATAGGTGTCTAATCACAGAGGTTAACTTCATTTTACACTTCGTCAAGGCACATATTCTTAAAAACCGTATATGTTATCGTCAGTTGTCTATGGTCAAGTATTGTAAATCATGTGTGGAAAAAGCAGGTACTGAGAGCTGGTCATTTAGGAGAATATTAGTAGAATCACTTACAAAGAATACGTCTAAGAGTGTGTTGCCGTTATTCGTGAACAGAGTGAGATGTGTATTGTTCACAATACATAGACCAAGTGATTCTACATCATCAAGAAGATGATGCTCAGTGAAATTTCAGATATATTTTCTATTAATTGACTATATTCAATATTACGATTTGGCCTATAGATACATCCTATCACTACTTTTGAAAGAGATGTCCTGTTCGATTCTTCTATAAATAAATATTCTATTGTACTTTTGAGAATGCTTACTTATTGCTTTGCTATTCAGTCTTTTATTTACATTAATGGCAACCCCACCAACATGCCCCACACGGTCAGCACGATACATAACCAAAGCCTTTACAATAGACAAATCACATAAAGAACCACGTCTCAGAAATACATATGACACCAACTTCAGACTTGGCAAAAATGTACCTAAACTCATCAATCTTTTTTGGTCAAGCTTTGAGCATTTATATGTAGAATCTTTAGGCCTTTTTTGCTTTTGCTCAGATTTCTGGCGACGCAGCCCGCGTTTGAATTCTGCCTGTTAACCTGGATCAAGCCTTACGAATAATATTAGAAGCGCATGCTTAACATATAAGAATATAAAAACAATCATTACATATGGAAAAAGAAAAACATAAATAAAGATAACGCTATATTTAGACTTAAGAGTAAGTAATTCTTTACGAATGGAGCAGTAGCTAATCGCGAAAGATATTGTCCACAGCTACAGCATTATCAGTATTAGGTTTGTTAAATATATGTAACAGGCAGAAGATAGGGTTTCCGACCCCACAAAGTATATATATTTTTGATCTGCACAATAAATACAGCACGATCTAGCTATGTCCGTCTGTCCGCCCGGATTAAAATCTAGATCTTAGAAACTACAAGAGATAACAAATTTCAAATTTACATTTCTATTAGCCATAAATATGTTCCAAGATCTACTTTATTTTAAATTTTTGATACGCCCACTCTTAATGGTGGTCCCCGTACAAACTACCTCCCATTTTAGTGTTTTTAGTTCATTGCTTTTTGTTTTTCATTGGAATTAAACCAAATTTGGGGATTATGTGTCGCAGAGGCATCTACATCAACTGACCAAATATGATTCAGATTGGGCCACTATAGCTTCCATAGAATTAATTTTTTTCTGAATGAATAAAACATTTTTGTTTTTCATTCAAAGCAAACCAAATTCGGATTGTATCCGTTTTAGGATGCCGTACGTCTACTGACCAAGTTTACTTCAGAACGGGCAACTATCATATAGCCCCCATAAAAATGATCTTTTGAAATAAACTTAATATGTTTGTTTTTCCTCCTTTGTATCGATTTTAAGAGGCCCCACATTCACAAACAAAACTTTATTCAGATTAAACAACTATATCATATAACCGATTTTTCTGAATGAACACCAAATCTTTGTTTTTCATCTAAATCAAACCTAATTTTTATAGTCGTACTCTAGTAGAATAAACGAGTATATTGTATTCATACAAATGTATGTAACAGGCAGAAGGAAGCGTCTAAGACCCCATAAAGTATGTATATTCTTGATCAGCATCAACAGCCGAGTCGATCTATCCATATCCGTCTGTACGTCCGTATGAACACCTAGATCTCGGAGACTCTAAGAGCTAGAGAGACCCAATTTATCATGTAGACTCCCCTTGCGGGGCGTCAGATAAAGTTTCTTTTTAAATTTTGCCACGCCCGCTCCCGCTCCCTCGCCTTCAAACCGCAAATTCTTATATCTTCCACAAATTTTAACGCATTTAGTTGAAACTCGGTTTGTATATATTTGAGCCGATTTGCCCCGATTTGTTAAGATCAGATAATAGTTGTAGACAAAATCGTAAAAGAAACATTTTGTATGAGAACACCCCACCACCGAAAAAAAGAAGTTTCTTTCAGTGTGTCTTGAGTTTGTCAAATATTGAATAAATGCTATAGTCGGAACATTGACTACATGTTTTACGTTCTTACATGTTTTAGTATCTATTTTAAGTCAATTATGTGCAACTAAATGTGTTAAGATATGTGGGAGGGGGCGTGGCAAAAAACACATTCTGACGCTCCACAAGGCGGACGGCTTCTCAATATGTAACAGCAAGCGACAATTAGTAACAGAATTTATTAATTCTTTAGACTTTATTTACCCATAACGAGGTCAAACACAGAAAACTCGGACACAAACTTTAACGAGTATTTAACAAATAAATTAAAAGCGTTGAGAGCTACGAAAAAATCAATTAAACGGAGCATGAAAACAACACGATCGGCTTTAACGAAAGTGAGTGAGTGAACGCCTAGTACACCAAAATTGGTTGTTTTTTACCCGAATCGAAAAAATGTCGAATCATCTTGTCATATCATCTTGAAAAACCTCAATGTCTGCTGACCAAAGTTGATTATGAGCGGACCACTGTATCATATAGCTTCCATATAATTAAACGATTCGAAAAAAAATATTAGTATACATGCATTTTTTTGTTTTTTTTTTATCCGAATTGAAACAAATTTGGTCAACCTTGGAAGAGTCCACGTATGCTGAACGAATTTCAACTGGAACGGGCAACAATAGCAGCAGTTGTATACTCAATACTATAACACTTTACACACAATCACAATGATGCTTGATGCCTAAAAATTCTTGTTAATTTATTTATCAATTCATAATGGCCTATAACCACTTAAAATGAGAATTTAGGTTTCAATGATTTCGTTTCTCTCATTAACATTGACATTAACATTGAAATGTCCTTCATTGTTTAATGAAAACAGCAATATATAGTTTCAAGGACACCTAAAATCATTTGTCTAAGTCCAAAGCCTTTATAATGAATTTTTAAGGGTGAATTTTCTTTTATTAGTACTTCATCCAAATTCTTTCCTTTTGCTGTTATACCATTTACAAAATGATATATTAATTATGTCAGGAAGCTTGCTTGTGGCGCCAAATTATACATCGCTACCTATAAACTGAAAACAAAGCAGGCTACGACTGCATGCTGCACTTAGGATGCTGCACAGTGTACGGTGAATCAGGCGTCAACACAGATAGAAATCATGCTCAGTATCTGGTCACGTTTACTTAGGCTATACTTTTTTTGTTTTATTTTTGTAGTAATCTGCAAGGGTATATGAAGTTAGCCCTAATGTATATATACATGATTCTGCACAAGAACAAGCCACCTGCAAATGGTTTTCGAATGCGAATCGTATATATTGCATGTATTAATAATTTTGATAGGCTCTGGCTGCAGATGGCCAGTTGAAACCACCAGTATGAATATACTTACTCTGGATTTACGTGGCACAAATAAATATAAATAAATAAATAAAATAAATATAAATCAAAAAATATTTTATTTTTCATTATTTTATTTTTTTAATATTTTTTATTTTACTTTTTTATTTTTTATTTAATTTTTGAATATAGTTAACATTTGAATAACAATACTACAGTTTTTGTATACTAAAATTATATGTATATAATATGAATTTTTAATTTGACAAATTAATAAAACTCCTCCAAATTTGTATTGCAAGCCGCATGTCAATTATAAGTATTTTGTTATCAAATGAACTATAAATAGACCTACATATACGCAACTGTTTGTATCATAGATTTTATAAACAGTGAAATTCACCGAAACGGGCAGCTAAGCCAAAAAATTGCAAAGAAAAAACGTCTTGGTCGTTCCATTTTAACAAAAACACTAAACACTTAAATTTAACATTTTACTTAAAAAGTCTGTTTATCTTCTATTGCTTAGCAAGGTACGACACTCATTAAATTTAACTCAACATTCGCTAAATCGAGGATATTGTTGATACTATGCTCAAAATTTAAAATGTTAATTTTTCTGCTAAATTGCAAGCCTAACCATATATCAAAACAAGAAAGGAAGACTAACTTCGGGTAACCGAAGCTTACATACCCTTGCAGATTCGGTTGAAATTCGGTCAGCATACGTGGAGGCTTCTAAGACTGACACGTTGGAAATTTGGTTTAATTCGTATACAAAAAAAAAAAATCTGCTATATAAGAGTTCATTCCGAAACGTTGACATAATTTATATAAATGCGAGCTTTGTATTAATAGTAATCTTTATAGAATCTTTATAGTAATTTTTATAGAAATAGTAATCCGATCTGGATCAGCTTTGGTCAGGAGACGTAGGGGCTTCTAAAAAATCTACGATACAATCCGAATTTGGTTTGATTTTCACAAAAAAAAAGAAAATTTATGCTCCTAAATGTTTGTTCCGGAAAAATCGGTTATATGGGAGCTATATGATATAGTTGTTTGATCTTGATCAGAGCAGGCCAGCGGACGTGGGGTCTCCTCAAATATATACAAGTAGAATCAGGTTTGATTTTCATGAAAAACAGAAAAGTTATATTCCGGAACAAACAGTTTTATGGGAGCTATATGATATGGTTGTCCGATCTGGTTGGAATTCTAACTTATCCAGCGTGCAGACAAATAAAGCATTTGGTTATTTCTGCTCTGTAGCTTTTAAGACTTCTGAGATCTTTGTGTTGAAAAAGACAGGTTATATCGATTCTCCTTCTCATGTTGATCAAGAAAATGTGTACTTTATATAGTCGGAAACGCATGACAAAATTATTATACCATTTTATAAAAACCATTTTTGCTGTACTAAGAGTTCATTCCGAATCGGTCGGTCATATTTGAGCTATATGATATAATCATCCGATCTGAATAAACTTTGGTCAGCAGAAGTATAGACTTTTAAAATTGCTATTTATCAAATTTGGTACAATTTAGATCAAAAACTGTGCTAAGAGTTCATTCCGAATCGGTCGGTTATATGGGAGCTATATGATATAGTGATCCTAATATAATCCTAATATAATTTGGTCAGCGACTATGGAGGCAACCAAAATTGACATCTAAAAAATGTTAAATTTGCGTTACAAACATCGTGGCAAAACTATAATACTCACTGCAAAGGTATAGAGATCGTTGAAAATGCAGTGTTATTCAAATTAAAGATACACTTTTTTTTAAATTTGGGGTATTATGTCAAAATTACTATGAAAATACTTGGTGGAAAAGTTTATTTGACGAACAAAAAGACAGGATTGCCCATGTTGCAAACCAGATCCTGTTGAAAGAGAAGATCTGGGCGAAAACCAAAGTTCTCGGAACGAAATAGACGAGGAATTAAAAAAAAAATCGCTATTAAGGGGCACCTTGCAGCTAACTACCAACTCTTAACAGTCGAGAAGTTCGCAAATGATACTGTGATGCATTTTATAGGTTCCAAACACATTGCAGCGACAAAAAGGGACATCTCATTTCATCATTGTCCTGCTTTAATTCTTTCCAAGAACAGTTGGGGAACTATTCTCAAGCTCATTTATGCCGACAAAATGAAATTCCGATCAATTGTAAGTGATCCCATTTGCTGTTTGCCGAAGTAAAAGAGGTTAATATTAAAATAAAATGTGTACAAATGAGGGGCATTTCTGACCACTCACTAATGTTAACGAAAACACAAAACTATTTTCCCAAATTATTAATTTTATCCGCTATTTCGATTGTGTACATTTTGATAGGGTTTGGCAAAAATTGAGTAAATTATCTACACTTTCAGTGCGTCAGAGTCACATTTATCATCTGTTGTTCAAAAAGCTCAGTCCATTCACAGCCCACTGATCCCTTTTTTCGTGATCTATTATCATCATCGATCCTGTGTTGTAAATAAGCCCAATCAAATTGAATGAATTGGAAAACTAACCATTATTGTTTGTCCAGGCGCGTCCAGGTTCAATAGGAAAATCCATATATCCATGCACCCGATAGGAGGCATAAAGCGAAATGGCCACTTAAGCGAAATGCAGCTAAATTAGAACAAATAGATCAAAATTAATCATTTGTGGGCATAAAGTATTATATTTATTAAGTAGGAATTTCACACATACTCTCAAGTTTTAATAAGGGTAATTCAATTTGTACAGCCTTTCAAAGGGTATCATAATTTTGTCACAATGTTTGTAATGCATAGAAAGAATCATCTCCGACCCCATATAGTATATATATTCTTGATCAGCATGACAATGAAAATCGATATAACCATGCCCGAATGTCCGTCCGTCCGCCCATCTGTTTCAAAACAATGATCTCAGACGTCTTATAAGCTACAAAGCTGAAATTTTTCTATGGTTCTTTCATGGTTTTTTTTTCTATCTTTCTATATTTACTGAACAGCCTCATTTGAACAATCGGTTCTCTGGTGAGATATTATATGTTTTGTAAATAAGTGAAATGTATGTAACAGGCAGAAAGAAGCGTTTCCGACCACATAAAGTACATATATTCTTGACCAGCACGACAAGCCGAGTCTAGCTATGTCCGTCGGGATGTATGTTAACATAGATAAACTACAATAGTAGATCGTCACATAGGAGAGGAGTTGCTTAAATGTTAACTAACAGCGATTGTTAAAATTCCGTGGTCAGCTTTCCGTTTCTTCGCACTTATTGAAAGACCTATGGTGCTGTCTCATATAAACATTTTAAGAGAGGCAAAGTGCCCAAGGAATATCGAAGAGCATTTCAATAAGAAGCAGAGTTGACGGTCTAACAGTTTGTCTATGATGTTAATCTAAATCTTGGAAACTATAAGAGATAGAGAATTCAAATTTGCATTTTTATTTTTATATTGCGTTCTGCCTTTTTTTATTATCAAGCTTGAGTTCAAATGAGTGAGGAAACGCCGACATAGTTAAATCGGTTAAAGCTCAACTTTTATGTTTAAGTAAAACGGACAACCAAACTTGAGCCGCTTCTCACTATGTAACAGTAATCGACAAGTAAAAACTAAATTCGACTAAAAATCGAACGATATTAGTTATAGAAAACAAGGGAATCAATATACATTTATTTTTTAAGATATTAACAGCGTCATGATAAAGGGCGACACGTAGCAATCCCAGATATTTTAACTTTATCTTTTGACATCTGCATAATTATATTACATACACAATTACATTTGTTTTTCAAGATGTGCAAATAGGAAAGGAACACGCAGCTTATGCCATACATACATACAAATTTCTTCAAACAATTCTTGCACGCGCAATTGAATAAAATAAAAAAGGAATGTAATTTTTATGGATATACATATATATTATACGTACATATACATACATATATATGAAGTGTTCGCTTAATACACAATAAACGTTACCAACAAAATTGTGGGAATATTCTGCACACAGCAGGTATTATCTTTTTAACGAATATCTTTAACATTAAACTGATTGATCAATACTAAATATATGCGTGCGAACTTTAAGGAACGCCTCTATTGTTTTTTCGTTATAACGGATTTTCATAGAGCTCGGGTGGGCCAATCCTGTTGAAGTTGGAGCGCTGGCTTTAGTTGGCAGTTACTCTGCTGTTCATGTAGAACTGTTGTGCAGAGAGCAGCAGGATTAGGACATAGATACAAGCAGCTATCCAGCAGTTGTAGGCATTCTGGAAATAAATACATACATAGTTACTTAAGTAAGTGGAGTAAGAATAAGTGTTTGGTACGATGCGGAAGTTGCCTACACAAATAATGATTAACTGACATTGACATCGTAATCTCCACTTAACATAATATGCGTATCTACACATACGTACATGTGTAATGTGTGTACGCATTCATGAAAAGCATTCAATTTTAATATGTTGATCTTTAGAAGGAAGCTCGTGATTGTGTGATTAAGCATAAGTGTAGAATTTATAAAATTATATCAGTCTCGGAGTACTAACCTGACTGTATGCTCTATTTGCAGCTGAGTAAAAATCCTGGAGAGTGGGGTACTCCTCTTCCAAAGGCAAATCTTCAATCAGAGCAACACTATTTATGTAGAAGAAAAGCCCCATAAGCACCTAAAATGGAATATGAATGCATCATATATATTCTCTCGTGTGCACATATGTGTCTATGTGTGTATGTACACACATTTGAATATAAACTTGTGACTACGGATTGTGTGACCAACCAAACCACCCACAACCTACCACTTACCAATTGAATAATGCCCCAAACTGAGATAATTAAACCGCAGAGGGACAATTTTGGACCACAGATTTTCATTTTGTCAGCTTTATTGTACTCTACTCCGACTAGGCGAAAGAACTTAAAAATCTTTTGTATTTTCCAGGCAGCAGCAGACAGAGTTTTACAGTTGTCAGGTGAAAAATCATGTGACTGGGGATGTATAACCAAATCGATATATTTATGTATCGATACTTAAAAATGGTGACACGATATTTTGCAAAAATATATGTTTTTATTTCCCATGTATTTATTTAAGAGATACACATGTTAAAAATGGTACAACGATATTTTGCGAGAATATATTATGTTTTTATGTACTATGTTTTTATTTAACAGATACACATGTTAATAGATACATCTTTTATACGGTTTTTTATTAAAAAGTGGCAATGATTATGATTTCTTATTTGCTGAAAGTCTGACTTTTACTTTTAGCAAACCCCGCAGTGTGATCTTACCAGAACTTGTAAAAAAAATTAATAAATTTTCTCTAATAATTAATAACTAATACTTATAAAATTTCACCAAATGGTATATTCATTTTGTAAGGAAGTTTGCAACACACAGACGGAAGTGTTTTCGACTATATAATGTGTATATCTTTTCGATCATCATGACAAGGGGAATCAATATAACCATGATCGTCTGTCCGCCCATCGACACAAAGATCTCAAAAGTCTTAAAAGCTACAAAGCTAAAATGTTTATTTGTCTGCACGCTGGTTAAGTTTAAGTTTCATTCAGATCGGACGCCTATATCATATAGCTACCATATAACCGATTGTTCCGGAATGAACACTTAGGAGCATAACTTTTCTGTTCTTCATTCAAATCAAAACAAATTGGTCTTGTATCCAATGTACACCAACAGTCACCGACCAGATTTGATCTATATCGGTTATGTATTTACAATGTAAATGGTATATAAGCTTATACACGCACATATGCTCTCAGCAGCTGCTGTTTCGTTTAGGCAGGTCTTCATTTTCAAAATACCGTCAATAAATTCTACTACCACGACTTCAATTGCTCATTGCCATGACCAGTTCAATTGAACTAGTTCTAAATATATACGTACAATTAGTGCTTGCGAAACATCGATTCCGATGAAAAAATATCGCATCAAAGCCGATATTGTGATGTAAAATTTCACCCTCTAGTAATCTATTGGGCTCAAGCCCACCTCCAAATTATCCAAATGAAAATATTGGCGAAGGGCCAATACTGAGTCCACTCGACTGTTCTGGATCTTCTGGGATTTCTTGCTTTCCAAAAGATTATAACCCATGGTGGTTGTGGTTTTTGTTGGCAGGCATGTGGCAGGAGAAAAGTTATGCAAGCCGCAGCTTCAAGCTCATTTATAAAAATTTCTCAGCTTCTTTGGACATTTAGATTGGAGAAGAAACCTTCCCTTTTGAACCGAGGTTCCAGTAGTGTAGACACTCGTACGACAGTGCGCTTCTCGTACTGCAACAATCTTGTCTTTATCCCGGCGATCAAAACGTAGTAATCTCTCGACCGTCATCAGTTTATAGAATAGTCCGCTAGCCCCCAGTATGATCATAGATACAGTTACTAAAGTGTTTGATGAAGAATTTAGAGTCTCCTTTCAAACAATCCAATAAGTAGTTTCAAATCGTCCAGGAGTGAAATCTCTTCCGCTGATAAAGGCGTTACTGCTTTTGGGGTACTTAAGAGAACACTTGCAATAGCAGACTGCGTTTATAGAATGCGTTCTATCATGTGAAACGCACTATTCCATTTTGAAGGGCATTCCCGTTTTAAGCTGTATGGGTTTTCTGTAGACTGCGCTTCTTTGAATTTAGCATAAGCTATGTGCTGCTCTTAAAAATTGACACAATACTCTTGCACTAACCATGATAGCTCTTAATTTGTCATGACACAGATAGCAAGGCACGTGTATTTTGCAGAATCTCACATACCTTTATCATGTTTCTGGTGTTATCAGTTAGAATGGCCGTCATTTTGTCATAAACTCGCCATTCAGTTAGAACGTCATGCAACGAGCTAAATATATTCTCTGCCGAATGGTTCTTTTCATTGAGCAGTTTTTTTATAGACAAAACTGCTGTGAGTAACTGGTAGTGCTCCGTAATGAAATGGCAAGTGACCGTTTGATAACTCTCGTTGGTTCTTGACGTCCAGCAATCTATTGACACAGCGCTATACTTAACGGATTCCAGAATGTTGCTCAGTTTTGACATCATTACCTTTGTAATCACAATCCTTCAAAAACTTATCCATTTCCACGCACTATCAACACCAATATTCTTATAAAAAGTCAATATATTTTCATTTATTTACTACTATATAAAATTTGTTGCATCTTATCTTACCTTATGCTCTTTTATTTCCCGCTTTTTGGTCTGTCAGTGATGCTAAATCATATGTTATAAAATATCGAACATCAGACAAAATATGTTTGAAAAAATTCGATCAACATCGATGTATCGATATAACATCGATGTTCTCTTTAGCACTAACGTCAACAATAGAAAACCTCAAACTAAATAAATAAATTAAATTTATATTCAATACAGAAAAGTACATTTTAAATATTTATAGCATGCCAGCAAAAATTTATCATGAGAAGCAAACGAGACAGCTGTGTGCTCTACATGCATTGAACAATCTATTTCAAGGTGAGTGCTGATTGTTCGTAAGAGCATAATTTCAAAGAATGCTTGTAAAAAATTCATTATTTTACACATGAAGGTAACCAGACCTACACTAAGACTGAGCTTGATGACATATGCAGTAATCTTAGTCCAAGTGCCTGGAACCTCTGGAACCCGCATCGTTCGGTTCTTGGCCTGGGCAACTATGATATAAATGTCATCATGTCTGCGCTTGAGCTTCGAAACTGCGAAGCAATTTGGTTTGATAAGCGAAAGGACCCCTCGTGCATCGATTTGGACGCAGTTGTTGGTTTCATACTAAACATTCCCTCGGATTACAAGTTCGGCATTATAACACTGCCTTTGCGAAAGCGGCACTGGATTGCCGTACGTCGAATAGAAGAGTATTACTACAACTTGGACTCCAAACTGCGCCAACCCGAACTGCTTGGTAATGAAGCAGATGTGGTTCAATACCTGAGAGAACAACTTTCCCAACAAGACCAGCAACGTGAACTCTTTCTTGTGATGGAGCATAGTGGGACGGTAGAGTCAAAACAGCGTTGGCTAAAAGAGTCCCATATAAGACATAAAACGAACAGTAATCAAAATCTAACATAAAGCACACAGTCCTAAACGGTCACAGCAGGGGACTTCTAGTCAATAAAAGCTCGACTTTGATATTAAGCGGCTTATTATGCACATTTCAAACTCGCAGCGCAAGTTTAACACAATATTCGTGAATTGTATAAAGTTATTTATAATAAATTGTTTTTATGGGTTAAAAAAAATGTTCGTTAACTTAAACTAAAGTTGGCAAAAATATAAAGCAAAAATTTAATGTAAATTTCGGCCCTTTAAAGTATATTACCTTGCAGGTCGTTCTTTTAGGGAGGCTCCATGTCAGTTTGTTAATGTTCATTGAAAGTGCTATCACAAATCGGAAACACAATCTGAAAGGTTTTTATTGTTGTTAAACAAATTTTAAATGTATGTTTGTATTGTTGATGAGGATAACACCTTTGATAATTAATAGAACCCTTTAAGAAAAGGAAATTTAAACCATAAATGATATTTCAATGATGTTGATTTTTAATATTCATATTCATCATATTCACAGATATTGTTGCTAATCAGGTTAAGTGGCATCGTTGAATTAAGAACAAAATGGTGCAAGGCGGTTTATTAAAATGAATACAAATATGATTGGTATAATGCAAAGAAATAACCAAGAGGTTTTGTAAAGACGGAATAGTACAAGTTCGTTCGTTCTCTTAAAATATACATATAATTCGGTATAAATTGAGTGAAGGTTAAAATTGGTAAAACGCTTTATATATCTGTTTGAATTCCTTCTAGGAATGGATCAGTTGGCGTGTGCCCTGGCTCGGCGACGCGGCCGACTGGGCTCAGGCGCAAAGTGACTGCGATGAAACAAAAGGTGCCGCCGTAGCAGCCTGATGCTGATAATAATCCTCACCATATTCGCTTACATCCCGATTACTTATTTCGTTGAGACGTTTGTAGCGCTCTCGGCACGCCTCTACCAAGTAGAGCATGCCGGCTGGTAGCAGCATAACTGCACCAACTACGGCCAGCGCAAAAGAGCAGTAAATATCATTGTTCGCCTAGCTGGGCATTCAGGCGCCAGTCTCCCTTAGCTCCAAAAATGACTACTGAGATGAACCCAAATACAAAGCCCAAGACTTGGCATGTCTCATTTGTAAGCACTAGCACCACATACTGGTCATCGTCACGGGTGGTTCGTAGAAAGACCAAAGAGCTGGAAGGCTATGTATAATCCGGGGAATAGAAAATTGTGCAGTATTCCCCTTCAAATATCCACATGCAGCCATTAAATCGGGTATCGTAAAATAGGCGAATATCCTGGAAGCAAAAACGCCGATATACCTAGGGCGGCTCGTGTACTTCGATTTGACGCGCCCATAGTCCTTGTTTTCAATCTTAGTCAGAATACCAAACAAAACCGAAGAACAAAGTAAATAACAATAACAAAAAATGATTAACACACAAATAATGTGCGTGTCGTAAATGCCAAACACGCCCTGTCTTTGCTAGTGTGGCAATATCTATAGAAAATACCAAAAATCTATTATAAATCTATCGATTATAAGCACAGCATACGATATACACAGTATAAGCGCAGCATCATACAAAATTAAAGTGTCCTTATCGGGCGAAGGTGACGGAGAGTATAAATACATAGTAATAAGTTGTGAATAATAAAAGCTATGCACTTTTTGTTATTTTTTACTTAGAGCAAATACAAATTTCTAGATGGTCCTTAATCTTTATAGGCATATATGCATATTTTGATAGTGTTCTAGAAGGACCCAAATATTAACAATGTTAGAAGCAATTGATCCAAAGCACTATGCTATTAAAATAAAATAAATAAATATATGTGAATGGCTATTGCAATTTGGTTTATTTTTCTTGTTTTGCTTACATTTAGCAGTTATGGCCTACTGTTCAAATTACCTTGAAGCTTCTTATGAGGACAATGGTAGTTTTTAGGGGAGAAGAAATTCAGTTAAAGTTGCTTTCGGTCACTCAAGATCGCCAAAAATAGTTTAGGGGATACCATCGGTGTTTTTCTTTCCTGTGTACCTATACTAGACTTCACATGAATATATATTAATAAAATATCGAATCTACTTAAAATATCGATATATGTAGAATCGATAAGCTCAACTTGTTTGCCAAGAAAAATGCTAGTTTCTCCGGAGTTCGCGTAGTTAAAACAATTTGTGTCGAAAAGTTTTGTTTTTCATTTGTTTGATAATATTTTTGTGTGTAGACGCGCGCCGTAGCTCGATAGGCAACAGTATGGCTTCCGCTTCTGAAATCGCAATAGTGGTGGCGAACATTGGAAATTTTGAAAAGATTCAAACGTTCTTGAATGACAAGGAACGATACAAGGAGATACTCGAAAACAGCGAGAACTTCAACACGCGGCTTTGCATTGAGCGGCGGCTCCGTATGCCATTTTTGGACCCACAGACTGGAGTCGCCCAAACACACTGTGCGCTCTTCATGAAACAAAAGCAGCGAATGCCTGGCTTTCGGCATGGTACCTTGGAAATGCGTTTTCATTTATTTTAACAGCATTATAAAACCATTGGCCTAATCAGTTTCACTTGTTTACCATAGGCCAAATTTATACGTATCCTTCTGCACGTTGGCGAAAGCCAAAGCGGCAATATTTACTAAATCCGAATCAAAGTTACCGCGCCTACCAGTATCGGGAGCATCTTCAGTCCTTCTCTCACCAACATCAACACCACCATCACCATGTACCAACTTCTGGTACGGTGAGTGCACGTGATCATCATCAGATAGAAAGTGCAGGTAAGCGCCAAAGCAGAAACTGTTGCAAAATCAATAAAAATTCTACTAGCTTTGTTCCGCCGCATTACTTGTCAGCACCAACATCACCGCCGTTGGTATTGCACAGTGGGTACGATTAGCTGATTACTTTTTGTGTATTACCTAAGGCATCACTATCGCATAAACGCAGTAGTAAGCTTCGAGATATCTACTATTCTTTGCCCACTGTTCAGTGTAAACAACAATATAAATTCAGCTTAACATGTATGGATGTGAGGCTGTTTGTATGTTTAAATATATGTATATGCGAGAGTCCTTAAGCCAAACCACCCCACAAAAATAGGAATACTTACAAGTACAATCCTACATATATATGATTGTGTGTATATCTATTACATATTGCTGGTTTGAGGATGATTTATGGGTTTTGATTAGGCAATCTGCAAAGCCATACAAACAATTCCATACTTGCAGCAATTGCAGGTAACGATGGCAACTCAATGGGTGCCTCCGGCGACAATGACAGTAAAGATTCCCATGCAAACGCCGAAAAGGAGTGGTTCCACGAGGACATGGATTCAACTCACTATCATCATGCTGACGATTATGAGGACGACTTTGATTCGGATAATGATTTTGACGAATCTTACAGTAGTCGAGGCAAGCGCAAAAGGGGCTCACGGCCACGACGCTCCAATGTCAATGTGGAGGTCACTCCCAAACGTGGGCGGAAAGGAGGTGGTAAGCAAACTTCATCTACCTACTTGTCTCGAAACTTAACATTTACTTCCGATTTGACTATAGGTAGCCGTCGTCGAAATGCTGGCGATGGAGAAACCGATCGAAGACGACGACCAGCTGGCGGCAATAGCGCCAACACGTCGGCGGCAGCCGCAGCAGCTGCCGCTGCAGTCGCTCATGCTGCCAGTACAGCGGCCGCTGCAGCAGCTTCTGGTATATACGCAACACACTCCAACTCAGCTTCGCCGATTCCCACAAATGATGAAACTTCCCAGCCGGCTCTGGTAATGCAGCCGAACCTCGCTCCACCCTACGAAAAGACTTTAAACGATCCCGTCACTTCCAATGACTCGATTCCCTTGGCCACTATTGCTGGTGGGGCGATGGCGCCAACTTCGACCACCGCAGCAACGGCTCCTGTTGTGTATACACCAATAAGCACACCTCCAGTTGCTTCGTTGGCCAGTCCAAAAAAGCAAAAGATGCGCGCTGAACGTGAAGTGGCACAACCATCGCCATACTGCGACTTTTGCTTGGGCGATCAGCGTGAAAACAAGAAAACCAACATGCCAGAAGAACTCGTTTCTTGCTCCGACTGTGGTCGCTCTGGTCATCCGTCTTGCTTACAGTTTACACCAAACATGATAATATCTGTTAAGCGATATCGCTGGCAGTGCATTGAGTGCAAGTATTGTTCGATTTGCGGCACTTCTGACAACGATGACCAGTTGCTTTTCTGTGATGACTGCGATCGCGGTTACCACATGTACTGTCTATCGCCGCCGCTAGTCACTCCCCCTGAGGGCTCCTGGAGCTGCAAACTCTGCATGGAGGAATTTCACAAGCACAAGTGAAATACTGATATTTCTTATAAGTTTACCCAAGCGCACATAGTTTATAAGCTCCCCTAATTCAGCCGTCATAGATATTGGTAGACCACTACTAAGCCTAGGCATTCCTTTATATCTTTTATATTTACGTTGACCATTTCTATTTTAGTTTTGTAACTACATGTATCTGCGCTCACTTGCAGCGCTCATCACTATACCCAGCTTGGAAAGGACTTCCGTTCTTTCACATTTAATTGCCAGGTTCATTTGTATTGTATCTCGTCTTTTAGCAGATAAGCAAAAGCAATTTATATGCTAAAAATCTTAAAACGTGTTCATGTAGTTTAGCTATAAGAGATTATAATTACTGATGCATCAATAAATATTACCTTACCCTACCTTAACATAACTTTATAAATAAACTCCACTCTAATAATTCGCATTTTAATTTGTAACTATTTTTCTATATATATCTAAAATCCATGTTAGTAATTTAAACACTTAATGAAAAGTACATTGAGTATAGCTTCGAAATAAAACAAGTCAGAATGCTATAGCCGATATTCCGACTATAAGATACTCGTACTCAGCATTTATTCAATATTCGATACACTCAAGAGTATGAAAATTGTATACCTATTATAGGGCACTTCAGTCCTCGAAGTGGACTGCATTGGATATCCAATTGAGCAGCTTAATGTTGCAATCGTAAAATTCGCAACTGGTTGATGCGTTTTCGGCATTAAAAAATTCAAGAGATTGCTCTGTATCCGCATTCAATGTGGTGGAGGGACTGTAAGTACATAAATAAATGCATCATTTTGTATGTAAGTCCGCATTACGCACCTTAATATCAAGTGTAACAGCTCAGCGACCACACTGAATTCCTTCGACAATCTAATTTTATTCGCCTCACAAATAGCCTGAAGCAGACATTCGTGCCCGTTGTATCCGTAGCTGTGTAAAAGCAGATTGAAACAGAAACAAAAATAGTCACTCTAAAGCTGAAATTGGTGCTGTCTAACACTCACCCAACCAGCATTCGCTCAATGTAAGAGTAAATGGCCCAGCGCAAAGTCGAGGGTGCTTGAGATATTTTTCGTATCGCTTCGATATTGGTGAGCAAGGCTGACTTTTTTGTCTTGTACTCAGGCAGAAATGTATTTTCTCGGTACGTAGAGGCATTGTAGGGTAAGTAGAACATCGCTTTTAACACATGGCCCACAGTGAGCGATTCATATTCAAGATCAGCCGGAATACCAATGCCGGCAATAAACTGCGAGCTCGAATTGATTGCATTTTCAATACAAAAGATGGAGAAAATTTCCTTACCTGATGTCTTGTAGGCGCTTGTCGAGGAAATATAAGAAATCGTTTTGCTCGGTGGTCCCTGGTCTTTTGCGATGTGGAAAGTGTTGGGTGGGAGTACAGGCTTAACCATACAAAGACGCAAGACCAAAGACTATAAGTCATATTGCCTTACAAAATGCAACTGGTTATAATTATAAAGTTGTAAGCCCGCAACTGGGTAGCATGCTATTCTGACAATTAGCATACAACCGTTAGACAACCAGGAATGTAGTGCGAACTTCATAATTGACAAATACAGTTTCCAGCAGTACGTTCGTGGAGTATGCGACTGCTCGCATCGGGGCTTCCTCAAATTGAGACAAGCTGAATTCGGTTAAATTTGAATGAAAAACAAAAAAGTATTGCTACTATCTGTTTATTCTGGAACAATCGGTTATATGGGAGCTGTATGACATAGTTGTCTTATCCAGATGAAGCTTAAACATGAGCAGTGTGCAGAGAAATTAAGCCACTGGTAAACATAGCTCTGTAGCTTTTAAGAGTTTTAAGATCTTGGGGTTGAAACTTTCGGGCTGCCAGACAGATACAAATGGCTATATCGATTCTTATTGTGCTGATCAAGAATATACATACTTTATATATTCGGAAGTATATATGGGATCGGCTTAATCGCAGTACGCCGGGTCCTAGCCATTTCTAACGAACTGTAGCGGGAAACAAAAGACCAAAAAAATGAGCGAACGAGACCGGGCAGTATTCTGAAATGTTCCGGCCGATCGGGATTGCTGTGCCATTCTGCGAAATTCGTTTCCCACATTGTTTTCGATAAAATTTGCAATTTAAATATTGTTACAAATAAAAATCACGAAAGAAAAATATATGAAAAGCAATTTAATAGCGTTATATTGAATTTTCTTGGTGACTTCCGATATAAATTAGAACTTGGCAATGCATTTGCGTGCTTTTCATTTAGGGTCACTCTAATCAGAAGCAGCATGTGAAAGGGCGACTTGGAAGGATTGTCAAAGTAAAAAGTGAAAAAATAACATTAGAATGCTTTACATCAAAGTCAGACAAAGTACTTTAAGTTGATAGAAATGAACAAAAATATGGTGGGTCTCTTAAACAACATGTAAACACGAGATGGAACTCTGTTTTTATCATGTTTGATCGTATTTATGAATCGTTTTCAGAAGTTCAGATACTTTTCTTGGAAAGAAATTATGTAAACAGCTGTCCAACATTGACTACAAATGTTGAAAAGAAATTGTAGAACAGCTTTAATAAACCGTTGCGAACCAAGCATTTTGCACTCAACAACAATAAGATCAATGTTAGACATCAATTTAAAGTTGCTAGGGTCAAATAGGTAAAGATAATCTGAAAAATGCTGAAAATATTTCTGACCTTTGCTTAGAATTTAGTGAGGAATCATTTCAACAAGAAGATGAAATAACTTATTAAATTAGCTGTTATTCACAATATATTAGTTATAAATATAAAGTACCAATTTGATCTTTTTGGAAAGATTGTAACAATCTTCCACTAAAACAAATACTTGCTAGATGGATATTAAATCCGCTACAAGTGGAGAGGCTATTTTCCACTTCCAGTAGAATACCGGAAGAAATGAAAGAAACTTATTTGTAAAGAAAAATAATGCAAAAATTCAAATTTAACTAAAAATGTTTATGATAGTTGTTACGCAATTTTATTTTTTTTTCTTTATTTTACAAAAAATAAAAAAGATATTTCAACTCTTTTAAAGTAGCAAAAATTTGTATACATTCGCAGAGGGTGTTATAATTTTATCACGATATTTGTAACGCATAAAAATATATATATCAGTATGACACTTGTTGATCGGTATGACAAGTCGAGTCTGTCGAACTACTCTCTCAGTGGTAAAGCTATCGACTTTTAATTTTCACCGTTGGCTTCCTTGCTGTAAGCTGCTCATATGTAAAAATCATAAAGATCGGACCACTATAGCATATATCTCCCATATAAAGACATATAAGTGAAACTTTGTACAATAGGTGGTGCTAACAAAATTTTGTTTGCAAACGAAGCAGCGTAATTTGTGTTTGGAATGCGAATGTTATACGCATGTACATATATGAAAGTTTATGTGTTTGTATATCAGAATGCATGCACAAATCATTTGAAGGCAATTAGAAAGAAGATTGCTCCGCTGCCTATTGCTACAGCTGAAAGAAATATGTTTTTAAATTTCCTTCATCAGGCGGGATTATTAGCAAAAATTTTTTCCGGAATTGGTTTGGGATTCACAGGGATCGATTGTCTTTCCGGATCCCATCTCTAGTTACATTTTTTTGGGAATGGTATAAAGGTCTTTCTGGAAATAAAAGAGACGACTATGAAACTGAGCCTAAACTATCTGATTAAAACTGTTCAAACAAATTTATTTGAGAACAAGAAAGGAAGTCTAACTTCGTGTAACCAAAGCCTACATACCCTTGCAGATTCTGATGAAATTCGGTCAGCATACGTAGAGGGTTCTAAGACTGACACGTTCCAAATTTGGTTTAATTCGGATAAAAAAAGGTATGATATAAGACTTCATTCCGAATTGCTTGGTTATATTGGAACTATATACTGTGGTCCGATCCGGATCAACTTTGGTCAGTTGACAAAGAAACTTCTAAAACTGACATTTACGGACTTTGTTTCAATGTAACAGGAGTTTTTTCCGAATCTGTCGGTTATATAGGAGCTATATAATATAGTCATCTGATCTGACTCAACTTTCGTCAGCAGACGTAGAGGCTTCTTAAACTGACATCTATCAAATTTGGTTCAATTTGGATAAAAAACAACCAAGTTTGTTGTACTAAGGTCGGTTATATGCAGCTTACAGCAGAAAGAAGCCTATTTTAAAAATAAGTAGGAACGCTATAGTCGGACATGGATATATCGACGCGGCTTGTCATGCTGGTCAGGAATATATATACGTTGTGGGATTCACAAATACAAATATCGTGACAAAATTATAATACTCTCAGCAACGGTATACAAAAATATGAAATTAATATTTTAATTCCATTGTGATAGATAAAATTGTAATTTTTATACTCGTATATAGAGTAAAAGAGTATACAATACAATAAAAGAGTATACGAATACAAGTGCAAATGTTTGTAAAAGGCAGAAGGAAGCGTTTCAGACCCCATAAATTATATATATTCGCTTATTCATTTGCAACATAGTATCTGTTTGTGCAGCAAACTGTGAATATGTGTGGGTATATGGCTAAAAATGTCTATTCTAGAAAACAAGAATAATGAGGTCAATTAAACTTGACACGTCCGTCTGTCCGTCTGGATGTATGAAAATCTAGCTTTAGGATTTTTATTTTCTATAAATATGTACACAGATCAAGTTTATTTTATTTTTTTGCCACTATAGTTACGAAATGAACATTAAATATTTGTATTTCATCCGAATCGAACCAAATTTGGTTTGTATTCATCTTAGGAGGCCACGTCTATTGTCCAAGTTTTATTCAGATTGGGAAACTATATTATATAGCCCCCACAGAACCAATTTTTTCGGAATAAACACAAAATGTTTGTTGTTCATCCAAATAGGACCAAATTTGTTTGTGCAGATTTTAGGAGCCCTCTAATCTGTCGACCAAATTTTATTCCGATCGGACAACTATATCATATATCCCATAGAACCGACTTTTTCAGAATGAAATCTCAGCAGAAAAATTTCTTTTATTTTCATTGAATTCAATTTAGACTCGACTTGCACCCATTTTGGGAGGCCCCAAGTCCGTTGAATGAATTTTTTAAAGGTCGGTCTGCTATATAATATATCAGTTTACTAGGTGCAGGGTAGTTAGCTGTCGAGCAAGCTTGACTGCAGCGTTATTACTTGTTTTATATTTGTGGTCTAGCAAAAGATTAAAAAACCAAATTATTTAGCTGCCTTATAAAGATAAAGGCATACACATTACTTTATATAAGCTGAATAGACGGTAGTAAAGCCGACTCTGCATTGCCGTAGCAGTAGCACTAATTGTTACACCCTGACCTATGTTTCTAAACATATATTACAAAGGTATATTAAAGTTGTTGCAATCTATGTAACAGGCAGAAGGAGACATTTCCGACCACATAAAGTATATATGCTTGATCCGATGGCTGTCATTTAATTCATTTCTTATATCTATACTAATGTGCACTTACCCTAAAGTGTAAGGGCTACGCAGTCAGCGACGCGCTTGCAGCCGCATTATGTATTTATTATGTATTTATTATATATTCGCTGCCTTAGCGTATATGTATATAATTTAGCTCTGGGCATTGTCGCTCAATGCTAGGCATGCAAATATGCAGATATGCAGATATTACTGTTCCCACGCCGGGAACGCTTTGCTTGTGTGTGCGATCATATTACCTTTGCACTTGAAGAATGCTTGGGAAATTGTATATACATTGCAACTGAGTGTTACATTTATACTTATTTATAATTTCTACTCTCTTAAAAGAATAACGTATTAATTATGAAGTTATTCAATTATTTTTTTTTCTTTTTAATGTAGTATATTCGTATTTTTATACTCGTACTCTAGTAGACTAAACGAGTATATTGTATTCGTGCAAATGTATAAAACAGGCAGAAGGAAGCGTCTACGTGTAAAGTATATATATTCTTGATCAGCATCAACAGCCCAGTCGATCTAGCCATGTCCGTCTATCCGTCCGTCCGTCTGTCCGTCCGAATGAACACCTAGATCTCAGAGACTGTAAGAGCTAGAGAGCCCCAATTTGGTATGTAGATTCCTCTTGTGGGGCGTCCGATCAAGTTCGTTTTTAAATTGTGCCAGGCCCCCTCCCACTCCCACAAACCGCAAAACCATATATCTTCCACAAATTTTAATGCATTTAGTTGAAACTCGGTTGGTATATGTATAAGCATATAATCTACCGATTTGCCCAGTTTCGGATAATAACTGTAGACAAAATCGTCAAAAATATTTTGTATGAAAACACCCCACCCCCCAAAAAAGAAATTTTTTTCTTTTTTTTCAATTTTTGTTTTTTTCATACTTTTTAGTATATTGAAGAAGTGCTGAAGCACGTAGTACGTATATCTTATAGTCGGAATATCGACTATAACGTTCTTACTTGTTAATTGTAATGTAATTAATATAAAAATATAATTTGTGCATATAATTAATATTATATTAATATAAAAGTTGAAAGTGTTGTATATTGTACATATTACACTTTTTTTGGTTCTTACAGATTTGTGTTGTTTCATTTTAAATAAAAATTGTTTTCAAAATGATTTAACTAAGAAAAACATTGTCTTCTTTTTATTCCTCATTATTATAAATTAAACATTTTTAATCGTTGTCTTCGATTTTTTTTTACATTTTGACATCTACGTATCTATTTCTTTCATTTTCCAACCTCGCTCTCTGACTTTAGCTCAAGACGGTTACTTTTTTTCTCAATCTCCTGTATTGTTCTAATTTTTGCGTATGTGTATCAATTTTTAAGTTGTGTCCGAGTTTTCTTTTATTGTGCTTAATTTAAACTGCATTAAGTTATTTGTTTATTGTGCTATATTCGTTAAACCTTAAGCTAAGCCATAAGCATAAGCATTCATTGCAACCAATTGCCTATTTTCTTTTCTTTTATGTTTATGGCATGTGCTGTGTGTTTGTTGTTGTTTGTGTTTGTGGTCTGCTTGTAGGCATGCAGACTAGCACAGCTATATAAGCAAGACGCAAGATACACGTAGATCCAATCGGAGGGCAGGACAGACCTGGCTAAGATGGGGTGTTTGCGGTCACGAGCAGTACCCATTTCCATGTCTGCTGTTGTGTGCTTGTGTTCATCATGTTGATTGTTGATTGCAGATCGATCACGGGAATCTGCCCGTTCATAAGTGTACAGGGATATGTGCCACCTTCGAAAACCAACCATCCAAGACGGGTAGCTTGAAGAAGTGCAACCCTGGCAGTAACCACAGCCAGAAACGACAGCTTCGGATCGAGTTTTCTTTAATTGTAGCTACTGAGCAAACCGTGTTGTTATGACGTTGAGTTGATATCCTGAGTCTAATAACTCTCGACAGGGAACTAAAGATTCTGATTGGTTCTTCACAAGAACAGTGCCAGTTGCCAGGAGCACAACGTCGCTATTGAGATCTTGGGCTATAAGAGGCGTAGAGGCCGAATTTAGAATAGGAGAAATAATTCTGTAGATGAAAAGGAAGCATGTGACGATGGTTGTTGAGTCGATGAAACACTCTGTAGATGGAGATGCCAAAGTGAGGAAGCCTATGGTGACTTGATCCACACATACGACAGCATACTGTGTAGCATTGACGAACTTAATGGTTCCTTTTTAGACTGTTAAAACATAATCAAAGTCGTCTTGCCTCTTCAAGCACAACTGTAGGTGAGAGATTTGCAAATCTGAGACAATGGAATAGATTATGGCCAAGACTGACTTTTGCTCAAAATGGTTACATATTTCAATCTTCCGTTTTGTGATAATTTTTACGTTCGTGTTTCAATTTTTAAGTTGTGTCCGAGTTTTCTTCTATTGTGCTTAATTTCGGTTTTGGTTTTAACGCAAACCTTTAAGTGCATTTAATAAAAATGCATTAAATTATTTATTTATTGTGCTATATTCCTTCAACCTTAAGCTAAGCCATAAGAATAACCATACATTGCAACCAGTTGCAATTTTTATTTATGTTTATTATTTGTTATACCCTCGCGGGGGGTAATATAGTTTTGTCTTGATATTTGTAACGCATAGCCTCCATAAAACCGACCGATTCGGAATCAACTTTTAGTACATCAAAATTGGTTGTTTTTTATCCAAATTTAAAAAAATTTGGTAAATGTCAGTTTTAGAGGATCACTATATCATATATCTAACTTATAACCGACCGATTCGGAAAGAATTCTTCTATACCAGACTTTTATTTTCGCCTTTTATCCGCATTAAACCAAATTTGGAAAAAGTCAGTCTTAGAAGCCTCCACGTATGCTGATCGAATATCAACCGAATATACCAAGGGTACGTAAGCTTCGGTTATTGTTATTGCTGCTTTGAAGTAGCCAACAAAAACACTGCGAGAAAGTTATAAAATCTGGGTTGGTTCTTGTTCATAATTGAACTGTATAATATATAATGTAAATGCCAAAGGGATGATTATAACAATAAAATAAAAACATATTTACATATTACATAAATATTTACAAAAGCTTTGGCCTAGTTCCTTTACTAATTTGCATTATTTAGTGTACTACTTCGCTTCTTTATCCTTATGAGAACCTTATTTTTAGTTCTGATCAATATGCCGGCCAGAAATCGATATGATTCTGGATTAGAGACTGGTAGAAGTTCGAATTTTTTTAAAATGTAAGCCATTAGTGTTTTCACTTCAGCCATCGCAAACTTCTGTCCAATGCAGTTTCGGCGACCTGCGCTAAAAGGTATAAAAGCGTATGGATGTCGTTGTGATGCGTTATCGGAAAGGAAGCGCTCAGGGATGAAATCATTTGGTTGGTCAAAATAGCGCGGGTTCCGATGTATATCAAAGATGTGCACTATTATTTGAGTTCCTTTGGGCAGTACTAAATTGTTTGCTAATTTGGTGTCTTGGTGACACTCTCGCATAATCCCTGGAACTGATGGACACAGTCGCTGAATTTCCTTAATAACACATTCTAAATATTTTAGTTGCCCCAAAGTGCGGCCATCGAAGTTGCTCAGGTCGTCTGCAATATGTAATCGATTAACTAACTATTGTACATCAATGATGACATAAGTTACTTTCAATAATTTCGTTGAGCTCCTCAAAGCAGCGTTGTTGCTTTTGAGGATAGTTGGCGAGATAGGTCAGAGCAAATATTAGGTTCATAGATGTTGTATCATAACCCTCAAACATAAATGTGTCTACTTCTTCACAAATTCCGGCGTGATCGATGAGACCCTCCTTTTCGGCTAACAACATGGTGTCCAGCATAGCGTATCTTTGTTTGGTGTTTAGATCACTGAAGTTTTACAAAATATTCTAATAAAGACTATCGTAAGGATAAATACTGAGCTGTGTACTTGGATTTCATGTCCTGTGCTGCACCAACACCAGCAATTTGCTGATCAAATCTCTCACGACGTTTTTGTATTATATTGCTTGAAAATGAATGCAACTTTTTCAGAGTTGGAATGTCCTTACGGCCTTCTCCATAGAAATTATATAAGGTGTCACTGGCCATAAGAGGATTAAGACATCGTTTAATGAAACTATGCTCGGCAATTGTGATATTATTCCTATATTCATCACCGTCAGAGCAATCATCCAGCTTCACACCAAGGGCTGTCTCTATTAAATAATAGTATGAGTTAATTGTCTCACTGATCATAGACCGTTATACTAAACCACAAATGCTGTTTAGTGTGAACCTAGGAATTAGTTCATCTAAATTGATCTCACAATCACCAACAGTTTTATTGACAAGTTTTTCCAAAGTTGCAATAAATTTAATGCTTTCCTGTCTGTTGAAAATATAAAAAGAAGTAAATTATTAATCCTTAAATGACCATTGTCCACTTACTGAAACACATCTACAAATTGCTCCAGGATCTTAAAATGAAATGCGGGCGTTAATAACTTTCGGCGACCGTGCCAATGCTGTCCTGCAATTCGAAATGGTTAAATTGATTGGTGATCTATCAGGCTTAATCTGAAAATTTGGGCAGCGGACCTAGGACCTTGTCAGACGGACACTGCTAGATCGGCTCGGCTGTTGCTCCTGATCAAGAATATATATACTTTTTGGGGTCAGAAACGACTCTTTTTGCCTGTTACATACATTTGCACTAATATAATATACTAGTTTACTCTACTAGAGTACGAGTATAAAAATCAAAAAGTGTTGCATACTTTTGAGTGTGTTGAATATTAAATAAATGCTGAGTGCGAGTGCCTTATAGTCGGAATATTGACTATAGCATTCTTACTTCTTTTTGATTGCTACTCAGTGTTCATTTTAATACAATCGGTTATATGGAAGCTATATCATATAGTTGTCCAATCTAAGTAAAATCCAAAAATGGATACACACCAAAAATGTTGGATTCACACCGGGGATGCGTCCATATTGCCTATATGATAAGTCGCCTGATCCGGATCAAATTTGGTCAGTTGATGTAGATGAAGCTAGGACACACATATCCAAAATGTTAGTTCAATTCCAATGAAAAACAAAAATGTCATGGAGTTTATATGGAGGCTATCCTAAAAAGTGGGCGTGGCAGATCGAAATAATAAATTTTTACATATGTCTCATATGGTTGCCAAGATCTAGATCGACTCGGCCTGTCATGCTGTTCAAGAATATATATATTCTGCCTGTTACAAACATTGCAACAACTTCAATATACCATTTTGTGAATGGCATTACAAGTCAGTTATATACGACTAAAAAGTTTATGTATACATAAATACCTGTGCTAGTCAGTAGACCCGTTTTTAAAAACGGCTGCAGAAATCGGTACATGTCGCCTTTGGTAATCAAATTGTTATCAGTTAGCACTAGCTCCGCATCAGCGGCGTCAATAATATTATAAACCGGAAATCCAAAAACATATTGAATATAGCTTCTTTTGAGCTCAGCTGCATAATCTCGGGAATAATAAAACAGTTGCTCTGGGTGGAAAAAAAATAAACAGAACTAACTTTTGAATTATGCATGTAGTACATATGAGTATCACTTACCCGAGGTCATTCCAATTGTATCAAAAGTATTACCGAAAATGGAGCTGCCCTTACCCCTGGCTACGGTTTGATGTAACGGCCCACCGTCTACCGTTTTGAAGCGTCTGCAAAGTGATAGCAACTCGTAGTCTCTATGCAAACGTACGATCCAAATTATGAATAACGCAAATAAAATAAGGGGTACTACGAAATACATTGCGGCAATGCTGAATCAGTTTTAGTCTACTCTGGATGTAGCCTCAGCACGTCAGAGTAGCTCAAGCGATTGCGCCCAACTAAAAAATAAATTACGCTTCTCCACATTCAAGTTTATTTGTTTGTATGTTATGCAGTCATGCTTATGGTTCGGCATATATATGAATACACCCTTGCATACACAGAAAAAAACATCAAGAGATATTACTATGGGTAATATCATGAAAATCTCTAGAGATTTGGAGAAATTAAAGTATAAAAACCTGAATTTATGGGTTCATTTTACCTTAGTACGAAGATTTGGAAAACTCACGAGCTACGAGACTTCGTTTTTGAAGCTTTTTTAAGGAGTTTTAAGGGTTCAACAAAAGCGCGTGCTGATTGCTGCAAGATTTGTAGCCATTGGCATTTCAACATTTGTTACACCTTAAATCTAGGAGGCCATGATCCAAAGGAAGCTATATATTGAAGTGCTCGTACATAAAAATGTTAAAATCTCTAGATTTTTCCTCTTTATATATCCAGACACCTTCTTATATATCAATATAAAGAATATTTGTATATTACAAACTACAATTTTTCTACCTGTTGAACTAAGTACCGCATAATAGTTGGTTGAAACAAGTAAGAACGCTGTAGTCGAAATTCGACTAAAAGATACTTGTATCCATATTTCATATTCGACAGACTCTCAAATTAATTTTTTTTTTTGTTTGGTGGTGGTGAATTTAGACACAAATATTATTCGATCGTTATTAAAATTGGCAGATCGATAAATAATGTGGATTGGATTGGCAATTGCTTTGGAAACCGTAAACTACATTATGTATTATTAAGATAAGCACGTTCCTGTGAAGGGTATTAAAACTTTGACATAGCTGAAGCTAGGTTTCGCTTTCGTTACACACTCATAGGTATTATGAATTTGTCACCATATTTGCCACATTTTACCATCTGCACGGTGGTTAAATTCCAGATTCATCCAGATCTGACAACGGTAATATAGTTACCATATAAATGCTCGTTCAAGAATGAACACTTAGTACTTACCAAATGTGGACTTCCTTCTAATACCCTAGCCATTATCTTTAAAAAAGCACATGCGTATGTATGTGTTGTATTATCAATATGTGCACAATAGATTTTTACATACATTAATACAATATTGTACTACATCCAACTAAGTCAAACAAATTTATAGCGCCATAAAAAAATAATAATAACAACCGTCGGCGGGATGCTATTATAAACTTATTATTGTACTTAATCGAGCATTTCAATTGGAAACGCGTTTTTATATATGACTAGGATTACGTTCGTATATAAGCCATTTTGAAACTAAGTTCAGTCGAAACCGCTTACAAAAACCGGACCGATGGAATTTGGTTGTTATAAGCGATAGTCGTAGTAAGCACCACTGCAAAAATTCAAGCTAAAAATATTTTTTTTCTAATTGCATCAAATAAGTCTAATTTCAAGTGGTTTTGACTGAAATAGACATTTTAGAGAACAAAATCGATCAATTTAATCATATATAGTTGTTGGGAAATGAATGGGCTGTAATATTTAGGTTGGATAAGTTAATTCAATTTGTGTTATTTATTGCTTATACTTAAGTTTACAATTGATGTTCATATCGCATTTAAGTTACAGTTTGGTTTTGGCGTTACACGAGCTATATTCGATTTGTTATGAGGCTGACTCCAGCGATTCTGAGTGCAATTTTAGACTAATTCGGCACCTGCAAAAATAACTATGCAGCGGCCACGGTCTCTGCCGGGGTATGTGTGAGCAAGAGCATTATACAAAAGAAAGAGCAATTTAAGATAAACGGCAATTAGAAGAACAATGGGGTTGATAAGCATTTGTGTAGATACGATGTGTCGATATTCAGATATATTGACAAGTAAAGCAAATGGTCATTGGTTCCTTAGTGATGAGAATAGGATGTCGAGCGTTGTAGGTTGTCAGATTTGTCAATGTGCCCTTCACGCCGATGGTCGTCAGTGAAAGAGTGAATAACGGATAAGCTTTGACTTAGGATGAAGTGGATTCTTGGCTAAGCTGGTCGTCTCAGTATTAAAGGCAAACACTGTGCTCTAGTGACGTCAAGCTTCGAGTTAGTTGGTTCTGCTGTGTGTTTGCTTGCAAACTGCGGCGATATGAATAAGTGAAACGATAACAATAACTTATTACCCGTAGGTGAGATTTTGTAGAGGAGCAGCGCAAACACATTTTCATCTGGAAAAAGTTCTTGCTGATTCTTTCGTTGTTTAACAACGCAGGCAGTGGTGGCATGTTCACCACAGTTCGTGATTGAGGAGTAGGGATGACAATAATCCTCTGGATGCGCAATCAGCAAGATTGTCTTCAGATCGGACGTGTTGCCACGTGCTACGTGGACAAGTTCCCAATATTTCAGCTGTGACGTTGCAGACATGGGTAGTTCAATTGCGTGAAGCGGCTGATAGGCAATGAAGCACTATCTCATAATCTGAAAAACGACAGGTTCTGGAAATAGAAATAGTGATTTTTTGACAAGAGCAAGTAATTTAGTCAGCAGGTGAGCAGCATATAGTTCAAGTCGCGTTATCGATATCGCTTTTATAGTCTTGACGAAAGCCTTCGCTGTAATCAATGTTACGATGTAGCCCGTTTCCGTATAGAGCCCACTGAAAATTACGGGGGCGTATGCGCGAGAGGAAGCATCAGCAAATCGTGCTGCTCGATTGGTTGGAAGGGCGATGCTATGTAGCGAGGTACGCGGCGCCATTCGCATACGTAATAGTGTAAGTAGTGAGAATCATATCCAGTTAGTATGTCGTCTACATAAGCGTCTGCGGTTATGGCGGGAATAGCTAATGAATATTTGCTGCAATAGTCATCGGCGAGCTGTTTCAAAACTCGCACAGCCAGATATGGTGAAGGTAATAGGCCATATGTCACTGTAAGTAGTCGATAATGCCCAATGGGTGCGCATTCATCTTGATAATTGATGTGTTGCTTCGGCACCAATATGCCTCGAAACATTTTCTCTATGTCAGAAGCAAAAACATAGGGGTGTTGACGGAATCTCTAGCAGACTCCCATCAAGCCTCGTTGTATAGGTTGGCCAACTTGCAAGCGATCGTTGAGTGACAATCCTGAGTATCGAAAACCACACGATATTTAGTAGTTTGAATACATCATGATGAGGCAAATAGAAGCTGGTTTCTGGTTCCTCTTCTAATTGCTCGGCATTAAGCAGCTCCATGTGCACCCTTTATAGACTGTACTGTAGAATATTTGAGGAATTTGGTTTGCTGGGAATGTAATCATTTCACAGCTTGATGCATTGTCGATCTAAGCGGTGGAGCGTGATTATTGAAAGGGTATTCAACAATGTAGACGCCATCTGCTGTGCGTGTGTGCGTCTTGGAAAAGTGGCACTCCGTCGGATCAGTGGCGTCAATTGTAGCTTGGGTTGGTTGTACGCTGTCCATTTCCATAAATGAACGAACCGAAACATCCAAGTCTGCAATTGCATGGCATGTATGATGCGCTGGCGTCATTAAAGGTGTTGCAAGTACCTGCAATAACATAACCGAAAAGTGCATTAATTGCAACAGGGAAATCTTTACCAAAAGATTTTTGCTGTCCTGTGTAGATATTCCACCAGTTGATCCGAGCCAATTATAAAGTCGATCGGTCCCGGTGTGTCAAATGAAAGATCTGCCAGCTGCAAGTTACGAATTGTATGAGACTGCTGACAATGTAAACACCGTGGTTCTGATCTTCGTGATTCGGAGATGTAATTAGTGTGATTAACGGAAACTTGTCGCCGGGACTGTGTGTTGCTGCTGTGGGGCTGGCATGATTCCAATGAATCGCATCGGTTAAACATCGGTCATTATTCTTTTCACTATAGTTGTCGGTTATCCTGATCCAACTTGGTCAACAGGATGTGAATCAGCTATGGCTTACGTTCGTTACACTGTAATGCGTTAAGATCTCGTCTGCGCCATCAGTGGACTATTTTCGGCAGTTTGTCAATGACGACTTTTATCGATTGCTCCCGAAAAAAGATCACAAAACTGTGGCCAATCTTCATAGTTTCCAGTAAAGGTTGGAATCTTTATGGTTGCTACATGTAGATCAGTCTTTTCCTCATCCTCTGGGTCAACATGACTTCTAGAAAATGGCTGCTTAATTCGTCTCCATATTTCATTAACTGTTCAAAAGCTTCTGCAAGGCTCTTCAAGCGGCGCCGAAGGGCTTCTAAAGGCCTGTCCTCTGAATCGCCCTGTGATCGCGCAGACTCAAGCTCACATAATTAGCCTATTGCGGCCATTACCTAATTGTATTACCTTCTCCATATCCATAATTTTTGGTTAGCTTCTGATTATTTTAAATCTCATCGATGTCCTTGGTATAATTTTGGAGCTCTTACTTAATTTTTTCGATTCCGACAAGTTAATTTAATTGTTCAAATGTATGTAACAGGCGGAAGGAAACATCTAAGACCCCATAAAGTGTATATATTCTTGATCCGCATCAACAGCCGCGTCGATATAGCCATGTCCGTCTGCCCATCCGTATGAACACCTAGATCTCGGAGCGTCAGATCAAGTTCGTTTTTAAATTTTGCCCCCTTTCGCCACCGCAAACCACAAAACCTTATACCTTCCACAAATTTTAACGCGTTTAGTTGAAACTCGTTTTGTATATGTAGAAGCACATAATCTACCGATTTGCCGATATAGTCGATATTCCGTCAGAAGATACTACTACGATTTAGTCTACAATTATTATCCGACCTTAATGAAATTTGGCAAACCGGTAGATTATGTGCTAATACATATTCAACTATATGCGTTAAAATTTGTGGGAGATATAAGGTTTTTATCGTTTTGCGGGGGAGCATATTGTACTCATTTCGATAAAATCGGTTATATAGGGATATATAATATATTCCCGATCCGAATAAAATTTGAATTGAATTTAATAAATTTTGTTTCATACATTTCACAAGCTTAATATACACTTATACCGTAATTACAAGGTATAAAAAGAAAGAAGGTTAGCTTCGGCTTGTTTAACATAAAGGTGTAATATAACTTAACATTTCTTGCATTTATTTTGTTCAGGTAGCACCATCTAGAGACACGATACTTAGTGTTCATTCGTCGAGAAAAATGGGAAGCAGTATTTTGCAGTTTACATATTTACTTCTTTCGAGCCTGTGAGCGCGCTATTGCATGCCGTTCCTGATATAAAGGACTCATTCGATTGCCAAAGTGCTCAGCGTTTTGACTATAGTAATCATGGTTGTAAAAGAATGTTGAATGGTCCAATAAGCTTACAATTTGGTTTTCAAAATCATGTTTTCATATACGTCTTCTTTCCTCTTCTGAAAAACTTCGTGGTTGTCCAAACTGAATCCATTCCAATCCGGATGATTATTAAACTCAATCAGCATGCAGATATAAGCAGAACCAGCTCTGTAGCTTGTAAGACTTCTGAGATGTAGGGGTTGAAACGAACAGATGGACGGACTGACATTGCTATAACGAATCTCTTCGTCATGCTGATCAAGAATATATGTACTTTATATAGTTGGAAATGCTTCCTTCTGTGCATTGCACACTTCATGACAAAATTAATATGCAAAATCGTTTAAATTGGAGCTACACGATTTAAGTCAGTAAAAATGAATGCAAACCTGGAACGATCGGTTAACGGGAGCTATATGATATAGCTGTCCGATGTGCATGTATCTTGAAGTTAACCAGCGTGCAGACAAAATACAATACGGACAGACATAATTATATCGACTCGTCTTATCGTGCTGATCAAGAATATATATATATTGTATGGGCGGAAACGGTTTCTTCTGTGCGTTGCAGGCTTCCTGGCAAAATGAATATACCATCACAATTTTTTATGAATGGTATAACAAAGAAGTTATAAAATAAAAGCACTAAACACTAACCTTTAATGTAACAATATGTAATAGTATTATATAGCCGAAGGTCAAAGTATCCAGTGCTTTACTAACCCCATTGTGTCAATCTAAGCTTACCTGAGCTAATCTAAGTTTACATATCAATAAAGTAAAGCATAAACATTTTTTTTAATTACAGATATTATTAAGGAGTATGAATTAATTTATAATAATGAGTTATGTTTGTTTTGAGTTTGAGCAAAAGTATTTATTAGTTGCGTTTAAATCTTTGCCATCGTATGATATGCCTTCATAAAAGAATTTTCGGTTCGAGCGGCACTGAGGACCGCATCTGGTAGACCCGCAGCTGCGACACGGGTACCAACAACCCTCGCATTCTTCGTTCATACAATCACATACATCGAGTCCGTTAGAACGAATGAGTCCATTTTCATCATACGCGCTAGTTTTGCCAGAATAGCAGCCTTTTTTCTTTCCTTTTCGCTTTGATTTTTCCATGTCTGTAGAAACATCATCATTTACTATCTCGCCGGTTTTCCGTTGCCGTTGTCGTAAATTACGACGGGTTCCCATATAGTCAGGATCATTATCTCCACTCATTCTCCCTAAAATTGACATTAATACTCTAAGAGAAAATGCTTGAATTAGTAAATATGGCAATTTACACACTTTTATTAATTTTGATAAGACCGTGTATTACATTACCAAAAATATCGAATACCTACTGAAAGAAGTACTACTTTTCACCTAATATCGGTATTAGCATTAACATTCTACAAACATTCACAATCATTTTTTTTTAATGAATTTGAGTTTGGTATCTTCATGCGAAGCTGTAATAGTAATGTTAACGATAATACCGATACTTGTTCCTGTAATTAAGAAACAGTCGCAGTGTGACGCGATATTTAGCAGCCACATCAAAGTAAGCCTTTAAGAGGCTTAAAATATTTTCTTTTGGAAACAGTATATATATATTAATGAAATTATAGGCATCGATAGTTGCAACAGCGTCTACTTACGATATTTTTTAACAAGTAACTTGTTACGTAAATATCGCTCGACTGTATTGGTAAAAGAATTTTGGTGTGGGTTATTACTTATACAATGAATATACATATGTATGTATATATGGATAGGCGTAGTAGTATCGATAGTTGTACGATCCCGCGCATTTTTCCTTGGCGGCTGCAGCTGTGTTAAAAGGGCATTTCTGTGCGTTTTCATTCTAAAAGTGATAGCAGCGAGCACTAATCATCATCATCCAACATTGGACGCTCTGTTTCAGTTGACATTTTTTAAAGTAAAATTGTGAAATAACTGACACAAAAGAAAAATGCCGGGACGCAAACGCAAAGCGTTGACAAATAGTAACAATGCCGGCGAAGATAAAGTCGCGCATCACATTGAAGGTAAAAGGGCGCGCACAACGTTCCATCTGGAATTGCCCACGCGTCGTAATACAATTGGTAATGTCTTGGTCTGCGGCACTGGAGATACTGGACAACTGGGTCTCGGTGAAGATATTTTAGAGCGTAAGCGCCCGGCTTTGGTTGAAAATGTACCAGACCCCGTTGATATTTGTGCTGGCGGAATGCATTCTCTGGTGCTAACAAAGAGTGGTGACATTTACTCATTCGGCTGCAATGATGAGGGAGCTTTGGGCCGCGATACCAATGAGGAGGGAAGCGAATCATCTCCAGCTCTGGTAGATTTGCCTGGCAAGGCGCTGTGTATCTCGGCAGGCGATTCGCACTCTGCATGTCTGCTGGAGGATGGACGCGTATATGCATGGGGTTCGTTCCGCGACTCGCACGGCAGCATGGGCCTTACCATAGATGGCAACAAGCGCGCACCTATCAATTTGTTGGAGAACAGCGTCTGTAGCGACATAGCCTCAGGCGCCGATCACCTCGTAATACTCACAGTTACTGGAAAGGTGTACACGGTAGGCTGCGCCGAGCAGGGTCAGCTGGGTCGCATCACCGAACGGTCCGTGTCGGGAGAGGGTGAGTTTGGACTTTGTCAGTTAACAATGGCGTATATCTATTTGTGTTCTTTTTTTTTTTTTTTTTTGTCAGGGCGACGTGGTAAGCGTGACTTGCTACGCCCGGATCTAGTGAATATTAAGCGCGCCAAGCCCATCAATGCCATTTGGGCAACCAACTATTGCACTTTCTTACGCGAGTCCCAGACAGACGTAATCTGGGCCTTTGGCTTGAACAATTATCGCCAACTCTCCATCGAGAAGGATGTGGAGCGCATTTTAATACCAACCAAAACCAACCTTACCCAAGTCAAGCAGATTTCTGGTGGCCAGCATCATACTCTGGTTCTGAAAAAAGACTTGCGCTGCTATGTAATCGGCAGGCCGGAATACGGACGCTTGGGCTTGGGCAATGTTAATGAATTAGTGGCTAAGCTTACGCCAGTCAAGCTCAGCAATAAGATCACTTTTGTGGCCTGTGGCGAGGCTTGTTCCTATGCCATAACTAATGATGGTGGAGAGCTCTATTCTTGGGGCATGGGGTCCAATGGGCAGCTGGGCGTTGGTCATGACAATGACGAACTTGAGCCACTTCTCGTTACCAATAAAAACACACAAAACAAAAGAATGCTCCTCGCAGCCGGCGGTGGACAACACAGCGTTTTTTTAGCATCTACTAATGAGGTTAAGGCTCAAAAGGAGAATGTTCCGACTACATCCCTTAGCGGCGGCAAGACCACTGACAACGAAGGAGAGGAAGCCATAGAGCAACAAGCCCCAGGTGAAAATGCTTTCACAGTTGGATGTTTGCCTTTCGCTGATATCGTTAAGAAGTCAGCAGCGAAGCGCGGCCGGAAGAAAACGTAAACGATTGACTATATTATATAAAGCCGCTACATGCGACATGATGTACGCTTACTTATTAAATAAATAAGTATATGTATTTACTGATTGAATGTTTATTAGGTTTTGTTTGTACGGTATTTGTTTATAAAAAATCAATAAATAGTGCAAAGAACCAAAAAAAAGAACGCTATAGTCGATATTCCGACTCTAAAAAAAAACGCTAGTCGATATTCCGACTCTAATATACTTGTACTCAGTATTTGTTCAATATTCGACACACTGAAAAGTATGAAAAACAATTTTGTTTTTCTGGTGTTCACATACAAAATGTTTTTTTTACCTTTTTGTCTACAATTATCCGATCTTAACAAAACCCTGCAAATCGGTAGATATACAGACACAAACCAGGTTTCAACTAAATGCGTTAAGCTTTGTAGAACATATAAGGTATTGCGGGGGCGGCGGGGAAAAATTAAAAAAAACGAAAGATCTGACGTCCCACATGGGAAGAATACATACCAAATTGGATCTCTCTAGCTCTTATAGTCTCCGAGATCTAGGTGTTCATTCGGACGTACATGGCTAGATCGACTCTGTTGTTGATGCTGATCTAGAATATATATACTTTATGAGGTCTTAGACGCTTAGTTCTGCCTTTTCAAATTTCGCGAGCAGCGTACAATTCGATAATCGATTTGATGTTGTTGTTGTGTTGGTATACATGTAGTTTTTGACAGGTTAACCGTAAAAATAAAAACTGGAGCAAAGATTTTACAGTTGTCAGTTATATGGGAGTTATATATATATTTGTTCGAACTTGACCAAATCAGGTCAGCGGATGTGGGGCCTACTCGAATGTATACGAAGCGAATTTTATTTGATTTGAATGAGAAACAGAAGCGCTATGTTCCTAAGTGTTCATTCCGAAACAATCAGTTATGTGGGAGCTATATAATATAGCTGTCCGATCTTCACGATGCGCAACTTACAGCCAATGGTGACAATTACAAGTCGATAGCTTCAAAACTGAGAGACTCGCATAGATACAGGCGGATAAAGAGACAGAGATGGCTATTTCGACACGGCTTGCCATCCAGATCAAGAATATATGGGTTCGGAGAGGCCTTCCTTCTATGCGTTGCAAATATAGCGAAAAACAAATAAGAACGCTATAGTCGATATTCCGACTATAAGATACTCGTACTCAGCATTTATTTAATATTCGACACACTCGAAAGTGTACAACACTTTTTTGATTTTTATACTCGTGTACTAATAGAGTAAACGCGTATATTGTATTCATGCAAATGTATGCAACAGACAAACGGAAGCGTCTCCGACCCCATAAAGTATATATATTCTCGATCAGCATCAACACCTTAGTCAATCTAACGATTTACGCCCTACGAGATAGAGGTGGGAAACAATAGATGGCACTATTGATATTATCGATGGTGGACACTATCAATATTATCAATGGTGGACACTATCGATATTAGAGATGGTGGACACTATCGACTCAGCACTACAAATAGTCTCGGACCGCAGAACACGTTTGAAAGAGGAGAATGTCAACGTATTGCCTTTTCTCAATCAAAATCTTTGGATTACATCTTATAACTTACAATAACAAACAAAACTCTAAAAAGCACAAGCAGGTTGTCAATTGGAGTATGAATACTTATTATTATTTTCTATATTTTAATTTTTATTTTACCTTGAATTTATCTTGATAAATGATTTGTTTGTTTATATTCACTTTGCTTATTCTGAAGAATAATAAATATTTACAAAATAAATAACTACTACCCAAAAGCTATGTTTTAAAGCCATTTTATAATACCCGATTTTGAAGAGTTTTAATTGTTTAAAACAAATACTTTACTACAGTTTTTATATTGGGTACTATCGAGACACTATCGATGTCACTATCGTCCACTATCGATGGCTTTGAAAAACTATTGGCGGTCATCGATGTTTCTGGAAAAACTATCATCGGCCATCGATGCTGCCAACTATCGATAGTTCCCCACCTCTACTACGAGAGCAGTCTACATACCAAATTTTGGTTACTAGCTAGCTCTTATAGTCTCTGAAATCTAGGTGTTCGTAAGGTCGGACAGACGGCTAGATCGACTCGGCTGATGCTTCTGATCAAGAATATATACACAGGGTCGGAGACGCTTCCGTTTGCCTGTTGCATACATTTGCACGAATTCAATATACTCTACTAGAGTTCGAGTATAACAAGAAAGGCTAGCTACTGCTTGCTCATTCTGTCAAATGTTTTTAGGGGCTAGCTTAGCTAAAAGGCTATGCGCTGCTTCGGCAGAGAAGCCAGCGTTAGCCATAAATATAAATGTATATATTATATATAAGTGTATAAGTTAACAGATAACGCTCAATATAGGATATTTCATAAGTTTATATTATAAGTTAAAGAACAGCCCTCGCAATTGCGGCGCTGCATACTTTGTATCAGCGCGCTATAGCTGCAATGGTCAGCGGCGGTAACCGGACACTTTTGTTTTGCTACAAGAGTTTCCGTTATTGCCGAAGATTTTGCTGAGTCGGCTTGCCGATCTTAACATTATGTCGTGATGCGAGCTTTGGCTTAGCTTAAGGGAAATATGTTTGGTATTAATAAATCAGTTCCGAATACAGCGCTCTTCCAATAAGTCGCTAAAATAAATTATCACTCCGGCACTCCCGAAAGCGACAACGTCTTATCAGTATTACAGCTGCAGCCGCCAACGGCGATAAGCGCATTCCTTTGCTATGCAGATTTCGTTATCGCGCTCAACTTAACATGTTGTTATGCTTGCAAGTTGTCTTATCTTGAATTGAGCTCCTAAGAAATCTTCTTATTTTAGTTTGGTTCAAAAATGCACGTCGCGTCTCTAACACTCGGCCGTTAAATAATTTGCTTTATTGTCTGAGCCCGAGGCCAGCAATAAGAGGTATAGTATACCTCTCAACATAATCTTCAGCCACAACTGGACTGGAATTATATTAATTTATATACATATGTATGGCAACGTGGGGACGTTGTCATTGGACAGAGTGTGGTATGCGCGAGCGTTATGTATGCGGTCAGTATTACACTTAAGTGCGATCATATTACGGCGCACTTGAAATGTGCTGGGTACTGGAGTTTGTTTACTTTACGGGACATCCGTTATTTGCATGAGTTTGAGTTATGTGTTTATATATTTGAAATACACTGATTACAGTATCTCTCGATATGTGCGCATACAACATCTCCCTCCTTTTAAAAAATAACGTAATTTTTGTTTTGTTAGAGTATAGCAAATATTACTTTACACAAAACAAGAGTTTTTTTTTGTCTTTATGAAAAGTGTAACTAGAGTTATATAAATATATATATTTATTTTTTTTTGTTTTTGCGAACATTCATTGTGTCCCTGTATGTTCTTTGCTAATGATTATGAAATAAAATTTTATAACCTATCCTTATGAACTTTCTGTTGTTTATTCATTGTTTTAAAATAAAATGTTATTATTATGTAATACTTATACTACTACGTTGCGTCATATGTACTATGGATTCCATTTATGGTCAGTTTCATTTCTTAATAAAACTTTATCTCCTATTTTTGCTTTAATATTTATAACTTTTTATCGTAATGTATCTCATTTCTAGTCTTTTATATGTCTGCTCTAGCCTAAACTTTGATTCGTTAGCGTAAATTTCTATGTTATACAGTGGCTCTGTATACCCTATTTTATTAAAATTTGTTGGCAAATTGCTTTGTTTGCGGAAAGCTAACTCATATGGACAATAATTGTGTGCCATAGAGGGGGTTATGTTGAAACAGTATATGAAATATTGAAGCCATGCGTCCCAATCAGCTTTATCAACTAATATATGATATATATGAGCGTATGTATTCATTAAAAGTTCTATGGCTTCTTTCTACTGTTCCAACTGCTTGGTGATGATGTACCGTAGACGTGATGTTGTCTATTTTTAAATATTTGCACAAATTATTTATAATCGATTTCTTATACTCTGTTCCCATGTCCGTAATGAACGTCTTCATTGGACCGTACTTCAGAATAAATAATTCAAATAATAATCCTACAGTATGTATATGCACTTTTATTTGCAATTGGAACTGCAACCAAGTATTTGGTTAAATCCTATATTAATGTGACTATATACTCGACCCATTCTCAGATGTAGGTAACGGACCAAACTCTGTAGAAAACACTTATTGGTGTTTCTGACAGTATAAGTGGGGTTTTGGTATGCGTTGTTATTTTCGCTTTTTGACATTTTCGTATAAACTCAGTTATATCTTTTCCAGAAATAAAATCGTTTGACCTTGGCATAGGTTCTTGAAATGCCAGTATGCCTTCCTTAAATAGGTTCATCATGAAATGTAGACAGTATTGCTTCTTTTCCATTTTCAGTTTTAATTAGGGTCACCGGCTTGAGTAGCGTCACTCTTAATGATTTCAATATTTTAATGCCCTTTTGTTTGAAATTGTCAATTGAAACTAGTTCAAAGATATTTTCCCACGGTGCCATTTTTAGTTGGCTGATTTCATTTGTTCCGGCCGTTTGAAGCCTTTGGAAGAACTGACCTAAGTCAAGATTTTCATTAGTATATAATATTAGCTAACATCATATCTTCCACTATTCCCATGTTTAAAGAAACAAAGCATATTTTTCATATGAGGGGTCACTACGTTACGTACATCGTCATTTTTGATGACTTCATCTACGTTCGGCTTTGAAGCTTTTTTTGTAGATTACATAGGCAATTCTTCTTGTACGTCTTTGAGTTCTTGAATGGTTATTCTTGATAATGCTTCCGCTACATGATTATCTTTTCCCTTAAGATAATCTACTGCAAAATCGTACTTTTCTAAATCAAGCCTCATTCTGGTTAATTTTGATGTGGGATTAACCAGTGATCAATTACCCAATGAATTGCTGATAGCTCTTGTTCTGTGGTTGAGTTCTTACTTTCACCTTTTGTGAAACTGCGAGAGCATATGCAACAGGTAATTAAAGACCATTATAGTTTTGAGTTAAAACTGCTTCACATGCCTCTTTGCTAGCATCTGTGATTATGCTTTGCTGCAATCGGGGTATTGTAATAAAGCTTAATTAAAAACGTTTTAAGGTGTTCAAAGCCATGCTGGCAATCAGCTGTCCATTCGAATTTTATATCGTTTTACATAATCTTGTTATATGACAAGAATAATCGGCAAAATTTTTAATGAAACGTCTATAATAATTACAAAATGCAACAATACTTCTAGCGCTGTCTGCGTCCGTAGGGACTGTGTATTTCCTAATAACATCATATTTGGTTTCATCATACAATATACCTTTATCGATGTATGTGTGTCCAAGAAAAGTGACCTCCTTCATGAAGAATGAGCACTTATTTGGATGCAACTTGATGTTGTTTTTTCTGCATAGATCGAAAACATTTGTAAGATTTTTGGTCATATGCTTTTCAGAACAACCAATCACAATTAAATCATCCATGTATAGACATGCTTAAGATGGTTCAAGACCAGTAAATGCGATTGTGGTCATTCTTTGAAAGGAATTAAGCGAAGAATTATATTTCTTGAATCTCTACAAGTTCTATTTTATGGAATCCAGACATTAGATCTAGACACGAGAAATACTTTGCTCGGCCTAATTGATCAATAATATTATTTTTTCTTGGAAGTGGATATTTATCAGCTCATAATTTTGTATTAATTTGAAGATAGTCTATCACTAAACGCCATCTTTTCGATTTTGAATTTCTTTGGTACTAATAGTAACGCCGCTGGTGTTGGTGCTGGCGTCTAAGGCTCAAACCTTTGACGTCAGGAGATCAACAGCAGTCGCGGGTTCGAATCCCGCGCTTGGGCTGGGTGTTCCGTGTTGTATATATATATGTTTGTGTTGTGTTTGTTTGTGCTCGTCCTCGTCCCTGTCAATTGTGTGTACCCCTCATCACTTCACCAACTCACCCCCTCACCTACTTTCACCCCTCCTCAACAACTCGACACAAGTTAATGTACTGTAATTGCCAATGTAAAAACGCCATACAATATACTGATTGTCCACATAACAGGACAGATTGTATATAAAGATAATGATATAAAATTTAAAACTAATAGTAACGGGCTATTATATTCTACTATTTTGTCTCTAACAAGTTTAGTTACTTGTTTAGTTATTTCAGCTTGTTGAGAATGAGGAGCTCAAAAGTTCTTAATATAACTAGATTAATTATCTTTCAATCTTAGTTTTTGCTTGTAAAAGTTATTAGTTATTAGTTCTGTTTCCAGTCCAAAAATATCTGTATATGTTGAACATAATTCGGTCATTATTCTTATATTCTTATATGCTGGTGGAAAGTTCTTTTTTAACTTAGTGAGGACTGATTCTGCTCTTTGAGAGTCGTGTAAGTTTGCTATTTGATAATTGTATAATGGTTTCCTTTATGTTTATAATTCTATTGCTGTTGGTCGTGTTTAATATCCGCACGTATGCGTTCTTTGATTCTGAAATTGAATTACCAATAAATATACCATCTTCTATCTCCTGATTAGGTATTAGAATGTAGTATTTACGTTAATTTTTCTAATCACTTCTCAACGTGATGGTATAATTATCTCGCTTTTGTTGAATATATGTAAAATTGTTATTTGTATAGAACGTGCAATAATATTGGATCTTAAAATGAAACAGTCATTTTCTGTAGAGAAATCTAATTGGCACATGAATTTTTTAATGAAGTCTATTCCAATTATTCCGTCTCCAGGGATTGGGAAATCGTATTCTTCTATACGAAAATTAAGTGGTATAATGAAGTTTGAATTCTCATTTCCAATTCCTGTAATTTGGGTTATATTATTATAATCAATATCTCAAAATTGATCAGAATTTTCTTTTATGACTGATATGTCAGCTCCTGTATTTATTAAAAATGTTAATTTCCTACCAGTATGTTAATTTTGTATGCTTATAAATATATTTAAATTAACATTGATAGTATTTACTGTTGTTTTTATTGACTTTAAGTGCTTAAGGGGGCCCGACAATGGGCTGTTTAGGATTGTTGGTATTGATATTTTCAAATTATACCTTTGCTTTATGGATGTTCAATTTGATTAAACATTTTGATACCTGGGACCAGTGTCTACTTTCTAGTTTGTCTCTTTAGTCATGTATTAGTATAAGGGGTTGTTTGCTAACTGTATGTCCTTCAATTGGTCTACTTTGTGTTAGAGATTTGTAAGATTTATCTATTTTTCAATTTGTTTTCTTTTATATATATTTCCCTCCATTTCATTATACTAAGGATATTAATTACTTTTTAAATGCTATCATTTTGGGGGTTCTGCCTAGTATTTGGTATTATTGGTATTAAAGATGTAGGGTCTTCACCTTTAAAGGGTCTTCACCTTTTTTTGTTTTACATATCAAATTAAAATTAATTGAGCGACATTGACATTTGTCAAGATATGGAGTTAGACCCACAATGATTGAATATCATCTATGGCCGTATTGTTTTTGGTCTGACTGTCGTCAGAAAATTTTGTATATTGCACCAATGTACAATCGTACAAGGAAGCTATATGAAGAAAAAAGTGGTTAGTGTTTTTTAAGCAGAGCTTTCACGCACCCGATTGAGTTAGAAGTTTGTTTATAATTAATGGCAATTTAGGTATTGACATAAATGCACCAGTGCGAAGTTGTTTCTCGATGTCCGCAAGATTCTCTTCGTATTGTCGTCTGACCCTGTACTCAGCTATTGTGAGTGGACGTGGTCCATCGGTTGGATACACCTCCAAGGTGTATCTAAGGTGTCCATAAACGATGATACAACAAAGCAACTGAAAATCAATATCCAGCCAAAAAGCTGTGTGGTCCTTTTATAAAATTGCATAGCAAATGCAATGGCTCCAATGGCCGCCAAAGCCTTCATCAGTGGATGCTGTGTGAGCTCATATAATTATCACCCAACAGGAACGTTATGGTCAACAACGTATTTAACACAATGCGCATACTTGATATACTTTATATAGTCGGAAACGCTACCTTCTACATTTTGCAAACTTCCTGACAACCTAATATACCGATTTGTGAATGGTATAACAAGATAGAAACGCTAAATTCGGCTTGCCGAAGTTTATATACCATTTGCATTAAAAATACATAACCGATCTAGATCAAATGTGGTCTTATTTGCAGGGAAATCAGAAAAAATATGCTATTATGTGTTCATTCCAGAAAAATGGTTACATGGGAGCTATATAATATAGTTGACTGATCTGGAGGAATCTCGAACTTAACTACTAGAGTACGAATATAACTCGGTCCCCTTCTCTTCACCTTACCAACGAAGTTAAACTTTGCTTGTCCTATAACGACACTTTCCCCCACTTTAGGCTGCAATTTGACTTTGATTCTTTCTAATCGTGGTGTCAGGTCAACTTACTAAATCTCAACTGTATAAATGTAAAGATATATCGGTTTGTTGTAGAACACCGCTTCAGACATGGCACCTTCTTAACGATATGCTCCTTGATCGGATCGACACAGTTGATGACTTGGGAGTTTTTTTAGATCTTAAACTGAAATTCTATTTACACATTTCAATTACCGTCAATATGGGTGTTCTGGGTTTTATCAAACGTTGGTAGAAGGAATTTTATGATATGTATAAGGACCTCTGGGCAGACCTATTTGGCATAAGCACCGTGCGTTTGGTGAGTCCGTTCATAAGAAATTTTTACTATTTGGGTTGAATTAGGACCCCAATAGCCCCCTCCCTTCATATTCAAGTAGGCTCCTGCTAACAAATCTTCCAAATTTTGAAAATCTTAGAATTATTCTTAATGTTATCTTTATACATAAGCTGATGAATGGTGAAATTGACTAGCCGACTTTAATTAGCCAAATTAGTTTTTGTGTCCCTCGTAGAACTAATAGAAATTATGTTCCTATCGTCAGCACTGTAATTTAAACTATCTCCTGCATGAATCTTTGGCGTGCCCTTTGTTGGTATAGCTCCCATAGCGATACAGCTTAGTTGGTTTATTAAATAATGAAGGACGTGCAATCCGTCAATGTTAATGAGGAAATCGATTCCATTGAGACAAAAACTCAGTTATTAACTTGTTAAAAAAATCTAATTCAATTTGAATTTGTAGTATTGAGCACAAGTACACATTATTCTCAGCATATGATGCCTCGTTTACGTAGGCTATTACAGAATACCACTAATATTGCTAAATATCGATATTGTGACTCGATATTTAAAGATTATTATTTATGCGTGCATTCATCGGGGAAAATTAATCATGGTATTTTCTCAAATATTAAAATGCTTTTTATATTATTACGGGTGCACTTCTAATAGTGTTAAAATTTTGTTGAAAAGAGTATCTATAATTGAAAGGAATTGGTAAGAGAGCACTACTTTTTAAGTTATTAAGTTAAAACTGCGCTTATACGAGTAATCGTATATATATATATTTTTTTTTTTTGAAATATTGTCAATGTCAGTTGATATGTGTAATATACAAATGTTTGTGTTTGTACATATGTACATGTATGCGTATCCCATATTAGCAAACTACACACATACATTTCACTGAATGCCGGCTGATGTAACTTTTAACTCGTGTCGGTATCGTCTTGGCGCTTAGAATTAAAATTGTTGCAGTTGGAGTCTTAAATCAGCTTTAAGAAAATCATCTGCAATTTCTTCAATTGTGCTTATCATTTATAGAAAGCAAAAATGTTAGCGCACATGAAGTCGTTACGGGCGGCGCCCGGTTCGGCCAAGGTACTATTCGCTAATCAATTGAGAAGATGGAATTCCAGTGAACGGGTGTCGTCGCTCGAGGAGGTTCTGAGCGGACGTAGGACAAAGCCAACGACAGCAGAAGCGGTCTGTAAGGCGCATGTGGAAATGCCGCATGTTATAGCACAGCGTGAACACAAATGTAGCGAAGGGAAAGTGTATCACGGGTTCCAGTGCGAGCGTGTTGAGTACATTCCTGACTTCGAGCTTACCTCCTGCACGCTGCGCCATGAAGGCACTGGCACGGAACTCTGGTATATTGATCGTAATGATGCAAATAATGTATTCTCAATTAATTTTCGGACAACGCCTTTTGATTCCACGGGGCTACCACATATATTGGAGCACCTTGCTTTATGCGGTTCTAAAAACTATCCCGTTCGGGATCCATTCTTCAAAATGCTAAATCGTTCGGTTGCTACTTTTATGAATGCCATGACCGGGCCAGACTACACCTTGTATCCGTTTTCGACAATGAATGAGGTGGACTTTAGGAACTTGCAACGAATTTACTTGGACGCTGTATTTAGGTAAAGCCAAGTTAGCTTAGAGTGTCAAATATAAACTATAATGCACGATTATATGTTACAGACCAAACTTAGCCTATTTGGACTTCCTACAGGAAGGCTGGCGGCTTGAGCACCAGGACTTGCAAAATCAGAATTCGGATCTAGTAATTAAAGGCGTAGTTTACAATGAAATGAAGGGAGCATTTTCTGAAAACTCACAAGTGTTTGGACAAAATCTGCTTAATAACATGCTGCCCAATCACACATATGGCTTTGTGTCCGGCGGCAATCCGTTGGAGATACCAAAATTAACGCACACGAATTTGGTTGAGTTCCACCGCAAATATTATCATCCAAGCAATGCGCGCATTTTCTGCTACGGATCCTTTGACTTGACAAAAACGCTTGCATTGATCGACAAGGAATACTTATCGCAACACGATTGTATAGACAATTCCTATAGCCGTATTCCGGCACAGCCGCGATGGACGCAGCCACGCAACGTGCACATCTCCAGCAGGTTGGATAACATGGGCGCCGCGTTTGACAAACAAAACCAAATCGCCATTGCCTTATTGATGTGCGATATAACGGACATACAGGAAAGCTTTGAGCTAAATGTTCTATCGGAAGTGTTGATTCGCGGTCCGAATTCTGCGTTTTACAAGAGCTTGATAGAGCCGAATTTTTCTGGAGGCTATAACCAGAGTACCGGTTTTTCTTCCGATTGCAAGGATACTGCATTCGTTGTAGGCTTACAAGACTTGCGCGTTGAGGACTTCAAAAAATTCAACGAACTGTTCGATCACACGGTGACTAAAGCTATTAAGGAAGGCTTTGAATCTCAGCATATTGAAAGTGTCTTGCACAATTTGGAACTGTCACTGAAACACCAGAGCCCTCACTTCGGGAATGCTCTGTTATTTAATTCAACGGCGCTGTGGAATCATGAGGGCGATGTTGTCAGTAATCTCCGCGTTTCGCAGATGGTCGCTAGGCTACGAGCTAGCTTGATGGGGAATAAGAACTATTTGCAGGACAAGATGATGAAATATTTTGCCAATAACACGCACAAGCTGACGCTCACTATGTCGCCTGACGAACTGTACGAGGAAAATTTTAAGCTAGCTGAGGCGGAGCTGTTGAAGCAAAAAGTAAATGGCCTGGACAATAAGCAGCTCGAGCAAATATACCAAAATGGCTTAAAACTTGAGGCTTCCCAAAAAGCCAATCCAAATACTGAACTCTTGCCGTGCCTGACCTTGAACGATGTGAAGGATCCGCCAAAGTGGCCACATATATGCAGGGAAACTGTTCAAAATGTTTCGACGCAGATCTGCAAAGTACCCACGAACGAGATTACCTACCTCAAGTGTCTATTTAACATAACCGGCTTAAGTCAAGAAGAGCTTATGTTGGTGCCGCTCTTCTGCAACGTGATAAATGATATGGGCACCCACAACTACGATTTTCGTGAATTCGACAAGCTGGTGCTATCCAAGACCGCCGGCATCGACTTCAAGCTAAATTTTGTGGAAAATGTCCACGATGCTAAAACGTACCGCTTGGGCTTGATGATGACCACGCATGCTCTCGATAAGAACGTTTCGCATATGTTTGGTTTGTGCCAGGAATTGCTGCGAAGTTTCAAGCTTGAGGATACGGACCGCCTTCAAATGCTTATTGAGAACTACATATCCAATATATCAGTGGGCATTACTAGTTCCGGTCATTTGTATGCCATGTTGAGCTCCGCTGCGCTGGTCAGCGATGCGGCTCAGCTCAAGTCCTTACTATCTGGCTTAGATCATATTGATTTTATGAAGAAGTATGTGCAACAGAACTCGATCGCTGACATCCGCGACAAGTTGAAGGTCATTGGCCTGAAGGTCTTCAACAAAAACAATATGCGAACAGCTATTAATACCTCCGAGACTTACCAGCCCACGGCCATACGGCACTATGAAAGTTTCATTGAAGGATTGCCTTCTCTGAACCAGAAGGCGTACAAAGTCAACAGTGAGATGCATCTGTTGAAACCTAGCCGGCAACACTACATTATGAACATACCCATTAATTATTGTGCCAAGGCCTTCTTTGCAGTGCCCTATTTACACCAAGATCACCCAGCGTTGCGCGTGTTGGCGAAGCTTCTTTCAGCTAAATATCTACTACCAGTGGTACGGGAACAGAACGGTGCTTACGGAGCAGGGGCCAAGATTAGTTCGGATGGAATTTTTAGCTTTTACAGCTACCGCGATCCCCACTCAACAAAGACTCTGGATGCATTTGATAACACCTACAACTGGCTACATGCGAACGCTGAAAAGCTGGACCAGCAAACACTCTTCGAAGCTAAATTGGGTGTTCTGCAGCAGTTGGATTCGCCCATTGCTCCAGGAAACATTGGCATCGACTACTTCCTCTATGAAGTTTCGCAGGAGATGTTTGTTACATATCGTTCCCGTATGCTGTCTGTAACCATTGAAGAGCTGCTCGCCGTCATTAAGAAGTACTTCAAGGATGAACCGAAGCATTATGGCAAATGCATTTTGGGCCCGGCCAACGACAAATTAGAAAAGATAACAGGCCAAAAATGGAAGATTACATCTTGAGCGTAATGGCGCATGCTGCTAAAATTCGACTGTGCATATATATATATATACATATAAAGCATATTTATAGCCTATAGATCCATACATTATTTGTTATTCAATTACATTGAGTCCCGTTCCTATGTATGCAAATGTAAATGCGTATTCACTTATTTGATTTCCTCTGATGTGGCGAGTGGGGGTGGGTGTACCAAGAATTGTGCGCTGAAATTAATTTGACGGGCCTCAGCCAGGTATTTTATTCTGGAAAATTCTTTCGTTACAGGCGCAGTTATGTCACTGCCATGCGGCTTTTCAAATGCCGAATCATATTTTTGCGCGGCAGTTGACTTTCTGAGCACTTACTCTTGGATCCATTCCGACGCAAACACAAGTTGCCTTATTTCCCTCAGTGCAATGCCAAATGAGTTTAGGAACTTCTTTTTGGGCCTATCAAATGACGACCTTAATGCATTCCCATTCGTTGGGGAGCCATTGGGTGGCTGCCCTGCTGCAGTGCAAAATTTCCGCGAGGAACTGGCCAAACTGACTCCACCGACATCCTCAATACCAGTCTCCGAGCGAATGCATCAACACCAGCGTAAGATGTCGGCGAAGAAGTTTCATGAAATCCAAAAACTTGCTGCTCACATTCACGAACACTGCGTCGACACACAAATACTCGTGGATTTAGGTTCTGGCCTAGGCTACCTCAGCGAAGCATTGTACGAACTAGAGCCAAAGTATGTCATACTCGGTTTGGAGGCGGACGAAGCACGGGTACTTGCCGCCCGCCAGCGATGCCGGCAGTTATTGCCACAAGCGGCCACAAATTCTATTAGCTACCAGCAGCTATATATCAGCGCAGAGTCGCAATTTCAGGTCGACCGCAAGGTCTCGGAAGTGGCACATACCAACGGGTTGTCACCTCAACTAAGCACCGTCTCCATTATTGGCTTGCATTCCTGTGCGGATTTGAGTATTAATGCTATGAAGCTATTCTTGGCAATGTCACGTGTCCGCTGTCTGCACATTATGCCCTGCTGCTATCATAAGTTAGAATTGCGTGATTCAGACGTTAGCGAGGTCACGTTTGTGAACTTTCCGTTGAGCAAGGGGCTGCAAAAAGCCGTAGTAGAGGGCCGTGTTCACTTCAATCGACCGTTCCTTCGACTAGCCTGCCAGCAGACAAGTGCGCGATGGCGATCTACTACTGCAGCCGAGCATTTGGTGCATGGAACTGAAATGTTTACGCGTGCGCTAGCCGAAGCTGTACGCGGCTTAGATGTGGATGAGACAGTGAAAAGGATTAGCCGACAGCCTTGGCAGGGTCAAACACAGACTTTCGCCGATTTGAAACAGAGATATTGCCTCTACTCAAAGCGAACTGCACAGCCAGTGGAATGGCGTTTCGAACACGAAGAACGTTTCGCGGAAATTATCAGCAAGTACGCTGACGGACGGGGTCCGTGTTTGTCTGAGGCCTTAACATGTTTGCAGACGAGCATACAGGTAATTTAGTCATGTTCATATTGACTGTTAAAAATGTTCTTTAATTTTCCCTAGAAACTCTGTGAGAACTTGGTGCTATTTGACCGCTTGTGCTATCTCCAAGATTTGGCTTCATCGCAGAAGTTGCGAATAAAAGCACGGTATGACAAGCTCCTCGATGACAAGGTATCGCCACGTTCGTATGTACTGATTGCCGAAAAGTTTACCTGATGCGGATGCGGGCAGGCCAAAAAACTTGTTCACAAACAGCAAACTCTAAGCTGAGATGTGGATGTTGGCGATGATGCTTAATGGAATGCGCGCTAATGCAATTAGCAGACACCCCTCTGTAGAACATTTTTGTTTACGTTCATATAATGTATATGTATATCAACCGCTGTATGTTGCCATCAATTAAAATCAATGCCAGTAAGGCAAATGGTCTACAATGTCTGCTCCATTTTTCGCTTTTTGTTCATGGACCTAATTTACGGGTAAGTGCGCCTTTTGCTCATTACACGCAGTCTATGCGGGTGCGGAATGATATGGTAATTACATTTCTTGATACAACGTATGCATATACATATATAAGTATGCATATACGCATATACACGTGTAAGTATAAATGATTCTTAAGAAAATCGCATGTAATTGCTTTAACGTGGACAAAGAATTTTTATGGGCACTTCAAAATATGCACCAGTATGCGTGTGTTTATTAAAAATTGTACATTCTGTATGTGCAGTGGTAATTCTCTTTTTGCATATAGGAATTCACATGTATTGATAACAATTGTTAGATCGACTCGGCTGTTGATGCTGATCAAGAATATATACTTTAAATGGTTTAGTTTTATTATTTACACCAGTCAGTGCAAGTGTTTCTGTATCCCTACCAGGCTGAACAAGCAAATGCGCACTTGCTTCCACTAGTTCACCTGCAGTTGAAATTTGTATTGTGTAGTGTAAAGACGGGAGGGGCTGTATGGGATGTACATAATAAGTATTTTTTTGCATTATTGGGATGTGAAGTAAGCGAAACGCAATTAAGAGTTACTGTACTCAGTTATTGCGTAATATGTAAAGAGTGTCAAAAGGCGTTTACTTGCAATATTTATGGGATTGAATTTGGAATTAAGAGTATTGTTTGTTTGTATATCAAATGACGGTATTTTATTTTACTATACTATATATCATGCATTTCATTTATATAGAGTACATTCTCTTTTAAATACATAAATATTTATTCACAAATTATGTGTATTAAAACTTCTCCAGCCCCTTTAAAAGTTTTAATACCCTTTATTTTTACCGCTTGCTTAAACAAAAATTTATGCTACTTTAGTTGCAGCGAAGCTATTGCATAAAAAGTACAAGTATGTATCTAATGCCAGAGGAACGAACATATGCCACTACAAGTTCGAAATGTTGGTCATCAACAACCAGTTCTTTGCAATCGCCGACTTAATTGGACTTACTGGCGTCCAGTGCGGTCATGCTGGCCGAATCCAGCTCCTCGTCATCGTTGGAGCTCATGATATTATTGAGTTCGTTGCTGTTGCTGTTACCGATGGGTAGAAGTAATAAATGCTATTGTTAAGTGACACAGGATATGCTTGAGGTCTAAGCTGGCAAACTTACGCGTTCGCATTACTGCAGCGGTAGAAATTACTTAGCCCAGTGTAAACGCACGACATCAAAGGCTCTGTTCGTTGTTTAATATTAAAGCTCCTACCGCTATTCTCCTTCTCCACATTTTGTGCATAGCTCTTTCCTAAATTAAGGCCCAGACTGTTCTGTTCGTACGGTGAAAGATAGCCGCTCCGCTTGCCGTATCGTGACCCCAGGAAAAAGCGATCATTGCGAGGCACAATAATTAGGCGTCTACTCTTGGAGCTTCCTACACTGACAGCGCTACCAGCGGAAGCTGCGTTGTCGTTGGAACGGCCGTAGCGACTACCCACGAAAAAGGCGGGCCGCTTGTGAAAAGTAGGCAACTCTGAACGAAAACGAAATTAGTTCCGAATGACGGGATTGACAAGTAATGGAAAACTCACCGATGCTCTTTTCGAGCGAATTTTCAACGTACGCTTGATGCTCATCCGAGGCCAGCACATTCCGCGCCATCACCGCACAAATGCCCAGCACTAAGAACCCTATATGTGGAATCCGGAGCTGCGTTTGGGGTTGCTTAGACATTGACATGCTGGTCATGCCCATGATTTTCACTCTGAAATGAAAGATTTGATTTGCAATTGTGAGTGTTAAACATAGTAACCACCAACCATGCGAAAAATGGTGGATACTTTAGGCGATTCCAAGATACTCCTTTGGCTTGTTGAATTGGATATATTTAATTTATATCACGCAGATTTCCTATATATGTACGTTAAGATTAACAAGAAATAAAAACACATATACCGATGATATATGGATATTTCCAAAATGACGATATGTGACACAAAAAAACAAGAAAGGTAGGCTAACTTCGGGTAACCGAAGCTTACATACCCTTGCAGATTCGGTTTAAATTCTGCCAGCATATGTGGAGGCTTCTAAGACTGACACGTTTCAAATTTGATTTAACTCGGATGAAAAACAAAAAAAAAATCCAGTATATAAAAGCTCATTCCGAATCGCTCAGTTATATGGGAGCTAAATGATATAGTGATCCGATTTTGATCAACTTTGGTCAGTAGACTGAGATTTACCAAATTTTTTACTACAATTTTGCTGTACTGAGTTCATTTCGAACCGATCGGTTATATGGGAGCAGACGTAAAAGCTTTTAAAACTGACATTTACTAAATTCAGTTCAATTTGGAAAAAAAAGCTTGCTGTACTAAAAGTTCATTCCAAATCGGTCGGCTATCTGGGGGCTATGTAATATAGTGGTCCGATCTTCACGAATTTTACTAATTTTGAAGGTTTATTAGCAGGAGCCTACTTGAATATGGAGGGAGGGGGTTATTGGCGTCCAAATTCAACCTACGGAGAGCAAAGAGTCAAAATTTCTTTTGAACAGACTCGATGCGGTCCTGGTGATTCCTGCATTGTGGAGACCAAACACACGATGCGTACTCCAAAATAGGTCGAACCAGAGAAGAATAGTTGTTAGAATAGTTTAGTTGTGTAAGGATCATAAAACCCAGAATACCCACAGCCTTATTGTCGGTAATTGAAATGTGCAAATCTAGTTTTAATTTAGGGTGTAAAAGAACACCCAAGTCAATAGTCGTTGAAGGACAAAGTTTAACGTCGTCGGCGTACACGAGAGTGGGATAGAACCTGAGGCAGTTCGTTGATAAATAAGGTGAAGAGAAGGGGACCGTGGTGGCTACCCTGCGGAGCCCCTGATGTAACCCTCAGGGACGTCGCTTGCATTTTATTCCTAAATCCTTGTATTACACTTTTGTAATTTTATTCTTTAATAAAATTCTAGTAAATGAATCGTGGTAGACCTACGCTTCATAAACGCGCACTGAGCAGATGAAATTATTGAACCACAAGAATGTTGCAACTGTGAATTTAACTATAAGAGACTATAAGAGCTAGAGTACCCTTAGTTGATTTGTAGAGTTTGATTTATAATATAAACTCGCTGTGTACACATCTGTATAAACACATCTGCCGATTTATCAAATCGAATAACAATTGTAGAATAATACGATAATAAGAAATGTCCTTTGGAATGATTATGTTATGCAAAGGTATTAGGTTTATAAATTTTATAAATCCAATGGTTAAGGCATAAGTCAAATATTTTTTGTTAGAAAAAATTCCTTTCTGGGACACATAAACATTAACATAAAACGAGAGAGGAAGGCTAACCTCGGGTAACCGAAGCTTGACGATCAGAGTTAATTTTGAATTCGTCGGTTATGTGGGAGCTATATAATATAGTGATCCGTACCAAATTTAGTTCAACTCATGTCCTGCACATGCATGTTTATGTGCATGTCTTTTAACTTACAGTTCAACCTACAGTTCAACATTGCATAATTCATTCGGATGGACAAGCATTTCCAATTAATTTCTTTCCAATTTGAAATTTAGGCTATAACTGTAGACTAAAACCAAGCCTTTCATTTCCTATTCAAGAAAATGGGCTTGCAATAATAGCGATTGCACTAAGTTCGATTGGCTTTCAAAGCTCATGCCGACGCAGACGCTACGTGATCAAATTTGCCACAGTTCGCGACTGCTACAATCCCAGCTATTGACTATAAATAGTAAGTCCATCAGCATAAGTGTTTAAAAGAAGGCATCACTCATCAAGACAACAACGTTTGCAATATGTCCACTAGCTCCAGATCAAGCACTGGCCTAGGAACTCAGCAGATTCTGCTTTTAGCGGTTTGTGTAGCCGTTTGTCTAGCGTCCAGCAAAAAGGAGAAGGCACTTCCCAAGCGCAGCATTCCCTGGGCCTTAGCGGATGGCGGAGCTTGGAACGTAGCTGGAGCTGGCTGGAATAGTGTCGTTGGACACAGCTCTTACGGAATCGGTCCTTCGCCCAATGAAGTGGCAAACGCAATTTCAGCTGCGAAGCAAGCATCTGCTAATGTCCTAATTGCACAGCAGCAAATGCAGGCAGCCAAAGAGCATCTTCTGAACCAGCAGCGCATCGCCAACGAGAAGGAGACTCACGCCGCTATACTCACACAGAAGTCCGAAGCAGCAGCTGCCATACAGAGATCGGAGGCCGCATCGGCTGCCTCTGCGGTGGTTCTCGCTCAACAGCGACTTCAAGCCTCAAAGGCAGCTGTAGCACATCAGCAGCGCATTGCAGCAGCTCTGGCGGCCACGGCCCTACAGCGTTCGGCTCATGCTGCCGCAGCGGAGATAAAGAAGACCGAGTACGAGGCTGGCAGGCTCGGGCACTTCCCTCGTAACCATTCCGGATCGCCTCCCCACCTGACGATCGTCAAAGAGGCCGCTCTAGCACCCTATATTTCTGGTGCAAATCATGTATCAATCCCCAATTTGGAATCGCTGGGCTTTGGCCCATGGTTGAATGGCGATAACGCTGGTAAGGTCTCGGTAGCACCCTGGATTTAGCTGAACAGCACATTAAAAAACCTTAAATATTATGAACACTCCATTTCTCCTTAGAAATATTAAATGCATTAAAAAAATAATTCGGCTGAATTTGATATTGGATATTCTGCGACTTTTTTAGGATTAATTGTTGACTGAATGTTACTAATAGCATTCCAAACGCTAAATTACGCAATTATCACGAGGGCCAAGTAGATGCTGATTGTTAAACACATGACACCCGAAGCATGCCGACGTCCACTTATTTATAATTTTTGATAGTATTTTCGAGCTGTGCAAGTGAGAGTACAGGCGAGAGTTAAGTTCCCCAATACACTAACACTTTTGACGTCTCTCTACTTGACGAACCCTGGGTTACAGTGAGTATGAATTCGGTAAGGTGAGAATTCAAAATATTTAAGAATTCTCATGGTGTATAGTAGTATAATTGTTGTTACTGAATAAGACAGTCACACACGTAGGCTTTTCAGCAATTTTGACATTCTCCTTGTCGTATAAATCTGCTCTTATCAGACGTTCTGAAAACTGTGGAATGTAAAGTACTGATTTTATGTTTTGTTCTGCTCGGGTTGTAATTTGATCGCTCCTTTTTCAATATCTCTGCCTATGGTTCTGGTTAAGTGTTTCGGGAAGTAATTTTTCAATAAAATATGGTGTGTGGTTGTTTCTGTTGTTTTTGTGAAGAATTGGGTCACTGGTGTGGATTATCCGTTTCGCAAGATTTGTGGCTGTGTTCGGTATCATGATCAAGTCCTGACGCTGTTGGCTTTTGATAACAATTTACTTTAAGGGAATTGTTAAGCCTATATATGTGCATTTACAGATTGGAAATATGAGAGCATGTGATTAAAAGCAAAATATAATTAATAATAATACTTTCATTATAAAAACGAGAGATAAAAGACGATAGATAAAAAAGAGTTGTGTGTATGTAAAAAGTGCCTACAAGTAAGGGCGAACATTCGCGGATGCATAAACACACAACACACATACACACACATGTAATACAGAGGCACACATACATATGTACATACTTGTATGCAATAGTAGAATTTTTTCTATAAAATAGGAAGTATTTTCTTGGTTGGCCTTTACTTTTAGAAAAAGAGGGCGGTGTGTATTTGTATGTGGGCGGTGTGTTTGTATGGGGCTACCCTAAAAAGTGGGCGTGCCAAAAAAATAAAGTAAACTTGATCTTGGTACATATTTATAACAAGTAATAATCCAAATTTGAAGTCCCGACTTCTTATAGTTTCCAAGATCTATATTTTCCATATATCCGGACGGACAGACAGACATGGCTTAAGCGACTCGGCTCGGCTCGGTCGCAGATGTTTCCATCTATGCGTTATACAAAAAAAATAGTGACAAAATTTTACATTTAACGTATACATATAAAAATAAAAAAAAATGCAAAATTTGTTTAGCAGTCAAAACATCAAATTGATGACTTATCCTCCGTACAGTCCTGATTTGGCACCCAATGAATTCTTCTTTTTCCAAAATATCAACGACTTAAGATCGTCGAAGAAGCGGTTAAAGCGTTTGTTTGTACAACACTTTTTTCGTTTTAACTAAGGGTCGGACGCACAAACACACGGACATGACTTAATCTACTTGTGTTGTTGGGTTTGACATGCTCATGAAGAATATATATACTATGGGATCGAAAACGCTTCCTTTCGCTTGCTACATACATTGCAACAACTTTAATATACCTTTCTGCAATAGGTACAGGATATAACAAAATAAAGCAAAATTGAAAGCTTAGCCAATGTTTTTATTCTATTTTATATTTTTAATATATATTATTTCAAAAACAACTGATAATATTTGTATATTTCAAATGATCATCATATCAATTTATTAAAGAAACCTATTTCAGCACTATTTCATATACTCTCCTAAGTTTTAATAACAGTAATTCAATTTTTATAATTATACTTTTCTTTTTTTTCCTTTTCCTTTTACAAGAGTTGGAGAGTTTAATATATTTTGGAGAGTTTAATATATTAAATAAACAACATAAAATATCAAGCAAAGACACACTCAAAAGTATGAATAACATTTTTTGTTTTATGAGGCCGTTTACTCTAGTAGAGTATGAGTATAAAAAAATCCGGTTCATTCCAATTCGGTCAGTTATGTGGGAGCTATATAATATAGTGATCCGATCGGGATCAACTTGAGTTAGCAGATGTAGAGGCTTTCAAGTCTGTCATTTACCAAATCTGGTTGAATTTGGATAAGAAACTAAGAGTTCATTCCGAATCGGACGTTTATATTGAAGCCATATAATAATGTGGTCCGATCTGGATGAGCAGCTTACAACAGAAATAAGTCTATGGTAAAAATTCTAACTCGATAGCACTAAAACTGAGAAACTAGTTTACATAGAAACAGACGGACATGGCTAAAACGACTCGAGTTGTCATACTGATGAAGAATATATATACTTTATGAGGTCGGAGATGCGTCCTTTTATGCGTTATAAATATATATAAACTTCAACGAGGAGAGCTTCAAAAGAGTACATAGTGTTCCTTCAATGATCAGATGAGCACATCTGGTTTCTACTGGTGATTTTGGCTGTTCTGTATCCCTAACGTGCTAATCCTAATTAACAGCACGTATCCTAATGTCCATGTCCACTACAAGACCACAAAGGTGACAGTGACCCAAAAGAGTTGAGTATGACGCAAACACAACATGCTCAACCAACACATACAAACACCCAAATTATTGTACCACGGAGGAGAGGGTCCAGCAGCGGACCATCGATGTCGTTTAGAAGAGCCTAAAATGCATTTGTATATATGTCGACTTGTTGACTTTAAGCAAATTAATTACACATACTCGTACGAGTAATTGTGTCCCGGAAAGATCAAAATACGAGTACTTCAACTATTTGGTTTGAAAATTCGCATTCTTTCACACTTAGCAACATTTTATTCTTCGTGTTAGTATTTTTTTTGCAGGCCAACATGTTAGGGAATACAGACGTCTCGCAGAGGCGTGGCTATGCCACATCCAGACAAACAAAAACATAGGGGATGTGGAAGAGGTTTGGCCCCGTTCACAGAATGTCGTGCACTTTGGGACAAGTTTTTTGAGGGTGTTTTGCACAAGTTTTGTTGTTTTGGTCAGGTATGCAGCGCTAATTTGAAGCCACGCCAGAACCAAATTCGGACGTGTGTGGTTTCAAAGGCACCTCATGACACAACTATTGTATGTTTGTGTAAGCACATATGAACTTTTTCTTCTCCCTTAAATTTTATATATGATATACAGCGCTTAAAGCAAAAATACTCTTCCCGCAACAGCTAATGAGCTGTAATTAAATTCAGCGCAGGTTTCGGACATCAAAGTCAATTTATGCCAGAGCGTCAGATATGGGGCCTTTACGGCAGTCAACCACAAATGAAGGCTGCTTAATGTAATTTACAATATTTGTTTACTATGCGGCAAGTACTCGCAAGGAAACACAAAAGACTATCAATAAGTCCATCGAATGACGAATTTTTGCCTCAATTAAAAGATTTTTTTAACATCAATTCCACAAATGTCTTCTATTTTCAAACTACACCTTACATTGTACATGTGCTGTTGCGTTTTCTGGGAAATTACTTAGTCAAATGTACTCATGGACCTGAAAGTGAAAAGCTTATAGCCATCAAGTGGGAAGCCCAATCGTTTATCAAACATTCATTTATTACATTTGTCTATACTTATGGTAGAAGGACATTTACAAGTTGTTGCAAAGCATGTAACGGGCAAAGTGCCCTTATAAAGTATGCATGTACATTAGAGGTGAGATTGGGATATTCGGGAATCGCAATGGTCCCGGCTATTCCGACTGGAATCGGGAGGGAGAGAGAAAGCTTAAAAAATGTGTGACCGGGATTTTAGAATGTTCGGGCCGACCGGGATCTCGAAATTTGCGGGTCCCGTGTACTGACATTCTTTTCCGATAACATTTACACATTTGAAACATAGTTACAAATAACAAGTAAGAACGCTACAGTCGAGCTTGCTCTACAGTAAAGTACTCTGTATCCGATCGATCGATTCCAATGAAAAGCAGAGAAGTAAAGTGTTTATAATATAAGATGCGAAAACGATTTGGTTAAATTTGGATGAAACACAAAAATGTTGTAATCATTCCGAAAAAATCGGTTCTGTGGGGCTATATGATATAGTTGCCCGATCCGAATAAAATTCAGATGGCTCTAATATATCAAAAATTTATACGAATCATACGAATACTCGTTTTCTCTATATAGAGCATGAAAACATAATTTAAAAGTACATATATGAGTACTTTTATTTTTTGAGTTGGTTGTGGACCCGCGGGAACATTTAAAAATGTTTGGGGTGGGATGGGATTAGAAGCAATATTTCAGATCGGTATCGGGCCGCAGTGGGTAAAAAATGTTTCCCGATATATTCTTAATCATTAAGGGGAGTCGACCAAGTTCGTAGTACTTAGAATTACGACTTGCCAGTAAAACTTTTTGTTTTTCATCGAATTTAAACCAAATTCGGGTTGTATCCATTTTAAGAGGCCTCCAGTGCGCTGAGCAAATCTTTTGGATTGAACAACTATATGGCATAGCCCTCATAGAACTGACTCTATTGGAACGAACACTAAAAAGAAAAAACATTTTTTGTGTACCCTTGCAGAGGGTATTATAATTTTGTCACGATATTTGTAACGCATAGAAGGAAGCATCTCCGACCCCATTGAGTATATATATTTTTGATCAGCATCAATAGCCGAGTCGATCTAGCCATGTCCGTCTGTCAGTACGTATGAACACCTAGATCTTGGAGACTGTAAGAGGTAGAAAGACAAAATTTGGTATGCAGACTCCCCTTGGGTGGCGTCAGATGAAGAATGTTTTAAATTTAACCACGCCCGCAAATCGATAAAGACCTTATATCTCCCACAAATCTACCGATTTGCCGAATTTCATTAAGATCGAATAATAATTGTAGACAGAATCGTAAAAAGAGCACCTCACCCCAGAAAAAAAAATCACAAAGTGCTACATACTTTTGAGTGTGTTGAATATTGAATAAATGCTGAGTACGTAGTCGTAGTCGATTTATCTACTATAGCGTTCTTTTTTGTTTTTAAAATAGGTTTCTTTTAGCTGTAAGCTGCTCATATATAAAAATGATACAAATGGGAAGCTATATATAAAAAATAAATGTTTCAATAGATGGCACTAACATAATTTTATTTGCAAGCCAAGCAGCGTTATTTGTGCTAACTCTCTGCCTCTCTGACCCACAAACATCTTTCTTGGAATGCGAGCTCGTTGTATTTATATACATGTATATGAAAATTTCGTGTTTGTATATCAGAACGCACGCACAAAGTAATCAAAGGTAATTAGAAGGAAGATTGTTTCGCTACCTATTCTTGCAGCTGCACTTCCTCGTTTTAGACTACTACTACTTGCATTCTTTTCTAAACTAAAATGCCCATTGAAAGGCAATCCCAGCCATACATATGTATATAGTCAAATTTGTATCTATGTACTTATTGTTTAACTCAGCCAATGACGACATCTTGCACGTAATCGTAGGAGGCACGAGTAATGGAGCTCCCAAGAATTTTTGTACATACATGTGTACGATACATACTTACAACATAGATACATCTCAGCGAATGCCAGAGTTTATGTGTGTTTATGTTTGAACAAAGGCAAACAAATAAATTTTAATAGTCGTCGCCAGGTAACAAACGCAGCATTAACTCTCACTAAATTGCAATTAGCGAATATTTCGTAATTGCCGCTCATGAATCGGAAACTCGGCCACAAAGAACAATGAAGGAGCGGGCGCAAAAGTTCAAATGTTAAACAGCAAGATAAAGGTTGTTTAGCAACTAGACCTAACGCCAATACTAAATCCTTTGCCTATTTATGCATCACAGCGTGAAAAGGAAAACACTAGTCAGAAACAAGAATATTTAAAGCAAAGCCAACCGCAATTGCTCAATAATACTCACTACATTATGATGCTATATATTTGTAATTAGGCTTAGACGCCTTGTTCCTCATCTTAGGGAATTGTTTCTAGAGTCTACGCTTAGCTTTAATACATATACGTACTATTTATTGTGTTCCAGAATCTTATTTTTCCGATTGATTACAAAAAATAATGTGGGCTGGTAGTAAATATGATTTTTGGATTTTACTTATATTGATAAATCCCTGAACTATATTGCTATTATGCCAGTGCGCTTTAAAAAAAGAACATTACAAAACAAGAAAGGCTTGCCGAAGTTTATATACCATTTACATAGTAAATATATAACCAATCTAGAAAAAAATTTCAATGGAGTGTACACAAGGGATACAAGACGAATTTGTTTTAATTTGGACGAAAAGCAGAAAAGTTTTGCTCCTGAGTATTCATTCCGGAACAATCGGTCCTATGGTAGCTATATGATATGGTTCTCCGATCTTGATCATAACAAGCCAGTGGACGTGGGGCTTAGTAAAATTGCTTTGATATGGTTTTCCGATCTTGATCACAACAAGCCAGTGGACGTGGGGCTTAGTCAAATTGCTTTGATTTGGGTGAAAAACAGAAAAAACAGCGTGCGGACAACGGAACCATCTGGTAAAAATTTGAGCTCTGTAGCTCTTAAGACTTCTGAGATCTCGGGCGGACACACGGACGGATATGGCTATATCGACTCCCCTTGTCGTGCTGATCAAGAACATATATACTTTATATAGTCGGAAAAGCTTCGTTATATTCGTTATATGCGATGCAATCTTTTGCAAATGCCTTACGAGTATATTGTGTTCGTGCAAATGTATGTAACAGGCAAAAGGAAGCGTCTCCGACCCCATAAAGTATATATATTCTTGATAAACATCAACAGCCGAGTCGATCTAGCCATGTCCGTCTGTATGCCTAACCGTCTGTCCGTATGAACACATAAATCTCAAATACTATAAGAGGTAGGAAGACCAAATTTGGTATGTAGACTCGCCTTGTGGGGCGTCAGATCAAGTTTGTTTTAAAATTTTGCCTCGCTGGCTCCCACCCCGCAAATCGATAAGAACGTTATTCACAAAAACAACCATATCTGGGAGACTATAAGAGCTAGGCCTACCAAATTTGGTATGTACTGTAAAGCGTCAGAATGCGTTTTTTTTCAAAATTTTGCAACGCCCCCTCCCACCCACACATTTTTATTAAGATCGGATAATAATTGTAGACAAAAACGTAAAAAAAAAACATTTTGTATGAGAGAAAAAATATCAAAAAGTGTTGCATACTTTCGAGTGTGTCGAATATAAAATAAATAGACGAAATATCGACTACAGCGTTCTTACTTGTTCAAACTGAATCCGATCCAATCCGGATAATTTTTAAACTCAATCAGCTTGCTGATATAGGGGGTATCTGGTAAGAATTTCAGCTCTGCACCTCTTTAGAATTCTGAGATCTCGGAATTCTGATCAAGAATATGTATACTTTATCTGATCGGAAAAACTTCCTTCTGTGTGTTGCAAGCTTCATGACAAAATAAATATACATGCACATTTTTGTGAATGGTATATATATATAAATGAACATTTATATCCATGTTGGAGTTAAAATCAACGCAGACCATTGAATTATTACGCGAGAGTTACCTTTACCAAGTCGAAGCCGATAATCAGGTTAAGGATGGGCGTAGCCATACGCATTTGAAGCATTTTGACTGATTTCCTGGAATTTGTGAAATTATACCATAGTAATTGATGCACAATTCGTTTTTATCAATTTTGTGGTCGTCCATCATGCTGCATGGTTATCCATTTACACATACAAACGTACATACATAAGTTTATAAATATGTACATGGCGAGCACACGTAGCTGGCCTCCTGACATTTAATTGCAAGCAATCATAAATTTAGGTAGCTTCGAAAAAGGTTTTTGTGTTATCAAACGCAATAATTGGATTTCGATCAAGGCGTTACGCAGCAACAGGGAATGTTTTTAAATCACAATTTATGGTTTGCGTATCGTAAATATAAATACGTTATTACGTACACGCCCACACCAAAAGGTCTTCTCATTCACATTTCTTGCCGAAAAAAAATTATGGCACGTCCAGTACAAGCCCAACTTTCGATTTTATTGTAAACACAATCGTTTAACATTGGCACAGTAAACGGAATCGAAAGCCAGGCCAAAGGTGTCCTGAAAAGGATAACTGCCGTACACGTACGAAATTTGAATTTTGGCTGAGTTGTGCGTCAGCAAGAAAACAAACTGCCAAGTTCACTCGCCCTGTCACCGTTACCGATATTGATACTGAACCTACCCCCCGTCTCCTCAACCCTCCACTGTCAATTCCAACAAGTGGCTTGGCTTACTTCTTATTAACAGATGCTACTTTGGATTAATGAGGGGGAGACGCTGAAGGCGATGCTGATTTTGGCATTGTTTGGAAAAGGCTGCACGAAAGGTTAACCATAACTTTAATGGAATTTTAAAGGACGAAGGCGGCGACACCTCAGCTTGTGACCGAAACTATAACCAAACACCAATCCCTGGGCTTGATGCTAACCCAGATAACGAAAGTATGGACTGACCCTTTTGATGTTGAATATAAATTTTTAATTTCTTTGTTAATTTAACCGAGTATACTATATACCTTTAGACTGATGAGTGGAGCCGGTGTATCATTGAATGCATTTAATCATGCATGCCTCTAAGCTTCCTTAGTGATGGCAGTTTAAGAGAACAGTTACTCAAAGAAGAAGCCTCTTGATAGAGCTAATATATACGGACGATATGATAGATTTGATTGTATACAAAAAAAATTCCAGCAGTTATTTCAAGATTTAAAGCTTGAAGCTGTTAATGGCTCATACAAATTTAATATTTTGCACGAGCAATAAAATATGAATTAGTAGCCGAAAATCTAATATGTGTGCTCGTACTCTATAGAGTAAACGAAATATACACGAGCAAAATGTATGTACCAGGTAAAAGGAAGCGTTTCCGACTCCATGAAGTATATGTATTCTTGATCAGAATCAACAGTCAAGTCGATCCAACCCTGTTATTCCGTAAAAACAAGTATACATCGGAGACTATAAGAGCTAAAGTTACCAAATTTGGTATGCAGACTCCCCTAGTGTACAAGCCTAGGGATATACTTAAACATCAATGTACAGCCAAACATCGAAAAATTATACAAATCAATTGTTTAAGATCCCCGATTAAAAAGAAACACAATTTCAGAAATGCGTTGGCTTGTTTAAATGTGAATTTACATAGCAATTCTTTGATCAAGCCTGTCACCAAAGAGTCAACTGATTCACTGAAGTCTGAAACAAAAGAGTATTCTTTCTAAGGCCAACACTACAAGCTTCCGCACTCATACACATATAAGCCCACTGACGAAATTGAATGGGAGATGAGGCCGAGTTTAAGAATTCCTATCGAGGACTCTGAGTGCAACCCCAATGATTTGTGGAATTCAATGGACAGCATCTACCCACATATTTATGGCATTGCCTAACAGCTTTAATCAATGCAGCGCAATCGAAAGACTGAGGCGTGTAATATTAATACATAGATAGCATTGAGAAATCTATTGGACCTAATTTGTGATTTTGCTAGGAAGCAAATACGTATATTATTTTCTAGTTTTAACAAATGATTTATCTAAGAAGCAAGGAAATCATATATGTATATAACTATTTGTGATATCCATGTAGTTTGCGCTGACATAAGGCTTTGGGTTTTTCTTCTTTCTTTATTTTTATACAATTTACAAAATGGTATATTAATTCAACGCTTAGAAGGAAGTGTTTCCGATTATAAAAAGTATATATATTCTTGATCAGCATGACAAGAAGAATCGACATAACTATGCCCGTCCGTCCATCTGTTTCAACACAAAGATCTCAGAAGTCTTAAAAGCTACAAAGCTGAAATTTTTAACAGATGCTTATTCTGCACGCTGGTTAAGTCCGAGTATCATCCAGATCGGACAACTATATCCTTTAGCTCATTTTTTGGGACCCTAGCTTTTATAGTTCCCGACATATGGTTGGTTATCCACAAAGTTTTTATCGATTTGCGGGGGTGGGAGGGGGCGTATCAAAATTTGAAAACAAACTTTCTGTGAGGCCACAAGAAGGGAGTCTCTCTAGCTCTCATAGTCTAGATCGACTCGGCTGTTGATGCTGATCAAGAACATATATACTTTATGGGTTCGGAGACGCTTCCTTTTGCCTGTTATATTTGCACGAATACAATATACTCGTTTATTCTACTAGAGTACGAGAATAAAAAAGTGTTGCATTCTGGAAAATATAAAATAAATGGTGGGTTGTTACTTGTATTATATTATCTTATATCTCATATAAATAAATGAATTTTAATAGCTACATAAATGATTTAGAGCTGAATTGTTAGAAATCTAGGCAAGTGTGTGCATGTCGTAAGAGTGAGAAATGTTTAAGTCCCAAATGATATCTTCAATTCAAAGTTTGTACTGAATCAAAGTGGGAGTGTACACATATGATGACATTCTTTTTGACCGACTTTTCACTGACACTTTATGTGTAGCGTTTTGTTAATATATATTAAACTCCCACTTTAAATTTAAATAACTATATAATTTCCCAAGCATTGCTTGTGAGAGTAAACAGGTGGAAATACGGACATTTGCATAAACTTAGTGTACTTTTACTGACTGATTATTATTTCTTTTTCTTTCTGTATGACTTCTGTGTGACTAAAGGGGAGCTGAGCTCATATGCCAAAGGCTGAAAATTGACAAGGCAAGAAGAACTAAACAGACAGCGAAAGGATATTGTAATAAAACAAATACCCCACAAAACGACTCAAACACAGTGAACTGACTCCAATCTGCAACAACAAAAAAAATGAATTTACTTATGCATGTAGTATGTATTGATGTGTGCCAAAATGTTTAGGAAGGGCACTCGTATATATGCCAGGGAGGTATTTACAATATGTAAGTCCAATAAGTAAGACCTTAAAAAGTCTGATGCTAAGACATATATCCAGGGCTACTAATCTCATCTCATTTGAATATGTATGAACAACTGATTTATATTTAAACAAGAGAGGAAGGCTAGTTTCGGAATCGCAAGGCCTACAATACTCTTGCAGAAAGAATTTAAAATACCGACATACCCAATTTAGTTCGATTCTAATAAGAAACAAAATAGCTCTTCATACTCCGTATGTTTTTTTTTCGGAAAGGGTCGTCTATTTGGCAGTTATACGATATAGTTGCCCAATAAGCTCCCAAGCCAAATAGAAAGGCTTCAATTCTTATAGTTTTAGCTTAAGAGAAAAAAAATATTATTACATGTTTTGCCTTACTTTGTAATTGATTACTTATCAGCCCACCCTCGAATATACTCGCATAGCAACTTCCTGAAAATGTCGGCCAGTCAGCTGCGCTGAGTAAATGTAGTCAGTTTTTATACCTTTGTTGATTTTTCCTAATAAAAGAAATGAATTTTGATTGTGGCCACAGTCAAATGAAATATAAAAATAAATATTCGATTCAACTGCAAAAATATCCTAGATAACGCTTACAAATGCCACCCAGTTCGGAATAATTGAAATATGTGAAAATTTGTATGTCAATGTCACTCGTACTTAATATTCATATCATTGATAGAAAGTAGGATGAAAGGTAGACAACTGGACACTCGCACGACTGTGCTGTCCACTAGCTCCCCAAGGCGACGAATGGAAATTTAATCACAGATGGAAAAGCTATAATCAGACACCGTTCAATAGTTATTTATTTCAAATATACATAGTGTAGTGATACAACGCTGCAGTTTGCAAATCAAAATGGTAATAAAAAACTATTATCAGGCCTGCGGCATTCACGACAGTGCAAAGTTGGCAGGCTAGCAGAATGGAACACAGCCAACGCAGAATATCCACCAAGCCCCATCGCAATTCTCATTCGCACTCACTCCAACAATTGCTAGCTCACAACTCATAAATATTGATTGAAGAAGCTGGGCTCCGGCCCTTACCCGATGACCCTCTCCGTCAAGCCCTTGGCTGTGCCAAAGTTTTGCTCTTTCAGTTAGTCTTTTGCAAAAACAACATACATATTCTTATAAATTGTTACATATTTATTATTGCCAACATAAAAGCCACTCATTGACTTTGTGCTTCATCAACAGGTTGCTTTATTTTTTGCGGGTGCTGAGAGAGCCCAAGTGCATAGAATGCTTTTCTTTATTAAGTTTACATCCACAAGTTTCGATGAGTGCGTTGTTCATTAAGAAAGTCTCAATGTTTCGTTACCCAACTCAGAACATTTGGTTTCCGCTGATGCTTCAACTTGATACATCCGCCCCATAATTAGCTTATTTGAAAGAAATAACAAAAGTTTTATGTATCAACTTCAAATTCTATGCCTTTAAATATGTATAAATTGAATTAGTACTAATTCAAAATGCTGAATATAGGCATTCTAAAAATTGCTTTTCTTTCAACAAAAACCCAGTTTTGACACGATATTTGCCAGCGTTATAAGCCGAGATAGATATATAACACTAGGTAGCGGCAAAATTATATACGGGAATTATCCCTGCGTTGCCGGCGCTCTGAAGAAGATATTGTCAAGAAGCCCTTTATTGTTGTTGTGTTGGCACATATGTTCCGAACATATGTTTCATTTACATAGCATTCATAGTTTGTTTTTGACAGATAAATAGGTTAGACGAATATTATTGTGCTCGGCGATTTTATATTTTTGCGGTCTCCTGGGTGCTTTCCTTGGGACTATTGGTTCCGACATAATGATATTCAAGACCTCTTTAGTGATGCTCATTCGATGGTTATTCTGGTATCTTCTCGCGGTATCTTCTCTGGAGCACTTGATTCCATTTTTAAACCCTTGCAGAGGGTATTAAATTATACTAATACTCTAGTAAAGTAAACGAGTATATTGTAATCATGAAAATGTAAGTAACAGGCAGAAATAAGCGTCTCCTACCCCATAAAGTATATATATTCTTGATCAGCATCAACAGCCACCTCCTGGGGCGTCTCAGATCAAGTTTGTTTTAAACTTTTGCACCGTCCCCGCAAATCGATAAAACCTTATATCTTCCACAAATTTGCACGCATTTTGTTGAAACACGGTTTATATATGCATAAGCACATAATCTGCCGAATTTTCAGATCGGATAATAATAGCAGGCAAAATCGTAAAAAAAAACATTTTTTATGAGAAGATCCGAAGCCCTTATACCCCCCTTATATGTAATTTAACGGAACTTTATTTTCTTTTTTTACAAGCATTTAAGTTTGTTATTCTTCAATTGTTTTTTAGTAGACTAATTGTTTTTGTTTTTTACTTTTACTAACTATTTTGCCATCTACGAATTGAATACCTATACAAGACATTAAACAAGCAAAGGTTAATTTGCATAATTTACACGTAAAGTTTCAAACCTATGAAATATTGTATAAGGTATAAGTAAAGTTTCACACAAACGAAGACATGTACAACACAATAAGTACATGTAAACATATGAAACACAATCCATGTACCATCACGAAGAAATGTATTCAACATATACGCAGATATAAATGAAATATAGTCCACATTAAAAGAAATCTAATAAACAATTGTAACCGATAAGACATCTAAACTTAAACACCACACAAGAAAGATACTTGAAAAAGATATACAAGATCACATGCATCGGGTGACGCACTGAACTACTACACCAGGCTTCCCGTTTCTTCCCAGATACCTCATCGTTTCTCAGTACAGACTTCTCATGCCACGTTACGTGGCTGATTATCTGCAGAAAACCGTCATCGGCTTTGTATTTGAGGTACTTCTCTCGCCGATTTCCTTTTTTTTTTCATTCTTTTGAGTGTGTCGAACATTGAAAGAATGCTGAGTACGAGTATCTTATAGTCGGAATATATAGTATAGCGTTCTTACTAGTTTTTTACAATTTATTTTCTCACTATACAAAAATATTTTATTAAAAAAATCTACTAAAATCTACTAAAAATTTCTGCTGTGGTACTTAGAATACTCCAGAAACCAACAAACACATAATATGTGCATTCCTGGGTCGTTCCTCCGTACTCCAAATCTCTTCATGGAATCGTTTACCCTGTTCCATTATGTCACCAAGATTTTCCAGAAAATTATCTAAATGGCTGAGAAGGAACTGTAGTTTGATGCACATGTTGCATCCAAGGTACTGGAACAACATCTTTTCAACACGCTAAACATAATCACTTCCCTTTCTTTACCCATGGAATTTGAATACTCCAAACAAAACGACTCCCTTGCTTTCTTCTCAATTTTTGACATTGAAATTGTGGTCCGTCAAATATGCCTGCTTTGAGCTTCCAGATCATTCAGATCGGACCACTATATCATAAAGCGTGGTAAAGCAAAATTGCTTGTTTTTTTTTATCGAGTTTGAACCAAATTTGGTAAATGTCAGTTTTAGAAGCCTCTACGTCAACTGGCTAAAGTTTATCCGGACAGGACCACTATTTCATATAGCTCCCATATAACCGACCGATTCAGAATAAACTGCTTACTAAGATCTTATTAATAAGAGCCATATTGCTTTTTTTTTAATCCAAATTGAATCAAATTTGGGAAATGTCAGTTTTAGAAGCCTACGTCTGCAGACCACAGTTGATTCAGATCGGATCACTATATCATCCCATATAATTGACCGATAGGGAGCGAACTCTTATTATATACGCTAGTAGAGTAAGCGAGTATATTGTATTCGTGCAAATGTGTGTAAGAGGCAAAAGAAAACGCCTCCGACCCCATATATTGCTGATTAGCATCAACAGCCAGTCAGATGAAGTTTGTTTTAAATTTTGCCACGCACCCTCTCGCCCTTCAAATCGATAAAAACCTTATATCTCCCACAAATTTTAAAGCATTTAGTTGAAACTCGTTTTATATATGCACAAGCACGTAATCTACCGATTTTCAAATTTTATTAAGGTCGGGTAATAATTGTGAAAAAAACGTAAATAAAAAAAAAAAACAATTTGTATGAGAGCTCCCCATTCATACGAATTAAACCAAATTTGGAACGTGTCAGTCTTAGAATCCGCCACTGGCCGGATCTGATCAAGATCGGACAACTATATCATATAGGTACCATGCAATCGATTGTTGCGGAATGAACAATTAGTAGCATAACTTTCCTTTTTTCAATCAAATCAAATTCGGTTTGTATCCATTTGAATAAACCCGTCCATGTCCAATCTGACCAAGATCGAACAATTACATCATATAACCGATTCTTCCGGAATGAATACTTAGGAACATAACTTTCTCTTTTTCATCCAAATCAAACCAAATTCGGTTTGCATCTATTTGAGGAGACCCTACGTCCGCTGGCCTGTTCTGATCAAGATCGGAGAACCAATCATATAGCTACCATATAACCGATTGTTCTGGAATGAAGTTATGCTCTTAAACTTTCTGTCTTTCATCCAAATTCGTATTGAATCCCTTGTACCCACTCCATTCAGATCTAGATCGGTTATATATTTACAATGTAAATGGTATATATACTTCGGCAAGCCGAAGCTAGCTCTGTTTGATAAGTATGGGGCACCAGATGAGAAAAACCCGAAAAAAATGTTCTATGATGAGACTTTTTTTTAAGAATTTTTAAAATCTAGCTTTTTCAGAGGCGCTTGGAGTTTTGCCCATTATTCATTTTGCCATTTTGCCAACCCCTATTTAAAACGCGGTTGAAAGGCTAATTACTTAATTATCTGTTTGTTCTTTATACGCACTCATATAGTTACATCATTAGTTTGGCAACTATATCATATATAATTTAGAATTAAGAAAATTATGTGATTTATTTTTCGTTTTGCATAGCTGCATTAAGTTAAGTACAAATCATTAAATTCTATAGAGACACAGCTAAATAACAATATTTTTAAGCTGCATATCGTTTTGTCAAAATTGATAACACTAGGTAACGGCTATCTGTCACCAACCCAACCTTCTTTCATACCTAAAACGAAAAACAACTTTAAAATTTATTCTACAGAGAAACTTCTTGTTAAACATTTTTTAAATTCACAAATTTCAATAACCTTTACATTTCATGAAAGCTAATAAATATAAATATATCATTAATTTTGCAACTATTTAAGTTTGAATAAATAAAAAGCCGATTTTTATACGGAATGTTTTACGATTCATTGACTTTAAAATTCTGTGAAAATAAAAAAAAAACATTTCCTTTTTCATTTATATACTTACATAAATTAATTATTTATGAGCTGTTTAAGATATGATTAGTTGAAATCGTAATTGATGGCACTAGCTCACACGCAAATCATGCCAAATTACATACAAGCCCATGAGTTTTGAGTTTGACTCAATTTGAAATTGCAACATCGGGCACATTTGCTGAAATTGTAATATCTCTCTCCACCGATTTGAAATATTTAAACCTCAAACAGAATTAATTAGCTATAGAAATGCACACACCTTGAGGGACATACAATTTCGCTTTAGCCAAAAAGCCTAACGTCTAAAGAATTAATTCTCTTACTACTTGGTGATTGATGTTACATAGTGAGAAGCGTCTTAAATTTGGTTGTCCATAAAAATCCAACATAAAAATTGAGCTTTAACCAATTTAACTATATCGTCGTTTCATCACTCACTTGACCTCGAGCTGGCTAAAATAAAAAACATTGATTCTAATTTTCATTGCAAATTAAAGTGCAAAATCGAAAAATAAACCCCAAAAAATCACAATTTTCTTAATTCAAAATTAAATAGCTGTCAAACTAATGATTTAAATATAAAAACGTGCACTTATAATAAATAAGTATTTTTAAATCGGATGTGGCGTTTTCGAGTAATAGGCAAAACTGCAAGCGCACCTCTGTCAAAAGCTTAACAAAATAATAGAAAAAATTGTTTAAAAAAAAGTCTCACTATAGTTTTATTTTTTATTGAAATTTCGTCATACCTATCAAAATAGTAGGTTGCTTCAAATATGCAATTTGGCTGTGACCTAGTGTTAGTAAATTTTATAATCTCTAACGCTGGGTGTGCTTAGTTGGTATTTCTTAGTTTTTTGATTTCATATTTTTGCTAAATACAAACACAATATTAAATTACAAGTTATACAATGACCGTATGTGCAATAATTTTATTCGAAAGTTCATATGGGAACTATATAAATAATTAAAAAAATAAGAAGTAGCAAATAAAATACAAAAGAAGAATCCGCTTTGAAGAATTGAAACTTAGAAATCACTTAGAATCGCGCGAGCAGCAGATGAAAACTTAATTTAAGTGTTGCTGCATCGGGAATTGATTTGCGTATATCGACGCAATTATCATGACTTTATTTCACAACTCACATTAGAAGATAATATTTCGAATTTTCCACTGCACTTTACTGCAACCGATGTCGCAGGTTGGCTTGTCTCTGCCTTTGCCTGAGCTCTTGATAGCGGCAGTCACGAACTTTTGCACAGAACCCAACCGAAGTGAATGAGCGCATATCCTCTAGTTGTCTGTTTTTATATAAAACGACAAAGCAACAGGGTCCGTCATGCTGCCAACACTGCGTAAGCGTGCGCCCATGTCTGTGCCTGGGGTGTTATTGGGTGTTATGGGTGGTTACTTTAGCTTGGATTGCTGCGTAACACCAACAGGCGCTCGTATTGTTTGTCGACGGCAGGTGACTTTGCATCTGTATTGTTGTGTTGCGGTTGTGTTTGTTGCCTGTGCTATTGGCTTACCTTGGCTGCAACATGTTGCTTGATAGTGGCTTGGTCTCGCAAATCACAAAATACCCATAGATTTACTTCTCCATTCATTATTCATGTGTAAAGTGTGTTATTATGCATCTGAAAACAGCAAGAAACAGTTAGCACTGTTTAGATACATACATACAGGTATGTAATGGTCTACATCTTTTATCACCGTCACGCAATTTTTTAGGATTTCATTTACTTTTCTGTTCTGTTCTTTTATTCACTGTTCTGATACTTCTGGGAATCGTTAGATCATATTTAAAATTATATAACTATTGTGAAATTGTGAAGTAATTTGAAGGGAGTTGCTGTGGCTATATTCAAGGCAATCCATTAAATCAGTTCATATCTAATCAAACACATATTCATATTCGAAAAGCACAACATTTTGGAAAATACATTTGCGTTTGAGTTCATATATTTAGCTTGCCACTGTCAAGTACCCATTAGGTAAAAACAACAAAAAGCCATTGTAATGCCGACGACACCATAAAGCATTCGCATACCCTCTCTAATGAAGAAGATTAGATTTCCATTTTGAATCTTTCTCCGTGACTAATTAAGCATATGGCAAAATCATTTAGCGGAAATAAGGGTTCTATCATCAAAAGTCAATCTCAAACCAAGATTGTGTAATATCAAGAATAAACAAAGTTATAGAAACAATTATAAAGTCATAAAAAGCCACACTCAGCTTTTCTAATAATTATAAGTACATGCGAGTATGTATTATGTACATATGATTGTACTTCCCTTCATGCCCATTATAAGCTTGACACTTGACGTAGGGATAATATATATGAATGAGTTTATGTGTGACCAATTTACTCTATATGGTTTATGTATGCGTGGGCGTATCCTGGATCTGGGGGGATGCGGAGTGAGCGTATATATACATTTTTGTTACTTAATTTTATAATACACGTATGGCATTTCAACAGAAAAGTCCACTGTGGCTGAATTGCTTCTAACTTTTATTATTAAAGAAAAATATTCAAGTTGCAATTTCGAGTATTCTTGCTATAAAGTTGATCATATTGTCCTCACATATTTTGTTTCCAAAAGTAACAATGCAGGTGTACTTGTATTACTAAATTGTTGTTAAAACAACCATTAACCATAAAAATAAAAGCAATAAGAGCAAACAAATATTAATTAACGGCAACATTTTGATTTGCACTTTTGCATGATTTACATGATATTTTAAAGTAATGTAACACCATCGAAAAAAACATTTAGTATTATTACTTCTGCGCTGATGATCGCAAGTGTGTCAAATTTCAAATTTAAACATTCTTAGTATACCAGACTAAAAAAAAGAAACCTATCGGGCTTCAGCAAAAATACTTCATTGTATATAAAGATGCGTAACTAAACGCGATTGTAAGTGTTCTCCTTATGTACATGTGTTGCTTTCATTGTACCGTTCGTACCGATAATTTCATTTTATAAGAAAGTTTAAGCAAAGGCTGATCATATGCCCAAATCTTCAAAATCGGACGGCTATATCATATAGCTGATATTCCGACATATTCAGAATTAATATTTATGGATAATTTTTTTGAATTTTTCCGAATTCAACCAAATATGATAGGCATCCATTTAAGAAATTCCCTCGTCCGCCGACAAAATTTGCTTCAGATCGGACAACTACCTCATATAGCTGTCATATTTTTGCTTCGGCTAACAAAACACTGTGCTTTGGAATGATTTATTTGTTCAGAGATTTTAGCATAAGACCCAAATTTTTGTAATCCCAGTTTAGAAAGTATAAATATTTTCAATATTAACATACCCAGATTAGAACAAAAAATTATTAATTTTAAACTTAGTGTCAACGCTGTTTTGTTGCTGCGCTGTTAAAGTCAGCTGACATTCTGTCATATTTTTTTTTGCAAAATTTGCGGAAAATATTTGAAAATAATAGCAACACAAATATTGTTGCAATGGAAAAATATAGTCCAGGTATTTAAAATTATACTTTTGACAATGTTGTGTGTGTTTTGCCCAATTGTGCTCCTAAGAATTGTTATTGTGAGTCGTGGATTATTACTTTTGCATGGCAAAGCGTTGGAAAAAGTGGCAAATGGCAAGTTATTGTCCAAAGTGTGTATAATCATTGCTTATTTATACATCTGCCCCAAAATGTTTTGAAAAAATCGTGTTTGTTGCAGCAAACATTGCGTTTGACCACGCAAGCTTAGAGACATTTAAAGTAGCAACAGAGGCTCAGTCGCTATTATATAGCAAACATTGAACTAAATTAACTTGCTTGTCGTTGGAATTAAATCAATCACTACAACATATAGCACATATTAAATGACATATAAACTCAAACTTTATGCAATAGATGGCGTAAACAAAATTTTATTTTGTTACATATTTGTGTTTGTTTTATATATGTATACGAACATTTGTGTGTTTGTATATCACAATGCACGCACAAAACATTTGAAGGTAATTAGAAAGAAGATTGCTTCGCTGCCTATTGTTACAGCTGAAGGAAAAGTACGTTTTAGGCTACTAAGTTTTCATTCGTTTTTATAATGCTACTAGGATACGTAAGCTTCGGCTACCCAAAGTTAACATTCCCCTCCTAATATGGGAGCCAAAATTAATGTCTTGTTTTATTTGAAAACATTTTTTAAATACATTTTTTTTTCATCAGTAAAAATATACCAAGGAAATTTATATAAGGTAATGCTATGTAATATGCAACGGATAATAAAAATAGTTTCTTACAAAAAAAGTTTCCCCAATTCCCAGAGTTTTGCTCTTTTCGAAGTCCAAGGCGAAACCAACTTATATTTTAGTATGTTCTTGCGTATGTATTTTAATTAGTGAGGTCGAATGTGTTCATCTTGTTTGCTAAGTATAGAGCTACTGAATTGCTACTCATATATATAAAATACAACTTTTTAATAATTCTTTCTTGTTTTTATTGTATTTTGTCCTAAGAACATAAGGACATATTCTGGAAATGACTATAGTTCATTAAATTTAAAACGATATGCGTCTTTTATTTTTAAAGTGACATAACCTTTTAAGTATTTGTTCTTTATTGTTAGCTAGCTCCTTTTTTGGTAATGCTTAATGTCCAAACGCCTAATTAATTAAGAACACCGAAATTAACATCATTAAGTCAAAACTCTCCAATTGTTGAACAATCTTTCTATCGTTGCAGCTGTACATGGTATAGCCAATGTAATCGTTATTTTGCCAAAATTCGCAAAGTTGTAACTTCGACCAATTTTTTTTTCTAAATGTTTTACCAAAGCTTCATCTCATGGTCAAACTGAAGCTTAAGCATATTTGCTAGATGAATTTTTGACTGCAGCACGTTTCTATGAGCGCAAAATATTCGGAAATTAAAACTTGTGAGAATATCGAGTTTCACAAAACATGGGTACATTGGGCTGATATCTTCTTCTTATGCATGATTGTATACAGTACTGCGTATTTTTGGAATGGCACAAAAAATTAAGGTTTGACTCTAGGACAAAATGAGCGAGAAACGTCGATAGCTTCTCGGCTAAGCTCATTATACTCGTACTCTAGTTGAGTAAACGAAGTTTTTCTTTGGTATGTGGACTCCCCTTATGGGGCGTCAAATTGTTTTTTTTTTTAATTTTTGCCACGCCCCCTCCTGCCCCCGCAAATCGATAAAAACCTTATATCTCCCACAATTTTTCCAAATTAACTTGAAACTCTGTTTATATATAAACTCCAAGCCGAGGAAGATTGCAACCTCGACTGCATTGGTCTAGAGGGCTTCCTGTGAGGTGGTTGGGATGGAGCGGACGCTCGCAGGGATGCACCGTGATATAGGGGCTCTCAGGCATTGGGGCAGATGTCCGCAAAACTGTGGTTGACTCTGGTTAGATAACTATTAGGAAACCGATTTATACATGTGTAAATCTACCGATTTGATAAAAAAAAAATTGTAGACTAAAGAGCACCCCACCCCCACAATTCAAAAATCCACAAACTCAACACAATATTAGATAAATGCTGAGTACGAGTATCTCATAATCCTATCGATTATAGCATTCTTACTTGTTTTTCTTTTAAATTATTTATATCGCTGCGTCAATTAGGCGTCTGTAATATGTGTTTTTAAAAGCGGCTGAGATACTATAATTTTTGGAAACCTGCCCAATTTTGCGTTTTAAATTTCACATATGAAACTCGTGGCTTTGTATACAAAGTAATATCACATGGCGGTAACTTTATACCATCAATATGGAAAAATGTCATTAAAAGATTTGTGCTTTAAAATGAATATCATATCGCGCCCTCTTAATCGATTTTAAAACAGCCACAAGTCCCACTGTGGCAAGAAACACACAGCAAAGAAGACAAGAAAAATAACAGTACATTAATTCTCAATGACTACAAGCCACACAGTGGCAACAAGTAAGAACGCTATAGTCGATATTCCGACTATAAGATACTCGTACTCAGCATGTATTTAATATTCGAAACACTCCAAAGTATGAAAAAAAAATTTTTTTATACTCGTACTCTAGTAGACGGACGGACGGACATGGATAGATCGACTCGGCTGTTGATGCTAATCGTGAATATATATACTTTATGGGGTCGGAGACGCTTCCTTCTGCCTGTTATATACATTTGCACGAATACAATATTCGTGCCAGTTTTATCTCAATTACGCCAACTAAGAGGCGCTTGTAATTCACAACTCCCTTTTCTGAGTATCGGCAGATAAATAGAGGCTATTGCAGATATCAGTTGTCAAATAAGAACAGTTGTCATATTTACTAAAAAGGTCACTGATGAGTGGAATTGGCTTCCTCGAAACACAGAGAGTTTATTAATTCTTTTAGTTGTCGATTTCTGTTACATAGTGAGAAGCGACACATGTTGGCTGTCAATTGTACTTCGACATTAAAATGTTCTTTAACCGATTCGACTATGTCGGGGTTTCCTCACACACTTGACGTCGAGCTTGCTTGCACGGACAGGAAGCATCTCCACCCAAATCAGCATCTTTCGGCTTTGGCTACTTGAAATTTGATTGCGAGTGTAGAGAAATAATTATTCAATATCCGAAAGTGCGGATTCCCTTAACACCCTTTTTCGTGTTGCTTAAATGTAAGCAGCTCTTGATGGAGATGGTTCACGGGTGGCACGGTATAGCATCCCATAGCTGTGCGCTTTATACGTTGTTACTAACGTCTCCTTGTCTTTTCTCCAGGTGCTCCCGGCCAAAGCTTGGGGCACTTTATTTCTACCTCTTACTCGCTTAGCCACACATTCGGCATGCTTCGCAAAGACAAAGAGGTTGTCCAAAGTGACCCAGAGGATTTTTTGCGTTTTTCTCGGTAGAGATACTTTGTCCACAAATGTGGATATAAGTACCCGGGTCACTCCCTTCGTCCACGTTGTCAGAAGGGTGACAGAGGATTTGGAGACAGATATCTGCAAGGTTCTAAGGTGTAGGTGCTCCTTCAGCCGTGACAGGTATCCATCTTGACCTGCTGTGATGATTGAACATCATCAGTATAGGTAACCTGCTTCAACTCACCGGAATCTTAGACACATACATGGAAGGCGACAGCACTCCCCCTCGAGGGACGTTCTGCATGATCCCCCTAAACTCCACATATGCCTGCCGACCGGCCAAATAGTTGGGCCGTCATCTCATGTCGGTAAGAAGGGTGGAGTGGCAGACCGTATCGAAGGCATTTGAGAGGTCTATTGCCACTAGGGTGGATCTCACGTCCGGTCGCTTGCTCTTCAACCCGCTTGTAATGGCTATTGTAAGTTCGCAGAGAGGAGTGGTCATGCTTCGTTCAGCTCGGAAACTATGCTGGTGGTCAGGCAGCCTTCCAAAACTATTGCGGCGAGAAAAGGGTGTTCCATATATTCGGTAAGTTGAAGCTATTAGTGCATAGGTTTAGAAGATTTGTAAAGTAACCTATGCCTTTGTACCCAACATGCTTGAGCATCACGGTCTCGAGTCCATCTGTGCCCACGGCCGTGCATTTTTTAGATGCTCGAATTGCGCAAAAAACACCCACCTGAGCAGCTCTTGTCCGTCTGCGGATTGCGCCCCGTGAATTGCTGGTTGAATGCGGCTGCGCTTTTTTAGGGCGCAAGCGGCGTACAGTTTCCGAAGGTGGCTGTGGTTATCTCGTTTTTCCGGGGATTCGAAAGGTTCTTAATTGTCTTCCATAGACGCTTAGAACCTTTATCCGACTCCTCCAGCTGCTTGAGCCATTTCGCCGATTTGTGGGCATTGAAGAGGGTCCAAAGTTGGGACCCTATTTCTGGGATCCGGGGATCCGCAATGTCGACACTGCGTAGGGCATCTTGCTGTTGTAGTTGTCTTTGATGTTGGCAAAAGCCATTATGTCGGTGTGCTTATGATTACGTCTATGAAATGTTGGCGACCTCTATTTTCCAATAGGTGTAGTTAGCCGGCTCAAGGTTAAATAAAAAAAAGTAGTTTCGATCTCCTTCGAAATTACTGATCAGGTTGTGCTGTACATCTATAAATATTAGCCAGCCTACCCGGCGGTGCCCGAGCTCATTTTTTGTTTCTTTTCCAAATGTGCTTCGTAAATGTATGGTGTTTACTGAATTTGTGTAGATGTATGTAACAGGACCTAATTGAACGTCCATACCTTTTTGATCAGCATCAAAAGCCACGTTGTCTGTCTGTCTGTCTTTTGGTTCTTCGTCTGTTTTGAATCTTGCACCTTTAGGTGGCCAACGCCACAGCAAAACGGAGACGGAAAAGTTCGCTCATACACACACGTGCATGTTTACATATAGTGTGTGCATATGTTGGAAAAGCTGTGTATGTTGGTTTTTGCTAGTTTGCTTGCTTGCGTAAAAGAGGTAGCTGTTGAAATAGGTATACATTTTAGGTACAGACATACGCATACACATTTATACCGATCACTGACAATTATGTCTATTAACGAAGGCAATCAAAAGTATGTGTGTGCCAACGAACGATTCTGTTCCTGAAAATGCCTGCGTGTGCGTTGTTATTGTGCTGTTTTCGAAATTTAACCTATAGCGGTTGAGCTTGTTGTTGTTGTTTTACTACCAAGAGCATCAGTCAACTGATAACAATCTGATAAGAATATATATCGATCATTTTCGGTTTTATACGCAGATATATAACTCTTGAATAGTACATTGTGCAATTTTTTTCACACCGATATGTATTGACAATGATCGATACACCGGTCTTTTTATACCGATAGATAGCCTTTGATCTTACCCTGACCGATATTAGAATACTAACATTTATTAAAAATAAATAACCGATAAGTAAATGGATTAATTTGCTTTTAAAACGGTATATATAAATATATCTGCTTGTCCACATATCGAGATAATAGCTCTTCACCTCCTGTTGGGCGATCTTAGTACCTTCAAAAATAGTTAAAAATCAATGTATTATTTATCGAATTGTGGATATATTGGTTTTTCTATACCGATAATAAGAAGTAGCATGCACATCGCAGAAGCCAAAACAACAATGTTGTGTGTATGGGTGTGTATATGAACAAATACAAATACACTTACAAATACATAACAGCGTGATTTATGCCTATCGACTCCTGTGCCAAGAGAACAAGAGTGCGCCGCTTGCCTTCGACCTTCGTCCTTCACTTTGACCCACTTGCACTAGGACGACTCTTCTGCAAAAGTTTCAGCTTCTTACCTATTTTCCTTTGACCTGTGCGTTTATACTAAATTAATCAGGATAAAGCGTTATATATATAGGTAAACAAATTAAATTCTTCAAAAAAACATAAACTTTTCAGCGAACATGCTTACATTGGTTACACGACGTCTGTGTTGCTTGTGCCGGTGTTTGAAACTAAACGTTTGTCACCTAAATGCCTATATATGTGTGCACAGATCTTGAATCCGTCTTGCATTCTAGCCTAATGTTTGTTGGTGTGTTTATTATGAGCAGAATTTCAAGAGTGAGGCGCTTGTTATAGTGTTGTTCTATCTGACACCACTTCAAAGTCGGGAAAGTGATCACTCTCTATATAGTGGGTCACAGGAGCTTTTTCAGGTTGCTTGTTCATTATTATACCTTTTTACCAAAAATGTGAATCTATATTCATTTTGAAAGCAAATAAAAGAAAGCTTTGACGATCTATGTGGTCGGCAGGCGAGGGGCTACAGTCGATACGAGGCATACAAGATGAACTTGTTCTGGAACCATTCGGTTATATGGTTGCTATATGATATAGCTGTCCGATCTTGATCAAGATCCTCAAATGTATACAAAACAGAGAAGTAATGCGACTAAATATTCATTGCAGAACAATCTTTTATATGTCCTTTAATGAAAAATGGAATGGTTATGATCCTAAGTATTTCGGTGCAATCGGTTGTATGGGAGCTATATGATATAATTTTCCGATCTGAGTGAATCTTAAGCTCAACCAGCGTGCAGGCCAACTGACACATAGGCCACACAAGCTGAGTTTTGCAGCTGCAAACGCATATATGTATGCTTGCTAATGAGTGCTGTTGAACAGCAACACTCGTGCAGATAAAGATACAGCAGACTTTCTTTGTCTTTTACTACACCATGTCCTTTTACTTGACAAACCACCTCATCGATCCGTTGATTTAATGAGTTCTCGTCTATTTGGCACCCTCGTCTAATGCGAAATAAGAAAAACTCCTGGAATTTGAGCGCATCGGATCGAATCCCATATAGCATGCCCCTTGAGTCAGTCCAGAAACATCGCCGATCAATGCGCACAGAAACTTCGATTTCAACGAACATTGCCAACTGGAATAGAGACGCAAGCCTTCGACAAAGAAACTTTTGCACAGCTGGGTCCTCTGTACGCCCACGAACATGATGAACCATGCCTAGACCTTTAATCAAGGCTTTATTTAGAGAAACATCGTTGACTCTAGCTGACGCATGCCATACAGGGGGCCCCTTTATAACATTTGGCGAATATTATAGTACGCGCCGTGGTATAGATCGCTGTAAGTCTGGCGGTATGCAGACCAAAGTTGGCTCACGCAATCCATATACCTGCGTCTTTGCCTGATATAGGGCCCCAACGTCGTTTTACTCGAGGTCCAAGTCATTTCTCGGCCACTGCAACTCGTCCAGATACAAATAAGATCGATAGAACGGCAAACCATGAATTTGTACCAGTCGACGGCTTGCATTTTTCAGCCTCCGGTCGCATTCCTTCGTCTCTGCAACGCTCTTGGTAAATGTAATTCGCTGCACGCGGCGTCTGCATCAATCAAGGCGTAAGTGTGCACATGCCGCACTCCGGCATGGAGCGTGATTGGGAATTAGCGAAACAAAGCCGTTGATACATCTTTGTGATGGAAAAAGCCCTCTTGCCTTTGGATTGGCCCTCTGGTGTCGCCCATAGCGATTCCTAAAAACCAGTTCTCGAACTCTGCCAAGTTAACGCCACTTGCTGCAGTCATAAACCGATGTCGACCCTATTCCAGCTTCAGGTGACTGGGCAATTTTGTTACCAGTTCGCATAGCAGTGATGGGTCATGGAGGTAGTCGTTTAGGCCAATGGCTACTATCGTTGTAAAATAGTTAACCACCGGACAATACAGTTCAAGTTATTAGGGCGGACAGCTGGTTCCTCCGTCAACGCACTCTGCAGACTCATGCTCACTAATTCCGGGCGTCCATACACCATTTTCAAAGTGCCAATCCCGTACAGCACAGCACATGACCTTTCCGCATGCTGCCTCAATCACCAGGCCTTTAAAGCACTTTTGTAGACTGATAAGCTTCTCCTTGTTACTGCACCCACATATATTCTGTGCATAGTAGCCACTATATACTCGAACTCTATAAAGAGTAAACGAGTATTCTGTATGCGTGTATATAACAGGCCAAAGGGAGCGTTTCCGACCAAATAAAGTCTTAGTCAGAATCAACAGCCGAGTCGGTTTAGCCTTGTTCGTCTGTCCGTCCGTCCGTATGAACACCTAGAACTCGGAGACTATAAAAGCAAGAGTCACAAAATTCGGTATGTAGACTCCCCTGGTGTACACGTACATCAAGGTTGTTTTCAAATTTTGCCACGCCCCTCCCGCCTCCCAAAATCGTATCTTAATTTCTACTAAAATTTTTAAGATATCAATGTGTGCTTAAAGAGACGTACTATTTTCTATGAAGAAACCAAATGTTCTTAAAACCGATTAAGAAACAATGTCAGAATTAGCATTAACATTGTGTCGCGCTTGCACTAAGTTCCAGCTAATCAAGTTTCGTTTGTTACCTCTGCTCTGTGCTAAAAATTAGCACATATTGACCAGTTTGGGCGCCGCGTTATAACGGTGCCGGCAAAGACTTGCGAATAAAGATAAGAAAGTAGTGCGCAAGAACTACGAACACTGCCCACTGGGCATTACATTACCCCTCAGCCTGCACGCAGCCGCACAAGAGGGGTAATAAATTCTTGCTTATC
>JBAMBM010000742.1:0-68305 GCA_037043425.1 Hirtodrosophila duncani
TAAAAAGTAGACACATAGTTGACCAGTTTGGGCGCCTAGCGTTATAACGGTGCCGGCTAATAGACTCGCGAATAAAGATAAGAAAGTAGCGCGCAAGAACTGACGAACACTGCCCTCTGGGCATGAGGATGACCCCTCAGCCTGCACGCAGCCGCACAGAGGGGGTAAGAAATTCTATGCTTATCAGCAAGTTTTTTTGCTTTGTTTTTGTTCTGTTTTGTCTTGTGTGTGCGCGAAAGCAAGATCAAAGCATCGGCGTAAAGTGTAATCGAATCCAATTTTATTATTTGAGTGATTGAATATTAACAATTGGCTATGAATGACAAACAAGCTCCTGACTCTCGGCCTACTGTGGTTCTGAACAATCTGCTAGACTATCAGAAAATGAAGGAATCGGCTGGTCTAACACCTTCTGAATTTAGATCACAACTGATGGACGATTTTGCCTCACATGGCATCTCACGTACTGCATCTGGTTATGTACACGAAGCCACTATCGTTCCCACTACATCTGCAGCTACATTCTCGGTAGCTTCAACTTCAGCCGCATGTTACGTGACTACTTGTTCATCTGGAGGAGTTTATTCATATGGCAACCAGCCAATAGTGGTCAGCGGCACAAGCCAACTAACTGGATCAACGAAACAGCAGCTACCAGGAGCCTGTCGCTCACTACCACAACCTGATAAAATCGTTAACATGCCTGTGTTCCAGCCGGCAGATGTCCCCTGGCAGAAAGTTCCGCCAAAAAAAGAAGATCACTTGATGCACCTAAAACTGCGAATAAAAGACCTACGTTACATGCAAAAAACCGTTTTGAAGCTCTTGCAAATCTAGATCTTAGTCAAGCAGACGTTGATCTCGACATGGACGTTCCCCTGGACGAAGTCGACATAGATGGAGAGACACAGACTCAAGTACCAACGGAAAAAAACCGCCGAAGCCTAGCCAAATCACAGTACTGGCCATCAGTGATGTACCAGCCCTGGAGAGGCTTCTCAATTCAGCGGTTACTGCTGACTCATACGAATTTAAGGCTGCTCGTAATGGCAATTTACGCATATACGCTCGTGACTCTGATGCCCACAGAGCCATCACAAAAAGCTTTCGGAGTAAACCTCCAATATACGCACTTCCGCCTACCTGAGGACAGAGCTTTTAGAGTGGTGGTATGCAACTTGGCTGCATCCACCCCCATCGATCAAATTAAAACTGCATTCACCTCTCAAGGGCACTCTGTAGTGAATATGTACAATCCGAAGTCAAAATCACTGAGTTGAGGACCCTCCGAAACTGCTCCATCCAAAGCCCCAGGCCAGAATGTTTGGTTTATAGATCTCAAAAAGGCCCACAATAATCGGGAGGCTCTAAAGGTCAATAAAGTCGGTCGGCAAAGAGTTAGAGTGGAGATGCCGAGAAAGAAGATTGACATGCGCCAATGTTACCGCTGCTTTGGATTTGACCATACCAGGAACTATTGCACCAAGGAGCCCAGATGCGGTAGATGCAGCAAGCCTCACTGGACTGCTTCTAGCCTATGCCAGGCAAAGACTTATGATGACCTGGTGTGCGTCAATTGTAATGGAAACCACGAAGCAACTAATAAGAGCTGCAGAGTATACGTCCAACGGCTCAAAAACCGTAAGTCCGGAGTCAATACTGGTCCCGTGATGCGTGAAGGCCACGCTCAGCCCACGCGTATTATCAAGCAGCAGGTAATCCCAACCTCAATTGTGCGTCAGGGCCTGACGTACGCAGAGGCGTCAATTTTGGGGCAGCCGGGCATAAGACATGATAGGAATAGATCACAACAGCAAGCTCAGGGTACTGACCTACTCCATCAACGTGTGGCAAATCCAAAACAAACACAGCATTATGATCATACAGCTCTTGATGGCGCACTAGTACAAATGATAAATACCTTGCAGCAGACCATTGCGGGTCTCGAGAAAACCATCGCTAGGCTGTTGGATGAGATCAAGGAACTCAGAGGTTCCAAGCCGGAGAAGCAGCACAAATAATGGCTACCGTGCTGCGCCTCGGTACGTGGAACGCTCGTAGTATTATCCCAAATACTAATGAGCTTAAGGTGTTTATGATCAAGCACGACATCGACATCATGCTTATCTCTGAGACCTTCTTACACGATGGTTCCCACTTCAACATGGCAGGTTACACATGTTATCGAGCAGATCACCCTGGAGGGCGCCCTAGAGGCGGAGCATGTGTGCTAATCAGGCAGGGATTAGTGCACTATCACCAACAACCAATCATGACTAATCACGTACAGTTGGCAACCGTAATAATTTCAACTAATTTAGGTGAAATCGCTGTGGCTGCTGCGTACCTTCCACCAGGTTTGCCTTGGAGTACCCCTGAGTTTGGCAGTCTACTTGATCAGCTCGGTCAAAAATTTATCGTCGGTGGCGACTTCAACGCAAAACATCGACTCTGGGGCAGTTTGACGACAAACGCTAGAGGCACTGCGCTTCATGGCTGTCTTACCAGCAGTGCAACACAAGTGCTAGCCACTGGCAGACCCACTTACTACCCGTATAACAGGAGGGATACGCCCACGTGCATTGATTTCTACATGTACAAGGGTATAGCCAACAGTCTGCTCTCGGTACGAGAAGAGTATGAACTTTCATCGGATCATTTGCCCTTGGTTGCTTCTTTATCAATGTCGCCTCAGCGAACTACCCCAATAACGAGGCTTGTTTCTCCTGGTGCCAACATAAGACTCTTCCAAGACGTGATGAACAATGCTTTTAATCTCAACACGGAAATAAACACGCCAGAAGATATCGACAAAGCTGTCGAAACTTTCATAAGCAGGGCTAAGAGCGCTGCTCTTATTGCTGCCCCAGCTGGTGCAACTCACTGTAGAGACGGACACAGCAACCTCACTCTCTCTCCGGAAGCAATAGGCCTTCTAACGCTCAAGAAGCGCCTCAGACGCGAGTTCATCAGAACCAATGACCCGGCGATCGATAGACTGTATAGAAGGATTTCTAACAGGGTAAAAAAGGTATTAGCCACACTAAAAAGAGAAGCCACAGACGCCTTCCTGGAGAAAGCTACTCCCGATGAAAGTTCTACGTTTGCGCTCTGGAAACTTACGAGGAGGTTCAAAAGGCAAGTTTCACCGAAATTCCCAGTCCGAAATCCAGATGGCTCTTGGGCAAGATCCCCCCGGGAAAGAGCCGAAGCGTTCGCGAATAATCTGGAAGAAAGATTCCAGCCGTTTGAGACATCGTCGCCAAGAAGAGTACAGCTAGTAACCGAATCTCTGGAAGCTCCGTTGCAGATGGCCCTCCCTGTAGCTCCTATCACCCTTACTGAAGTGGAAAAGGAAATCAAAAAGCTTCGCAACAACAAGGCTCCAGGCGAGGACCAGTTTGATAATCGCTCTATCAAGCTGCTCCCTCGCAGAGCTTTGCTATTCCTCGTATTGATTCTCAACTCCGCTCTTCGACTCGGACACTTCCCAGGCGCCTGGAAGAAGGCCAACATTATCATGCTACACAAAAGTGGGAAGCCAGCAGATGAGCTGGATTCGTACCGTCCAATAAGCCTACTGCCAGCATTTGGCAAAATATTGGAGAGGTGCATTTTAAGAAGGATTCTTGAAACCAGCGCGGTCAAAAAGGCAATGCCAAAATTTCAGTTCGGCTTTAGGCTCAGGCACGGCACGCCCGAGCAACTACACCGAGTTGTAAACTTTATTCTGGAGGGATTCCACGGAAAGGAGTATGTTGTCGGAGCGTATCTGGATATCCAGCAGGCATTTGATAGAGTGTGGCATGCAGGACTCTTGCATAAACTTAAAGATCTACTTAATCCACAGCTCTATCTTATTGTTAAAAGCTTTCTTCACGAACGATCTTTTAAAGTTGTTCAGGACGGGGTGTCCTCTCATGCAAAGACGGTCAGAGCTGGTGTACCTCAGGGTAGCGTGTTAGGGCCAACCCTTTACAGCCTGTATACGCACGATATGCCTTCAGCTGACAACATGCCGATCTCGGACCAGAGCAATCTGCTTGTCGCCACCTTTGCTGATGACACTGCGGTACTGGCCAGAGACAGTTGCGTCTTCACCGCTACAGATCTCATCCAGATCTATTTAAAAAAATTCGAGAACTGGGCCTGTAGATGGAATATTGCCATAAACACTGATAAGTGTGTACAAGTCACATACACTCTCAGAGCGCAAACCTCTCCTGGGGTATTTTTACATGGTCAACTGTTAGAGCAGAAGGAAGCTCACAAATATCTTGGAGTCACTCTGGACAAGCGACTAAACTTCCAGCGCCATATAAATGATGTAGTTAAGCGTCTGAAGACAAAGGCGAGCAGTATGGCTTGGCTTCTTAATGCCAGGAATAAACTGTCAGTAACCAACAAGACGCTCATTTACAAAGTCATTCTGGCACCCATTTGGAGATATGGTATTCAGGTATACGGCATAGCGGCTAAGTCGAACCTTAATAAAATACGTGTTGTGCAGTCCCAATTCTTGCGCAGAATTTCTGGTGCGGCATGGTACATACGCAACAGCGATATCCACAAAGAACTCCATGTACCGAGGATCGGAGATGTAATCAATCGCCAAGCTTCTGCATATCTAGACAAACTAGCACATCACCCTAACCAGCTGGCGCAAAGGCTCCTAAGAAGCAGACGTATACACGGAGTAAGAATGAGAAGGAGGCTCAAGAGAGTCCACCCAACCGACCTGTCCCACAGAACCCTTTAATCTTCCCCTTTTGCCATCCAGTTACCCTATCATCTAGGTTTAAGTATATACATATATACATGTTGTTGAAAATTAAATATCCTATAGTATAAGTTGTTAAAATTAGTAACAGTAAGCTATATATTTTTGTAAAGTAATAAACAAAACATGATAAAAAAAAAAAAAAAAAGTTATATTTTCAAATGCATAATAGATAAAGAAAAAATGTTTTATTGTGTTAAAAGAAAAATACTTGTTTATATTGACAAAATAGTGCAAACTTGGCAGCCACCAACGCACAACAAACAGACATATGAACGATATTAATATACCCATCTGTGGTACATTACGTCAATGTAAACAAAGAACATATGCTAATAAAGATTGGGCTGTTTTACATACAGACATCTCCAACGGTGGAAGGCCTTCCAACGATGTTATGGTCCATATCTTTATTTGCTTAAATGTTCATAATTCTTTAAGTCTCTTTCAACACTTCATTCACTTTTTATTTTACTTTTATAATTTTAATATATTTGCTGGTTATTGAGAATTTTGTTGTCGTTCGTCGTTGTAAGCTTTTAATTTTTCAACGCACTTTATCGAACTGAGCTTTTGATTCGAGCTTTAGATTTGGTTATCTTTGCACACTGTGCTCGACCTACACAAAATGCACACAAAAAAATTACAAACTACATTTGCCGAAATTATTGTGTCCGCCACATTATAGGACCTTCTGCATAAGGCTACCTGACTGATAATCTATATTAAATTACACTTAGGCTGTTTTTTTAGGTTTGCGTTGTCCTATTCACTACACTTCCAATGAGGTTAGCCACATGCGGCCGCTGGAGTCTGCTAAACTCTAACTGGACTGCTGCTGCTGCGCTAACGGCTTAGCAGGCGGGGAATTTTATGCTGCTATTTGGATCCTCCGTCTGGATCCGTGGAATCTGCTCCCAAAACCGAAAATGGCACAATGGCAATGCCACCAATGGAGCGAATGCTCCAATGCGGGGTATGATACGTGTCTGCGACCTGGATGTGGCTGGTACGGCACACTTCTATTGTGCTTTTTCCACTGCACAACTCCAATTTAGTTGACGTATTGGCTAGATGGCCGATGCCAACAGATTAAAATTTTCCCGTAGCGTCTCTGCTGTGAGCGAATTCTGCCAACAGCTATTCCCGTACCGTATACAAACGATTCGGGTTGTTGCGGGACACAATGTAAATTTCCGTTTTCTATTTATTTTACCGGATGTGTTGGCCCGTCACACCACGTGCAATTTTCCGAATTTTATTCATCTGCTTTACTTTAATTTTTTTTTCAGCCACGCAATATCAGCAAAGAGACTATTGACAGCTGTGCGCAGCTTTTTATAGCTGACCATTCCCGAGCTTTTTCTTGGAGACTCAAATGCAACGTTAAGTTGGCTGTATTACTGGCCAATCGGAATTTAGCAAGCCGTAAGCGCAGCTTACAGTAATGCTTTCTAGTTTACAGCGCAGGCGACAATTATGTCGCAAACGATATGCGATGTAAACCTTTAAAATTCAAGTAAACAAGGCAAAGCGACCATTACAAAGTGTACATATTCTTAATCAGCATGACAAATGGAATCAATATAACAATGTCCGTCTGTCCGACTGTCCGTCCGTCTGTTTTAACACAAAGATCTCAGAAGTCTTAAAAGCTACAAAGCTGACATTTTTGCAAAATGTTTTCTTTGTCTGCAGACTGGTCAAGTTCGAGTTTTATCCAGATCGGACAATTAAATCATATAGCTACCATATAACCGATTGTTCCATAATAAACACTTAGGAACACAATTTTTGGTTTTTCATCAAAATCAAACTAAGTATATATTTGAGGAGGCCCCACGTCCAATTGTCTGATCTGATCAACATCGGACACTTATAACCAATTTTTCCGGAATAGACACTTAGGATCACAACTTTTCTGTTTTTCATCCAAATTAAAAAAAAAACAAAATCGTCTTCTATACATTGTATCTACTGTAGCCCCACGCCCCCCGAGATCGCTTAAAGCCGAACTAGCCTTCCTTTCTTATTTTAAATACAATTTTTTGTCACTAAAGACGATGTTGTGTCACTCTTTATCCCAGAATCGGTATCTATTATCAAAGTCTAAACGAGCCTTAATATGCCGCTTTAAAAGCTTTTGTTAATGTACCATTGGGGCGTCTTTAAGGAATTGATTTTCGTGTGGAATTTGAACGACTCAACTAATTGTTTTTGTAGTCCTATGTGAGCCCTTATATGACCGCTGCTCATCGAATCCTCTACTGCTTTACGTGGAATCTGGCATTTGCGTCGTTCGTCGATGTGGGTCTTCCGTCTGTTTCGTCAAGCTGTACCATATTCAGTCGGGGTTTTCAGACACCTGGAAATACAGTTTCTATGCCAGTTTCCAAGCTGGTCCCTATATTCGACTCCTTGGAGACGCATGATAATTCACAGCTCGTGGTCTTAGAAACTACTACCAAGAAACATTTTAGCATTAAATTCAAATGTAATATCATTTTTATAACCTGTGTGTGAAATGTATGCAACAGGCAGAAGAAGTTTTTCCGACCACATAAAGCATATATATTCTTGAGCTAGCCATGCCCGTCTGTCCGTACGGATGTATAAAATCCGAATCTTGGAAAAATATAAGAGATACAGATTTCAAATTTGTATTTTTATCTTCTATTAACATTTACACAGTTTTTTTTGCCACGCCTACTTTTGGGGCGACCAACTTTGATCCGGATCGGGAACTATTTCATAGAGCCCCCATAGAACCGATATTTTGGAAATGAACAAATCATCAAAATCGAATCAAATTTGTTTATTTTTTTCCACGCCCACACACAAACTACCGCCCATTTCAGTGTTTTTATTTCATAGCTTTTGTTTTTCATTGGAATTGAATAAATTTGGAGATTATGTGTATTAGAGCCATCTACAACAACTGATCAAATTTGATCCGGGTTGCTATGTTTTGTAGCGGTATATTAGGTACAGGGTATTTTAATGTCGACTGTTGCGTTGTTATCTGTTTTAAATGATATATGGACTTACAATATAGACTTGAAAGAATTTCCACGAATTAAGTTTAAACCGCGAAACTATCAGCTAGAAAGTTCAGCTGGAGGTGCGCTTACATTTTTGATCATTACTCAAAGACTTCAAAAGGCTTTATGGCATTTGAAAACTAATTTATATATCTATTCATTATATATACACACTTTACAAATGCATATTTTATTCGATTTTTCGACTTTAAAACTAAAGGAAAAAAGAAAAAACAAGTAAGAACGCTATAGTCGCTATTTCAACTATAAGATACTAGTACTCAGCATTTATTCAATATTTCACACACTCAAAAAACAATTTGAAAAACAATTTTTTCTTTTTTTCGAGTTGGGTTTTTTTTTACGATGTTGTTTACAATTATTATCCGATCTTAACAAAACTCAAATCGATTGACTATGTGCTTGTACATATACAAACCGAGTTTCAACTAAACGCGTTAAAATTTGTGGAATATATAACGTTTTAAATGTTTGCGGGGGCGAGAGGGGGCGTAGCAAAATTGAAAAACAAACTTGATCTGACGCCCTACAAGGGGAGTCTACATGCCAATTTGGGTCTCTCTAGCTCTTATAGTCTCCGAGATCTAGGTGTTCATACGGACGGACGAACGGACAGACGGATATGGCTAGATCGACTCGGTGGTTGCTGCTGATCGAGAATATATATACTTTATGGGGTCTTAGACGCTTCGTTCTGCCTGTTACATACATTTGCACAAACAACTCGTTTACTCTACTATAGTAGGAGTATACAAATTTGTATATCTTAACATATGTATGCATACATTTGCATAGATACTGTAATTCTGCGTCGTTTGAGGTATAAATCATCGACAGCTGAGATATTAAGAGTTTTGTAAATCTCCCAAGGTTGCAGCAGAATTTAAAAAAAAAATGTTGCCTCGTTTATATATCTATTTATCATTATACCATTTACAAAATGGTATATTAATTTTGTCAGGAAGTTTGCAACGCATAGATGGAAGCGTTTCCGACTATATAAAGTTGTAACCGCAACTTTTGTGTACAAAGTGTGCATGCTTAGTGTATAGCTGGACTCAGTCCGCATGCAGAAGGGCCGATACAACTCCCATACAGGGTATACTTGGAACATCGGCCTCCGAGTCGAATGATAAAAGCGAGTGGGACCCTCTGGTTCCATAACTCTTTCGGGGTGGGCGTGGGTTGTGCTATCCTTTCAACTCCCAGATACATAATAATATTATGGATCCCTACTGAAACTAAAAGTGGAGCTCAACTCCCAAAACTAAAATACCTATAAACAAAATGGGCCAAACTCTAAATATTCAAATTTACAAAAAGTAATGTAGCTATTATATGATTGAAGTCGCAACAATTGGTGTGGTATACGATGTTAATTGACACACGCGTTCTTTACCCAACCCGACCTATGACCTTCAAGCAACAGTTGACTGAAGATCCCCATAAGAACAAATTGCTACTTCAAGTGCTCATGTCTCCAGGAATTATAAAACTTACACTTCCATATTAATATACTTCATTATTTATTCAGAAATTACTCAAATATATACTCATCATTATGCTATATCTTAGCCACTAATTTCCTAACTGAAATTTATTTCAATAGTGTAAATCAACTTTTATATTCTTCAATGTTCTAAGCTTTAAAAAACATGTCCGCGGATATTTTTGATTCAGCTCAAAACTCATCATATGGATATTTGCTCAAAGCCGTACAACAACAATAGGCGATCAACCAATAGCTAGAATTTTATTATAGAATATATATATGTGAAATAGAAAATATTTAAGTGAGTTAGTGCATATTGAATTCTAAACTTATGTTTTTTTCCAGGCTTATCTTGATGTTACTTTACTTTATGCTCACTTAAGAAAAAAAGGAATTTCATTTAGTTATTAAACAGCTCCAAATAGCTAGATTAAATAGATGGATTTTTAAATTTTGTTATATTTTCAAATGCATAATAGATAAAGAAAAAGTGTTTTAATGTATTAAAAGAAAAATACTTGTTTATATTGACAAAATAGTGCAAACTTGGCAGCCACCAACATACAACAAACAGACATATGAACGAAAATTAATATGCCCATCTGTGGTGCATTACGTCAATGTAAACAAAGAACATATGCTAATAAAGATTGTTTTACATACAGACATATCCAACGGTGAAAGGCCTTCCAACGATGTTATGGTCCATATCTTTATTTGATTAAATGTTCTTCTTTAAGTCTCTTTCAACACTTCATTCACTTTTTATTTTACTTTTATAATTTGAATATATTTGCTGGTTATTGAAAATTTTTTTTGTTAGATCGTTGTTGCTCGTCGTTGTAAGCTTTTAATTTTTGAACGCACTTTATCGAACTGAGCTTTTGACTCGAGATTTAGATTTGGTTATCTTTGCACACTGTGCTCGACCTACACAAAATGCACACGAAAAAATTACAAACTAAATTTGCCGAAATTATTGTGTCCGCCACATTATAGGACCTTCTGCATAAGGCTACCTGACTGACAATCTATATTAAATTACACTTAGGTTGGTTTTTTAGGTTTGCGTTGTCCTATTCACTACACTTCCAATGAGGTTAGCCACATGCGGCCGCTGGAGTCTGCTGAGCTCTAACTGGACTGCTGCTACAGCGCAAACGGCTTAGCAGGCGGGGAATTTTATGCTGCTATTTGGATCCTCCGTCTGGATCCGTGTAATCTGCTCCCAAAACCGAAAATGGCACAATGGCAATGCCACCAATGGAGCGAATGCTCCAATGCGGGGTATGATACGTGTCTGCGACCTGGATGTGGCTGGTGAGGCACACTTCTATTGAATACTTTACTTTAATTATTTTTCAGCCACGCAATATCAGCAAAGAGACCATTGACAGCTGTGCGCAGCTTGTTATAGCTGTCGTTTTATGTCGCAAACGATATGCGATGTAAACCGTTAAAATTCAAATTCAATTAAACAAGGCACAGCGACCATTTCATCACCCGATAATTCTACACCGATAATCGTAAGATTAGCGGGAATCAGTTTCGTATATCTTTGGAGTGGAATTCCTACCTACTATTCCTATTCCTACCTAATTCCTACTTCTCGACCTTGCATATCCTCGAGTAGGTAGTAACACTTGCCCAGTTTTTTCTGAACATGACATTTTAAAAATTGTGTAGCGAGTTTTGCGTTGAAGTTTTGAGAAAATTTGCTAAGAGCAAAATTTCGTCGAAATACTTCATGGCCTTCCTTATACGAGATAGGATTCGATCGAAGATTATATTGCTTGACATTTCGTTCATAAGCTTGACGAATGTTAGCTTGAATGTCTTTACGAAGTAGAGCTAGATTGTCAGATCTAGTTAAGGGCACGACAGGTTCTTCCAACAACGACAAATTTTTGAGTAGACGATAATCATCCCCATGGGTGATCATATCTACTCCAAATAGTGCTTTGTATAACGAGCATCCTAATGATTGATGCAAAGAGGATCTAAGCGAACAGGAAATAGCTGTGAGGTATCTATCCCATTCTGTCTGATCGTTTTTCAGGTATGACCTTACTGCAGCTAATAAGAATCGATTAACACGCTCTGCAGCATTACTTTGTGGTGAATACAAAGCGATATATAAATGCGGAATTCCTAACTCTGTCAAAAAAGCGTTAAAATCATTTGCTTTAAATTGTGTTCCGTTTTCGCTGGTAATCGTCTCCGGCACACCAAATTCGTGAAAAATCGTTTTTAGCAAAAAGTTCTGTATGGCTGCTGATGTGAATTTATTCAACGGATGCAACCAATGGTATTTGCTAAAGTGGTCTTAAACAATAAGCGATTCTATGTGTCCATTTTTTGTTATGAGATATGGACCTAGTAAATCAATATATAACCTCTGAAATGGCCTACAAGTAGGGTTATGTGATCCCATGGGTGAGCGAAGTGAGTCATTGGGCGCTTTTGTTGCTTTACAAATATCGCATTGATGAATGTAATGTCTTACATCCTATGCTAACCCAGGCCAAAACAATTTCCTACGCAGTTTCTCTATAGTTTTCTGAATTCCTCCATGACCTTGCTTAATAACTTCAGCTCTGAGCCTTTTGGGTACCCATAAATTCCATGATTGTTCCTCCTGGGATAAATTTCCAGAGGCATGTTCTGTTCTTATATACAAATGCGGGTCAATTACTTTGATATCTGGAAATTTTGACAATTGATCCAAATACTTTGCTTTTACGATCTTATACTCGTCATCTGCAAACGCATCAGACTTAAGATCAATAATAGGACCGATTTCCAACTCTGCAACCTCATCTTTACTTACGCGTGAGAGAGCGTCTGGTATGACGTGGTCTTTTCCTTTTCGATGTGAAATGGAAAACTTAAATTGCTGAAGTCGAAAAATCCAGCGTGCTAGTCTACCTGAAACGTTTTGTTGACGCATGAGCCATACCAAACTGGATTGATCCGTTACGACCTCAAACTCTTGTAGTTCTAGATAGCATCGGAACTTTTCTATAGCTAGAATGACGGCCAAGCATTCGCGCTCTGTAACACTATAATTTATCTAGGCACGACTCAGTTGTTTTTGACATAAACGAGATGGGCTTTTCTTCGTTATTCTCGGAGAGCTATACTAACACAACGCCAATCCCGAAATCGCTCGCATGGCAATGAAGGTAGAATTTGCGATCAAAATCAGGATTCTGGAGAACTGGCGCGGAGGTTAAAATGTGTTTAAGTTTCTCCATTGCTTTTTGAGCCTCTGCAGTCCAACAAAATTTCTTCTTAGTCGATAATAACTCAGTGATCGGACATGTGAATTCCGAGAAGTTTTGGATAAATCTGCGGTACCAACCACAGACACCGAGAAAACCACAGCCTTGTTTAAGATTCTTTAGTGATGACCAGTTTAAAATACATGAGATCTTGGACGGGTCTGTACAGATTCCACCACTGCCAATTACGTAGTTCAAACTTGTAACACAAAACTGACTCTTGTCCACATTAAGGGCTCTTTTAAATTCATCTGCTAAGCGGACGAGGACTCCCAAATGAGATGAAAAACGTTCCGAAACTATGCAGAAGTCGTCACGTTATCCAAAAATACAATATCGCAACTCTGGCGGTATGATACTATCCATCAAATGACACATTGTCGAAGGAGCGTTGCATAATCCGAAAGGCATGACCTTAAATTGATACAACGGCCCTGGAACAGAAAAAGCGGTTAATAGCTTTGCTTCTTCAGATAGCTCGAATTGCCAGTAAGCATCTTTCAAGTCTAATTTCGAAATGATATTAGCTTTAGGCAACCGAGCGAAAATACCATCACTGCTAGGTAAAGGATATGCATCTTTTTTCGTTACTGCACTTAGCTTCCTTGCATCTAAACATAATCTTACTTTATTTGGTTTAACGGCAAGGCGCATGGGCGAACTCCAAGCACTAGTCGAGGGCTCGATAACATCCAAGGACAACATCCATCCTATCGATCTCCGTAAATATAAGTTTCTCAGCAGATGGGCTGACCGGATAAAAACGCTGTTTTACGGGTTTCGTCTTGTCTATGTCAACATCATGTTGAATTAAGTTCGTACGACCAAGACCTTTGGAACAATTTGGAAATAGTCGCTTAACCAATTCCAGTTGTTGCAGCTGCATAGGGGATAGTGGATACTTTTTACATTCACTTTCTTTGTCCGCACCAGACTCCACCTCTAAGGAGCTTATTACGTTTGGAGCAAGTTCAAGCAGCCTCGAAAAATCAATACCCAGAATTACTCTTTGCTTGATAGATGGGATGATGTAAAACTGCCTGGCTTTTTCCTTGTCTTTATATTTAACTAATACGTTAAGTACCCCAATCACCTCGTGTGCCCTGCCATCGGCGGTATTAACGTGCGATTTAATTGACTTAAATTCCGGTAAATTACTAAATGATTCGGTGGCTAATAAAGCACCTATACAACTAACATTGGCCCCTGTATCCAGCAAACCAAGTTCTGTATAACACAGAAACGCAATTTCAGCATAAGAACGCAGGTCATTATCTTTGTCAAAAATAGATGACACCAGTAACTTATTTTTTCTTCTAATATCATTAAAACAATTCCTAATTCTTGCTGTACTTCGTAATCAAGTACTTTTACTAATTATAGGTTCCTTCTCAAAAGTCTATTTCGAGCTATAAGGTAATTGTTCAGCCGTTCGTGATAGGGCTTAAAACAATGTGTAAAAACCTCATTGCGAGTGCGAGTACTATCTGAACTAGGTTTTTGTGCCTTTTGCTTGGGCGGTAATTCAGCACGACCCGTTAGTTCGCGCTTTATAAATTCGTGCGTTTGCACCAACCGACGTAAATGACTAATGGTATGAATGGGATGATACAATAGCTATTGACGTATCTCAGGCAGCAGATTATTCTTAAGAATCTATAAAACTTCTTCCTCCATTTTCACTGAAAATCTATCAATCAGCGAGACTACAGCGTCGTAATACACAGAAAATGATTCCCCTGGCTTTTGCTAACGAGATCGTATTTGTTCTTTACTACGAAAATCTGAGCTATAGTCCTTGTACTGTTGTCGCTAGGACAAACAAAAGTCAGACCAAATTATTTGATTCACCTGTTTGTGAGACCTCCAAAACCAATCTCTTGCCTTACCGATAAAAAGGATATGCATGTGTTTACACATCGCTGTAAAGTGGCATGCAGGACTCTTGCATAAACTTAAAGATCTACTTAATCCACAGCTCTATCTTATTGTTAAAAGCTTTCTTCACGAACGATCTTTTAAAGTTGTTCAGGACGGGGTGTCCTCTCATGCAAAGACGGTCAGAGCTGGTGTACCTCAGGGTAGCGTGTTAGGGCCAACCCTTTACAGCCTGTATACGCACGATATGCCTTCAGCTGACAACATGCCGATCTCGGACCAGAGCAATCTGCTTGTCGCCACCTTTGCTGATGACACTGCGGTACTGGCCAGAGACAGTTGCGTCTTCACCGCTACAGATCTCATCCAGATCTATTTAAAAAAATTCGAGAACTGGGCCTGTAGATGGAATATTGCCATAAACACTGATAAGTGTGTACAAGTCACATACACTCTCAGAGCGCAAACCTCTCCTGGGGTATTTTTACATGGTCAACTGTTAGAGCAGAAGGAAGCTCACAAATATCTTGGAGTCACTCTGGACAAGCGACTAAACTTCCAGCGCCATATAAATGATGTAGTTAAGCGTCTGAAGACAAAGGCGAGCAGTTTGGCTTGGCTTCTTAATGCCAGGAATAAACTGTCATTAACCAACAAGACGCTCATTTACAAAGTCATTCTGGCACCCATTTGGAGATATGGTATTCAGGTATACGGCATAGCGGCTAAGTCGAACCTTAATAAAATACGTGTTGTGCAGTCCCAATTCTTGCGCAGAATTTCTGGTGCGGCATGGTACATACGCAACAGCGATATCCACAAAGAACTCCATGTACCGAGGATCGGAGATGTAATCAATCGCCAAGCTTCTGCATATCTAGACAAACTCGCACATCACCCTAACCAGCTGGCGCAAAGGCTCCTAAGAAGCAGACGTATCCACGGAGTAAGAATGAGAAGGAGGCTCAAGAGAGTCCACCCAACCGACCTGTCCCACAGAACCCTTTAATCTTCCCCTTTTGCCATCCAGTTACCCTATCATCTAGGTTTAAGTATGTACATATTTTGTACATATATCTTGTTGAAATATAATTATCCTATAGTATAAGTTGTTAAAATTAGTAACAGTAAGCTATATATTTTTGTAAAGTAATAAACAAAACAGCTACCTTCCTTTGGTTGACAAACGGACTACTAAGCGAGGGTACTCTATTACTTGGAATGGGGTCTCTCTGCTCATGATTTGATTGGAACGTGAACTCACATGAAGGCTTGACATCAGACGAGTCATGGTTTCATCTATCATATGCTGAATGACGGTGTAATCAATATTATTACTAGCCTGTACAGTACCGCGACGATTAGGTCGGCCTCTCTGTCTACGCACAGAAGCTGTAATATTTGCGTTTGTACTATTACTCTGATCTAACATTGGTAGATGATTACCTTCATTTTGCAAAGCATTTTCGTTCAGCGATCTTACTAAGTTACGAGTCATTGGGCGATTTCGAGTAACAGCAGACTGAGTTTGTTCAGTGGCCTCTGGACGAGGAGATCAATTTCCTACAACCAGCTTAAGCCGTTGGACTTCTAATTGTTGAACACAATTGAGACATTCCGTATGTGTTTGTAACCAATTTTCCAAGCATGCTTTGTGGAAGACATACTTGCGTGTCAGTCATTAGTTGACCACACACAAGACAATTGTTTTCTGCAACCAATGCAGATACTGCGCTAAATGTGGGTGCTTCCTGCAGGCTATGTTCTAAAAGCATTTTTTTTTCTATCTTTAATTGTTTCCTGTGACATTGGCAACTTGAGTGTATAGCAATTTACATTTTAACGATTTCAATTCATAAAAAGTAGGTAATTGACTGGGCTATTTTAACTAAATTTTGATAAGATATTTAGGTGTTTAATGCTTTTCCATATAATGTTTATTTCTCGGTACAAAATTGCACATGAAGCAAGATATGTCATTTCCAGAGAAATTCGCCATTAGATATCAGCAGCTTCAAAACACAGAAATTTTCTTCTTATCCATTATATTTATTTGGATATTTAGCTGTGATCCTTGCTGGCAATCCTCGAAAAGGCTAATGTAGTGACCCTTAGCAGGGTATCCGCTCTTAGCCAAATGCGCAAGATTCCAAAAAGTATGCAAAAGTATTTGTAAGAATTAACCAACGCAGGTCAAAATAAATTACCAAGAATATGAAAACAACCGAGCTGGAATTGTGAAAGCAATATACTAAAGTAGCAAATGTTATTGCTAACGGAAACTATTCTGTTTTCTACTCAATGCAGACTGATGGCAAAGTGATTCATTATCGACTTTTTGTCAACTAATATCGAAATGTTTCTTCTAAGCTACCAGCAACAAATAAATGGTTGTAGAGCCCGGGCATATAGGAATTTAGCCTACAGATATCAACCGAGTGCATATAAATGTTTATGTTAAGCTAGAAGAATTATTGCTTCCGACAATCCGGGGATGCGTAGTCTACAGCTGAGAACTTAGTAATACAAAATTGTTCGTTATAGACCGTAAAAACTGTAGTATAGCTAATAGCCCCACGTTATGAAACCGCACCTGTTGTGTACAAAGTGTGCATGCTTAGTGTATAGCTGGACTAAGTCCGTATGCAGAAGGGCCGATACGACTCCCATACAGGGTATACTTGGAACATCGGCCTCCGAGTCGAATGATAATAGCGAGTGGGACCCTCTGGTTTCGTAGCTCTTTCGGGTTGGGTGTGGGTTGTGCTATCCTTTCAACTCCCAGATGCATAATTATATTAAGGATCCCTACTAAAACTAAAAGTAGAGCTCAACTCCCAACACTAAAATACCTATAAACAAAACGGGCCAAACTCTAAATATTCAAATTTACAAAAAGTAATGTAGCTTTTATATGATTGAAGTCGCAACTATTGGCGTGGTCTATGATGTTAATTGACACACGCGTTCTTTACCCAACCCGACCTATGACCTTCAAAGAACAGTTGTTTGAAGATCCCCAGAAGAACAAATTGCTACTTCAAGTGCCCATGTCTCCAGGAATTATTAAACTTACTTCTCCATATTAATATACTTCATTATTTATTCAGAAATTACTCAAATATATACTCATCATTATGCTATCTCTTAGCCACTAATTTCCTAACTGAAATTTATTTCAATAGTGTAAATCAACTTTTATATTCTTCAATGTTCTAAGCTTTAAAAAAACAAGTGCGCGGATATTTTTGATTCAGCAATTATCGTTGCTGATCATAATTATGTTTAACTTAATTCTCTTTATGTAACATAACCAAAAGCTCAAAACTCATCATATGGATATTTGCTCAAAGCCGTACAACAACAATAGGCGATCAACCAATAGCTAGAATTTTAATATAGAATATATATATATGTGAAATATATAATATTTAAGTGAGTTAGTGCATATTGAATTCTAAACTTATGTTTTTTTCCAGGCTTATGATGTTACTTTACTTTATGCTCACTTAAGAAAAAAACGGAATTTCATTTATTTATTAAACAGCTCAAAATAGCTAGATTAAATAGATGGATTTTTATTTTGTTATATTTTCAACACTGTGAACGGTCGTGTCGTGCTTGCACTAAGTTCCAGCTAATCAAGTTTCGTTTGTTACCTCTGCTCTGTGCTAAAAATTAGCACATATTGACCAGTTTGGGCGCCGCGTTATAACGGTGCCGGCAAAGACTTGCGAATAAAGATAAGAAAGTAGCGCGCAAGAACTACGAACACTGCCCTCTGGGCATTACATTACCCCTCAGCCTGCACGCAGCCGCACAAGAGGGGTAATAAATTCTTGCTTATCAGCAAGTTTTTTTTTGTTTTTGTTCTGTTTTGTCTTGTTTGTGCGCGAAAGCAAGATCAAAGCACGCATAAAGTGTAACTATCCAATTTTATTATTTGAGTGATTAAATATTAACAATTGGCTATGAATGACAAACAAGTACCTGACTCTCGGCCTACTGTGGTTCTGAACAATCTGCTAGACTATCAGAAAATGAAGGAATCGGCTGGTCTAACACCTTCTGAATTTAGATCACAACTGATGGACGATTTTGCCTCACATGGCATCTCACGTACTGCATCTGGTTATGTACACGAAGCCACTATCGTTCCCACTACATCTGCAGCTACATTCTCGGTAGCTTCAACTTCAGCCGCATGTTACGTGACTACTTGTTCATCTGGAGGAGTTTATTCATATGGCAACCAGCCAATAGTGGTCAGCGGCACAAGCCAACTAACTGGATCAACGAAACAGCAGCTACCAGGAGCCTGTCGCTCACTACCACAACCTGATAAAATCGTTAACATGCCTGTGTTCCAGCCGGCAGATGTCCCCTGGCAGAAAGTTCCGCCAAAAAAAGAAGATCACTTGATGCACCTAAAACTGCGAATAAAAGACCTACGTTACATGCAAAAAACCGTTTTGAAGCTCTTGCAAATCTAGATCTTAGTCAAGCAGACGTTGATCTCGACATGGACGTTCCCCTGGACGAAGTCGACATAGATGGAGAGACACAGACTCAAGTACCAACGGAAAAAAAACCGCCGAAGCCTAGCCAAATCACAGTACTGGCCATCAGTGATGTACCAGCCCTGGAGAGGCTTCTCAATTCAGCGGTTACTGCTGACTCATACGAATTTAAGGCTGCTCGTAATGGCAATTTACGCATATACGCTCGTGACTCTGATGCCCACAGAGCCATCACAAAAAAGCTTTCGGAAGTAAACCTCCAATATACGCACTTCTGCCTACCTGAGGACAGAGCTTTTAGAGTGGTGGTATGCAACTTGGCTGCATCCACCCCCATCGATCAAATTAAAACTGCATTCACCTCTCAAGGGCACTCTGTAGTGAATATGTACAATCCGAAGTCAAAATCACTGGTTGAGGACCCCTCCGAAACTGCTCCATCCAAAGCCCCAGGCCAGAATGTTTGGTTTATAGATCTCAAAAAGGCCCACAATAATCGGGAGGCTCTAAAGGTCAATAAAGTCGGTCGGCAAAGAGTTAGAGTGGAGATGCCGAGAAAGAAGATTGACATGCGCCAATGTTACCGCTGCTTTGGATTTGACCATACCAGGAACTATTGCACCAAGGAGCCCAGATGCGGTAGATGCAGCAAGCCTCACTGGACTGCTTCTAGCCTATGCCAGGCAAAGACTTATGATGACCTGGTGTGCGTCAATTGTAATGGAAACCACGAAGCAACTAATAAGAGCTGCAGAGTATACGTCCAACGGCTCAAAAACCGTAAGTCCGGAGTCAATACTGGTCCCGTGATGCGTGAAGGCCACGCTCAGCCCACGCGTATTATCAAGCAGCAGGTAATCCCAACCTCAATTGTGCGTCAGGGCCTGACGTACGCAGAGGCGTCAATTTTGGGGCAGCCGGGCATAAGACATGATAGGAATAGATCACAACAGCAAGCTGAGGGTACTGACCTACTCCATCAACGTGTGGCAAATCTAAAACAAACACAGCATTATGATCATACAGCTCTTGATGGCGCACTAGTACAAATGATAAATACCTTGCAGCAGACCATTGCGGGTCTCGAGAAAACCATCGCTAGGCTGTTGGATGAGATCAAGGAACTCAGAGGTTCCAAGCCGGAGAAGCAGCACAAATAATGGCTACTGTGCTGCGCCTCGGTACGTGGAACGCTCGTAGTATTATCCCAAATACTAATGAGCTTAAGGTGTTTATGATCAAGCACGACATCGACATCATGCTTATCTCTGAGACCTTCTTACACGATGGTTCCCACTTCAACATGGCAGGTTACACATGTTATCGAGCAGATCACCCTGGAGGGCGCCCTAGAGGCGGAGCATGTGTGCTAATCAGGCAGGGATTAGTGCACTATCACCAACAACCAATCATGACTAATCACGTACAGTTGGCAACCGTAATAATTTCAACTAATTTAGGTGAAATCGCTGTGGCTGCTGCGTACCTTCCACCAGGTTTGCCTTGGAGTACCCCTGAGTTTGGCAGTCTACTTGATCAGCTCGGTCACAAATTTATCGTCGGTGGCGACTTCAACGCAAAACATCGACTCTGGGGCAGTTTGACGACAAACGCTAGAGGCACTGCGCTTCATGGCTGTCTTACCAGCAGTGCAACACAAGTGCTAGCCACTGGCAGACCCACTTACTACCCGTATAACAGGAGGGATACGCCCACGTGCATTGATTTCTACATGTACAAGGGTATAGCCAACAGTCTGCTCTCGGTACGAGAAGAGTATGAACTTTCATCGGATCATTTGCCCTTGGTTGCTTCTTTATCAATGTCGCCTCAGCGAACTACCCCAATAACGAGGCTTGTTTCTCCTGGTGCCAACATAAGACTCTTCCAAGACGTGATGAAGAATGCTTTTAATCTCAACACGGAAATAAACACGCCAGAAGATATCGACAAAGCTGTCGAAACTTTCATAAGCAGGGCTAAGAGCGCTGCTCTTATTGCTGCCCCAGCTGGTGCAACTCACTGTAGAGACGGACACAGCAACCTCACTCTCTCTCCGGAAGCAATAGGCCTTCTAACGCTCAAGAAGCGCCTCAGACGCGAGTTCATCAGAACCAATGACCCGGCGATCGATAGACTGTATAGAAGGATTTCTAACAGGGTAAAAAAGGTATTAGCCACACTAAAAAGAGAAGCCACAGACGCCTTCCTGGAGAAAGCTACTCCCGATGAAAGTTCTACGTTTGCGCTCTGGAAACTTACGAGGAGGTTCAAAAGGCAAGTTTCACCGAAATTCCCAGTCCGAAATCCAGATGGCTCTTGGGCAAGATCCCCCCGGGAAAGAGCCGAAGCGTTCGCGAATAATCTGGAAGAAAGATTCCAGCCGTTTGAGACATCGTCGCCAAGAAGAGTACAGCTAGTAACCGAATCTCTGGAAGCTCCGTTGCAGATGGCCCTCCCTGTAGCTCCTATCACCCTTACTGAAGTGGAAAAGGAAATCAAAAAGCTTCGCAACAACAAGGCTCCAGGCGAGGACCAGTTTGATAATCGCTCTATCAAGCTGCTCCCTCGCAGAGCTTTGCTATTCCTCGTATTGATTCTCAACTCCGCTCTTCGACTCGGACACTTCCCAGGCGCCTGGAAGAAGGCCAACATTATCATGCTACACAAAAGTGGGAAGCCAGCAGATGAGCTGGATTCGTACCGTCCAATAAGCCTACTGCCAGCATTTGGCAAAATATTGGAGAGGTGCATTTTAAGAAGGATTCTTGAAACCAGCGCGGTCAAAAAGGCAATGCCAAAATTTCAGTTCGGCTTTAGGCTCAGGCACGGCACGCCCGAGCAACTACACCGAGTTGTAAACTTTATTCTGGAGGGATTCCACGGAAAGGAGTATGTTGTCGGAGCGTATCTGGATATCCAGCAGGCATTTGATAGAGTGTGGCATGCAGGACTCTTGCATAAACTTAAAGATCTACTTAATCCACAGCTCTATCTTATTGTTAAAAGCTTTCTTCACGAACGATCTTTTAAAGTTGTTCAGGACGGGGTGTCCTCTCATGCAAAGACGGTCAGAGCTGGTGTACCTCAGGGTAGCGTGTTAGGGCCAACCCTTTACAGCCTGTATACGCACGATATGCCTTCAGCTGACAACATGCCGATCTCGGACCAGAGCAATCTGCTTGTCGCCACCTTTGCTGATGACACTGCGGTACTGGCCAGAGACAGTTGCGTCTTCACCGCTACAGATCTCATCCAGATCTATTTAAAAAAATTCGAGAACTGGGCCTGCAGATGGAATATTGCCATAAACACTGATAAGTGTGTACAAGTCACATACACTCTCAGAGCGCAAACCTCTCCTGGGGTATTTTTACATGGTCAACTGTTAGAGCAGAAGGAAGCTCACAAATATCTTGGAGTCACTCTGGACAAGCGACTAAACTTCCAGCGCCATATAAATGATGTAGTTAAGCGTCTGAAGACAAAGGCGAGCAGTTTGGCTTGGCTTCTTAATGCCAGGAATAAACTGTCAGTAACCAACAAGACGCTCATTTACAAAGTCATTCTGGCACCCATTTGGAGATATGGTATTCAGGTATACGGCATAGCGGCTAAGTCGAACCTTAATAAAATACGTGTTGTGCAGTCCCAATTCTTGCGCAGAATTTCTGGTGCGGCATGGTACATACGCAACAGCGATATCCACAAAGAACTCCATGTACCGAGGATCGGAGATGTAATCAATCGCCAAGCTTCTGCATATCTAGACAAACTAGCACATCACCCTAACCAGCTGGCGCAAAGGCTCCTAAGAAGCAGACGTATACACGGAGTAAGAATGAGAAGGAGGCTCAAGAGAGTCCACCCAACCGACCTGTCCCACAGAACCCTTTAATCTTCCCCTTTTGCCATCCAGTTACCCTATCATCTAGGTTTAAGTATATACATATATACATGTTGTTGAAAATTAAATATCCTATAGTATAAGTTGTTAAAATTAGTAACAGTAAGCTATATATTTTTGTAAAGTAATAAACAAAACATGATAAAAAAAAAAAAAAAAAGTTATATTTTCAAATGCATAATAGATAAAGAAAAAATGTTTTATTGTGTTAAAAGAAAAATACTTGTTTATATTGACAAAATAGTGCAAACTTGGCGGCAGCCACCAACGCACAAAAAAACAGACATATGAACGATATTAATATGCCCATCTGTGGTACATTACGTTAATGTAAACAAAGAACATGTGCTAATAAAGAATGGGCTGTTTAACATACAGACATCTCCAACGGTGAAAGGCCTTCCAACGATGTTATGGTCCATATCTTTATTTGCTTAAATGTTCATAATTCTTTAAGTCTCTTTCAACACTTCATTCACTTTTTATTTTACTTTTATAATTTTAATACATTTGCTGGTTATTGAGAATTTTGTTGTTGTTGTTTGTCGTTGTAAGCTTTTAATTTTTCAACGCACTTTATCGAACTGAGCTTTTGACTCGAGCTTTAGATTTGGTTATCTTTGCACACTGTGCTCGACCTACACAAAATGCACACGAAAAAATTACAAACTACATTTGCCGAAATTATTGTGTCCGCCACATTATAGGACCTTCTGCATAAGGCTACCTGACTGACAATCTATATTAAATTACACTTAGGCTGGTTTTTTAGGTTTGCGTTGTCCTATTCACTACACTTCCAATGAGGTTAGCCACATGCGGCCGCTAGAGTCTGCTGAGCTCTAACTGGACTGCTGCTACATGGATCCTCCGTCTGGATCCGTGGAATCTGCTCCCAAAACCGAAAATGGCACAATGGCAATGGCACCAATGGAGCGAATGCTCCAATGCGGGGTATGATACGGGTCTGCGACCTGGATGTGGGTGGTACGGCACACTTCTATTGTGGCTTTTCCACTGCACAACTCCAATTTAGTTGATGTATTGGCTAGATGGCCGATTCCAACAGATTAAAATTTTCCCGTAGCGTCTTTGCTGTGAGCGAAGTCTGCCAACAGGCTTTACGCTATTCCCGTACCGTATACAAACGATTCGGGTTGTTGCGGGACACAATGTAAATTTCCGTTTTCTATTTATTTTACCGGATGTGTTGGCCCGTCACACCACGTGCAATTTTCCAAATTTTATTTATCTATTTTAATTTTTTTTTTCAGCCACGCAATATCAGCAAAGAGACCAGCTTTTTAATGATAATTATGTCGCAAACGATATGCGATGTAAACCGTTAAAATTCAAGTAAACAAGGCAAAGTATACACATTCTTAATCAGCATGACATATGGAATCAACAATGTCCGTCTGTCCGACTGTCCGTCCGTCTGTTTTAACACAAAGATCTCAGAAGTCTTAAAAGCTACAAAGCGGACATTTTTACCAGATGTTTTCTTTGTCTGCAGTCTGGTTAAGTTCGAGTTTTATCCAGATCGGACAATTAAATCATATAGCTCCCATATATCCGATTGTTCCGGAATGAACACTTACGAGCATAAAATTTATGTTTTTCCTCCAAATCAATAAAAAATCGGGTTGTATCAAATTGAATAAACCCCACGTCCACTGGCCTGATCTGATCAAGATCGGACAATTATATCATATAGCTACCATATAACCGATTGTTTCAGAATGAACACGTAGGAGCATTTGTATCCCTTGTATCCACTCCATCCAGATTTGTTCTAAATCGGTTATATATCTACAATGTAAATGGTATACAAGCTTCGACAAGCCGAAGCTAGCTTTCCTTTCTTGTTAATGAATCATTTTTTATTTAACTGATTAGTTCTTAAGCTATATAATTTTGAATTAAAAAAATTATGATTTTGTGTGCGGTATTTCTTAAGACACTTCTATATTTGAAATTCAAAGATAGTTCGAAAGCAATTTCTAGAGTATTCCAAAGTCACATATTTAAAGAGCCGCATTAATTTGCATCGTTTGACATATAAATCATTAATATCGATGGACAGATTTCGAAATTATATAATTTTAAAGCTAGATACATTTTTATCAATATTGATAATTTCTTTGCGGAATGTTTTACGAAATTCTGCATTTAAAGTCAAGCTTTAGGCAATAGGTGAATTGGAAACGATCAGAAATGATATATGCCAACAAATGTTTACTAAAAAATTGTATCATTGGTTTTCAAGTATGTATTTGGTGATATACTTGGTATTTTAAAATGGGTTATGTATTGTATATTTTTGCTTTCGGTATTAGAATCAGTTTTACGTATGAGGAGGACTGACACGTAATCGCCCATCATGTTGTGATTCTACAAACCTTGTTAGCATCGATTCATTTGCTGATGAAATCGTTCTCCGTGTTCATCACTGAGCTCAATTAGGTTGGGCGGAAAGAAGTCCAAGTGAAAATGCAGGAAATGGACTTTTAGTGACATATTTGCTAGAACTTTTTCATAAAATTTTTATCAAATGCTTAACGATTTCAATATAATTCCAATTTCTGATGTTGTCCAAACAGTGAGCGGTGACTTGTTGAAATCAGTTCCCGGCATTTAGTCTGATGTCAAAATGGAGTACAAAATTTCATATATCCTAAAGTCTTTTGAATCTATGGACCATCGAATGTCTTCCTTAATTTTTGCCATTGAAAGATGTGGGAAATCCTTTTACTCTACTGTTTCAATGATATTGATCAAGACAAGCTTAATGTACAACGGTGGCAATATATGAGGTCATCCGCGTTCACTAAAGGCTTTCCTAAAGTTTGTGCTTCTCCTTTTGGGCAGTCGTTTTTTGAGTATTGCTCATGACGAGCGCGACTGTTGCAGAGGCAGAGAATGCAGCAATGCCTCTCATAACAACCCTGATATTATGCCTACAATTTTCAAGTCGCAGCAGAAGTTCTATCGAGTGGACCTGGATAGCGGCTAACACATATGATTTGTTCATCTTCTTTTGCTCCTTAGCTTACTTTGTTCTCTCTTATGTGTGTAAGACTTTTATGAGTGAATTTGAAAATGTGACATCGGGCAGGCTTACTAAACCACTAACATCTCAACCTTCTCTCCATCTTTACTAATGATTTACAAGTCAATCAATGCCCAATTAATGCGGCTATCTAAATATATGACTTTGGAATACTATACAACTTTTTCGAGTTTTCCCCGGAATTTCAAATTATAAAATCGAAAAAAATAGCGGTATTCATAATTTTTTTAATTCAAAATTATATAGCTTAAAAACTAATGATTTAAACAAAAAATGATTTAAATGTGATAAATAAATATATAAACGAAGCAAAGTTTTTTTTTTTAAATCGGTTGTGACATTCTTGAGTAATGGTCAAAATTGCAAGGTAACCTCTGAAAAAATGCAACCTTGGGCAGACTTCCAAAATTGTAATATCTCAGCTGTTTCTACAAAAATGGAAAAAAAATGTATCACAAACAAAAAATTGTGCAAATTACATAGCTGCGAAACTAATGACGAATATATATATAAATTAGTTTTCAAACGCCTTAAACTCTTTTAAAATACCAGATTTTGTTGCTTGAAAATGGCTCAATTAACAACAAATTGCATCTTAGTACCAATAAGTAGTTCAAAGGGAGTCGTGTGGGCACTCCTACAGTAAGTGGAATTTAATAGCTTATCAACGAACTTATACCATTTACTTAGATCATCGCTCGAAAGCTTGGACAGAACTGATATAACTGTTGCGTTGAGCCTCACAACTTATCCATTTGCCCTGGGTAGTCTGGTCGTAACAGCATGATGTGAAATCGTCTATTAAGGATTTGCAAGGATTTGTTTATACTGCTTGTGTGCCGATTCCATGAGACCCAGGAAATCGATATACAACGTCCTTTGCACTGCAGATGTAATTCGCTTTCTTTCTTACAATGTTAGCTGTTGGAGACTACATGGTAGGCAGCAACTGATTTAATGTAGTACTCCTTCGTTATGACTTCCTTCGTTTTCTTGACACAAAAATTACCTTACTCGTGTGCTTGCTTTATGATTTCGCGTTGTAATGTTAGAGGCACTATTATTAGCTCATTTTCGTTTACTAAGCCAGATTTCATAGTTGTTGTGCAATCTTTTCACCGTGATTGCTTTCAATTCGTCATCTTGTGTTTGTACATACTTGAGTTTCCTGTGTGGACTTCTGTCGGTTATTATCATGATGGGATTACGGTAGTCAAATTCTTCTAAGATTAACATCCAGCGGTTCACTTTAGTGCACAAGTCTCTTTTCTCTCTGGTTTTTGCGAATGCATTACAATCGGTGACTAATTTAAAGTGCTTCGACTACTGCTAAAGTTTCCCCTTCGTAGCTTGTGAATTTCCGTTGTCCATCTGTCATTTTCTTGCTCATATAATAGCCTATATGAAAATTTCCAACTTCTGGTGACTTTTGAATTAGGACTGCTCCAAAATTGTGTAGTACCGTTTTGTGTTCTTGATGAAAAACTTTCAGTACAGGCTTTCGGCTATCAAATTCTTCAGATGGGTGATGCCAGCTATTTCTTTTTCGGTAAGGATCAACTTGGCATCGTGTTTCAAAAAACTTTTAAGGGGCTTGTGCGTCGCAAAATTAGTTACAGCTTGCATCTTCTCTTTGGGTAAACTTATTTTATGGTTTTGAAAGACGTAACATAGGAATTCAATTTTCTCCTTAAAAAACAAGCATTTATTTAAGTTGACTTCTATGAAATTTGATACGATCTTTTTTCGGATTTGGCAGGAATTATTTGGTCGTCAACGTAACGTTTGTCAAGCCAAATGGTACTTTACGGAACTGATATTGGCCATTGTGTGTGACAAAGAAGGTGTATGTTCGTTGCATATTGAAGTCTATCCAACTAATCTTTTATCAAGGGCAAGGGAAAATAAATGCATAATCATTGGATACTATCTTGTTTCTTTACATTGTCAATATTTACTTCACAATTGTTTTCAACGTCTATTTTCATTAGCGCGCCTATTTCGGTATCAGTTTCAGTTTTATACGATTTTTGTATTGTTATATCGTCACAATTTATTTTGATTTCAGCTTGCTTACAAAACTCTTCACCTTATGTAATTTCGACATCTAACAGCATTGATCTACTACTAAAATGTTTGATTCGAAATTTTCTCCATCAGTTTTGAATGTTTGCTTAAATGAACCTAAAGGCTTAACTTTGTTTCGTTTTTCAAAACCAACTAAAAATATATATACTTCACTCAATGTTGGTGTTTTAAGTGTATATATGTTTTTTCTGTTATAATATTATATTTATTTAAAGTAGCGATCAAAACTATAACATTTCTGTCAGATATATTTACTTCTTTACACATGGACTTTTTAACTAATGATATTACATGCGTGTTACTTGCGCTCTCGTTTAAATCACTTTTCTTGAATAAGCACTCTCTAGCAATATGCCCGAAATTGTTACAAGTAAACTACTTTTTGCCTTTCGATTTATTTTCACATTTATCTCATAGAGCATACATGGCTTCATTTTATAACACTTTAATTTTTTATTTGGAGTGTTATCAATCTTAGTAGATACATCTTTGTTTATATTTTCGTTTTTACTTACATTGCTTAAATTTTCACGAATTTTTTTCGTAACGCTTTAGCTTTTCTTTAAAGTCTTTTAAGGCCTTTACGTTATAAAAAATTGATATGTAAATCATTAATTCCATCTGTTACATACTGGATTAATACACTGTTCAAAATTTTCACGAAAAGCTCTTTCTTTAATTTTTAATAAGTATTCTTGAGCACATTCTTTTTTATTTTTCTTTCAGCCATTAATGTAATTGGTTTGAAATTCAGCGATCAGAGACTTCTTCAATAAATTCCAACTCGTAGACCTCTAAGTGATCTCTTTGCGAAAATAAACTTTTGTAAATCATCACAGTACATTATTGTAGCCATCTCTTCAAAGTCACTAACCCATGTTCCACCTTCGGCATTTTCGCAACATAACTGTTATCAGTTTCATTTTGATTATCTGTGGAAGCAAATTGAAATGTACCCCTGCTTTTCAGACTGTTAGCACCATCGTCGTTTGCGCCATCTTGTCTTCATCATTGTGTACACTAAAATTTGCTTCCTTTAACAAACTGTTCTTTTGAAGATTAATAAAAATTTGTTGCGTTATGACAACGTGATTTTTTTACAAAAATAATATGCTAAATCGTTGACAGAAAAAATCTCTGCTACATATGCATTTTTGTCATTGTACTGGTCGTCAATAACGTCAAAACCTTTAAATTCTCGTATTTATATCACCACTATACTCGAATACAAAGTTTTACACCAAAATAATATTTTCTTTCTTTTCATATTTAAGAGCATCGTTTATTTTTGTAAAATCGCTTAACTGCGCCAAACTTTCATCGTTTTTGTTTTATATTACCTCGTAAATTTTTATATGCGTTAAGGCGATGCGTCTATTCCGGCTATTTTTTAGCAAGTTAACAAAAGTTAACTGAGTAAGCCACTGGATGGGGCGAACACTGCATTATTGTCAATTAAGCAGTTTCGTCTTGCCGCTCACACTTTTGCTGGTTAGCGACGGGCGTCGTTGTCGACAGCGGAGAGCTTATATTTAAAAAGTTTAGGGTACCTAAGTTTAGTCTTTAGTGGTTCGTCGAAAGGCAGAGACGCCTAACGTTCTGTCATATGTCGTTATTTACACACACACACTTAGCCTAAGTATTTATGTATGCATTCGTTTTTCTTGAAATGTTTTATTTAGCTTCACGTTACACTTATTGTTAATATGAGCTGATGCAATAGTACATTCACATTACACTTGGTTTGGTGGAGCCCCCATGTTTGTGAGAATTGGCACTGGTTAAATGCCAAGTCTCGGCTTTGTCTATTTCATTTAGTGTTTATTTAAAAAGATTACAAGTTAAGATATGTAGAATATTAAATAGGACTGATAATTGAATAAAAATCCATTTCGTCGCCGCGTCGTTTTTAACTTTGCCATGAAAGTCGTCTCGTAGCGCAGCACGTCTGAACTCTAGTAAACATCCTTTAATACTAATCCCTTCCTTCTTGTGCCGTCCGTTTCATCAACCTCTTGACGTCTATTGCGCTGATCACGCCATCTGTAGTCATCTGTGGTGAACTAATCTAACAGAGTTGCCATATCTATATATATACATATTAGATAATTCCTTCTGCTGATCTATGTTTGTCGTTGTGCTAGTGATTTTAAATGTGTTTTTTTTGCTTGACAAACCACCAGTTTTTGTTATATTCTGTTTTTCTTGAGCGGCGGTAGAACGTAGATAAAATCTATCTATAAAATGTATGCATATGTAGGTCGAAAAAGATATCGATATATACATGTATCGATAACTCAAGATATCAATCTACGTATATCGAAAATTCAATTGATCGATATACGTAGATCGATAACTTAAGACATCGATGTACATATATTTATAATTCAAGATCTCAGTATACATATATCGAAAAGTCAATTTGTCAATATTTATATATCGATAACTAAATATATCGATATACATCTACCGATAACTCAGTTTATAGGTAGCAATTCAAATTTAATTTTATATCGATAGTTGGCCAATCTGGCAGCCGTGTCATAGCTATTAAAAATCATTGCATTATATGTAAGCTTTTCATTAATAGAACACTCTTAGATAAGCAGGCAATATGAACGCGTGTCAATGCTGAATACACCACATAAAATGGCGACGAGGATAAGAAACAAACTATGTATAAATATACAAAACTAACAACAAACACTTAAGAAGTCTGTATAATATACAAGAGTGAAACATATGTGTATAATAAAATATATAGAAATGGCAACAAAACATCAAATTCATACAAAAGGTTCCTTAAGATTTATCTACAACTATTATCCGATCTTAATGAAATTTGACAAATCGATAGATTATGTGCTTAAACATATATAAGCCGAGTTTCAAATAAATGTGTCAAAAATGGGGGGAGGGGCAGGTTTTTTTTAAACAAACTTGATCTGCCGAACACTAAGGGAGCCTACATAGCTTTAGCTCTTATAGTCTCTGAGATCTAGGTGTTCATACAGACACATCTAGATCGAATCGGCTGTTAACGCTGATCTAGAATATATATACTTTATGAGGTCGGAAACGCTTCCTTTTGCCTGTTACATACATGCATTTGCATTAATACAATATACTCGTTTTACTCTACTAGAGTAAGAGCATAAACACGATTCAACAATGGCGACCAGCGCATCAGCTATGTTTTATCAAACAATTGGAATATGGAATGAAAAATTGAAAAAACATTTTGCTGAATTTAATGTAATTAAACTAATTAAAAATCAGCTTTGCTGAAGTCAATTGGTTCCGCATCCTTCAGCGGATTGCACAGTCTTTGTAGCCCAATCACACCAATATTAAAGACATATAAAGATATCTGCAACATTGCCAACGCACACTACACACCACCGACAATTATCTTTCGTGAGCGTAAGAAATTTCGTTTGTGTACCAAAGAGGAAGGAGTCACAATAGCACAATAGTTTGCTCTTGTCAAACATCTGGCATTGACGTTAACATTGGCAGAAACACTCAAAAAGGCGAAATGGAAAAAAACATTTCAACGCAAAGCAGAAAAGAACGTCAATTTGGCGTACTCAAGACAAACAGAAACAACAACAACAAGCATAATAAAGCAGCGACGGCATCTATTTGTCGATTAAAATATAAAAAAAAAAATCCAAAAATTATGTTAATAACATTGATAGTGACTCTGAAACTAATTCTTTTGAGTTTTATACATACAACGTGGTTTCAACATCAGCCAATGGAGTTTATTCCTTATGTGTGAGCATTGATGGTTACCCGATTAAAGTTGCATGTGATTCCTGTAAATTGATTCCACTCTCATGTTATCAACGACCACTAAGTACATGTAATTTTTCGTATTTTGACTATAATGACAAGAAATTTAAGTAATTGGTGAGTACAAGGCAACAATAATGTATCGAGAACAAACAAGTAAGAACGCTATAGCCGATATTCCGACTATAAGATACTCGTACACAGCATTTACTTAATATTCGACACACTCAAAGTTATGCAACACTTTATGATATTTTTTTGGGGTAGGGTGCTCTCATACAAAGTGTTTTTTTTTACGTTTTTGTCTACAATTATAATCCGATCTTAACGAAACTCGACATATCGGTAGATAATGTGCATATGCACATTATTAAATTAAATGCGTTAAAATTTGTGGGAGATATAAGGTTTTTATTTATTTGCGGGGGGCGGGAGAGGCGTAGCAATATTTTAAAATAAACCTTATCTGAGAAGGGGAGTTTATATACCAAGTTTACTGACCCTAGCTCTTATAGTCCTCGTGATTTAGTTGTTTATATAGATAAGTTTTTTATCGGTTTGCCAGGGTGGTAAGGGGGCGCGGCAAAATTTTAAAACAAACTTGATCTGACGCCCCACAAGGGGGGTCTACATACCAAATTGGGTCTCTCTAGCTCTTACAGTATCCGAGATCTAGGTGTTCATACAGACGGACAGACGGGCATAGCTGGAGCGACTCGGCTGTTGATGCTAAACAAGAATATATATATTTTATGGGGTCGGAGACGCTTCCTTCTGCTGTTACATACATTTGCACGAATACAATATAATCGTTTACTCTACTAGAGCACAAGTATAAAAAGAGATATAGCCGTTGTGGCTGCCTTTACACAAAGTCCACCATTATTAGAGTATTTTTGAGAGCATTTTGAATTACAACAAATTAAAAATATTGATGTACATAGCCAGTATTCAGTCATTAATGATCAAATAAAGTCTAAGTTTTCAGATGTATTTAAAAGTGATTTAGGTATGTACAATGTTAGTAATGTTAAACTACAGCTTGAACAAAACGCAAGCATGGAAAGTAGAGTAGAAGATAAACGTCGTTTGCTTGTTAAAGAAGGAGTTTTAGAACATGTTGATAGTTCTGAATGGGGAGCACCTTCAGTACAAATATTAAAACCAAATGGCGACAAGAATTTGTCGTGACTATAAAGATACTTTAAACAGATTTATAGTCGTGTTAGTAGTGTTAAATACCCTTTACCCAGAATTGATGAGATTTTCACAAGTCTTGACGGCTAGATTTATGTAACGCTTACAATTGCACTTGGAGCACGCATATAGTTTAACTAAAAACATTAACATTTGGAAATAAAACAGCAACAGCGATATTTCAAAGAATTATAGAAAATGTATTTCAAGGAGTTCGAGGGGTTGTTGTTTATCAAGATCACATAGCTGTCACAAGTAGAAATCTCAAGGAACGCATTTTAAATTTGAAAATATTTCAAAGAATTATAGAACATTTATTTCAAGGATTTCGAGGGGTTGTTGTTTATCAAGATGACATAACTGTCTCAAGTAGAAATCTCAAGGAACACATTTTAAATTTGAAAATAGTTTCCAATAAGTTGAAATCAACTGGATATAAGTTTGTTTTGCTGACCATAAACCACTATTAGGATTTTTTGGGGAATTGAAAGGATTACCATTGATGACTTCCTCCCGTTTGCAGAGATGGGCAGTAATTCTGTAGAATATATAAAAGGCACAGCAAATATAGGGGATAGGTTATTAAGAATGCCTCAATGGAAGACAATTAATGATGTCGAGGAATATAATTATGTAAATTTTGTACAATCAGAGAACATATTAAAAATAGGTTTCAAAGAAATAGCACTGGAAACAAGATGTGATCTAGTCTAATCAAACTAAGTGAATCTATTAAATAGGGCTCTATATCGACTGTAAAAGGACTCGAATTTTCACCCTACGTTATTAAAGCATCTGAACATCTGAATATGAATGTATTTCATTGGGTTATAGCGGCCTTGTTCGTACTAAGCTACGAAAGCAAATTTTGAACAACTTTCATTCACCACATTTAGGAATAATTAAAACGAAAATGTTAGCTAGATTATATATTTGGTGGCCCTTATTAGATAAGGACATTGGAAAATTAATTAAAGAACGCATTCCTTGTCAAAAATTACAAGCAAGTTCTGAATTCATTAACTCCATGGAAACCAACAGGAAATGCTTGGAGTAGAATACACGTAGATTTTGGAAGTCCTATTAACAAATATAATTTACTAATTGTCATAATTGTGATAATTAAGAAATAACATAAACAAGCTACGACAATTATTTTGTCGATATGGATTAGTAGACATGTTAGTTAGCGACAATGGACCGACAGTGCACGTCAGCATAGTTTAAAACATATCACCGGGACATCCAGCTACAAACGGTTAAGCTGAAAATATTGTAAATACAATTAAACAGTCCATTTATGCAAGCATCAAGCACAACAAAAACCCTGAAATAATTTTTAGAAACTTGATTTTCCTTACTAAAATTACATTAGAAACATAATGCATCATTTAGAAAGATAGAAGCATTGCAAATTACTGCAGTATGACATTTGCCCAGGGACAAAAAGTTATGGTTAGAGATTATAAAGATCCTAATAAGGCGGGTTGGACTAAAAGAACCACAAAGGAGCAATTAGGCAATCGATCATATTGGTGTGTTCTCATAACAATCCCGAAATACATCCGAAAAAAATGCAGATCAAGATACGAACAAAAAAAGCGGAAAGAAATGAAACATTTGTAACACCAAACCTCGGCGTTGAAAGCAGTAGTTCTTCTAGTAACAATCAAACAATCAAGTAATCGAATCTACAGAGGCAAATAACGCTCCAACGGTAAGAGAGTTGGGACCACGTCAAAATGGAAAGGTAGTAACAAAAGGGTGGCTATGATTTATTTAAAAAAAAATGTTAGATTGTGATTACAATAATATAAATTTATATTTTTTAATATGTGTACGAAAAATATGTATTTACATGAAGTGAATTGAATTTAAAATTTAAATGTTAAAAGAACATGTATAATGTAAACACATACAATATAATGTATATACATTAACTTAATGAGAAGGGGCGTGATATCAATTCAAAGTTGATATTATATCCACAGTTGGCCAATCTGGCAACGTTGTCATAGCTATTGAATATCATTATATTATATATATGCTCATCACTAATAAAACAGCCGCTGGTGTTGGCGCTGGCGTCTAAGGCTCAAACCTTTGACGTCAGGAGATCAGCAGCAGTCGCGGGTTCGAATCCCGCGCATGGGCTGGGTGTTCCGTGTTGTATATATATATGTTTGTGCTGTGTTTGTTTGTGCTCGTCCTCGTCCCTGTCAATTGTGTGTACCCCACCACCTCACCACCTCGCCTACTTTCACCCCTCCTCAACAACTTGACACAAGTTAATGTACTTTAATTGCCAATGTAAAAACGCCATACAATATACTGATTGTCCACATAACAGGACAGATTGTATATAAAGAAAATGATATAAATTTTTAAAAAAAAAAAAAAAAAAAACTAATAAAACAATCTTAACTAAGCAGTCGACATGAACGCGTGTCAATGGTGAAACCACAACAATATATATACATATATCGAGAACTCAACTTATCGATATATATTTATCGATAACTCAAGTTACCGATGCACATATATCGAAAACTCGATTTATCCACGCACATATGTCGATATAAATATATCGATGATTCAATACATCGATGGACATGTTAAGATAACATACTATATCGAAATAGATATATCGAAAAGTGAACCAAACCACTGCAAAGCTCGACTTTTCATGAGAATCGGTCTAATGGGTGCATATACGACGAATTTTCAATATCGCCTATTTGAGAGTCGGTGCCTTGAATATTTTTCCATAACGATATATAGTGGTTGACATTCCCATAGGCGATATACTATACTGTAAAATTTCATTGCAATCGGTCCAATAGGTGCAAAGATATGACGAATTTGTATTATCGCCTATATGAGTTGGCGGTGCCTCGCCCATTTTTTCTTTACCTTCCCCTAGTCTGTATTAGTATACAGTATACAGACGTACAGACAAGCAGATAGACAAACAAACATACATTCATTTTAATACCACTCACAAAATGGTATAATAACTTTGTCAGGAAGTTTGCAACGCACAGAGAGAAGCGTTTCCGACCATATAAAGCATATATATTTTTGATGAGCATGACAAGGGGAATCCTAAGTGTTCAATCCTGAACAATCAGTTATATGGAGGCTTTATAAAATAGTTGTCTTGAAACACGTTTGGTGACCAAATCATATTCACGTCGGGCAACTATATAATATAGCCCCCATGAACACAAACTGTTTGTTTTTCAACTAAATCGAACACAACTTGGTTTGTTTTCATTTTAGTAGGCCCCACCACCATTGAGATCATATTCAGATCGGGCAACTATATAAAATAGCCATCCCCATAAAACTGACAATTCGGAATGAACACAAACTGTTTCTTTTTCATCCAAATCGAAAAAAATTGGTTTGTATTCATTTTAGTAGGCCCCACCACTGTTAACTAAATTGTATTCAGATTAGGCAACTCATATGCCCCCATAGTACCGATTTTTTCTAAATGACCAATGATCCAAATTTTGGTTTGTATGACACGTCTGTTGACAAAATGATTTTTAGATCGAAGGCGTATGCGAGTTGCATGCGTCCTAATCCGCTCGAGAGTTACTGTCCCCAGCCAGTACAGCGGCTGCCTAGTGTGGACGCTTTAATGGGGATAGGCCCTCCGGCCAATCTAGAGAATAAGGATAGCACAGAAATTTATGGTCTTTCGTTTGGACAAGCTTCAAAAATTGCTACCTCTGTAAAACTTTTTGACTATTTCCGAAGCTCATTTATCCTTTTTCGAAGATCAGTCTTGTCGTTGGCGATACCATCCTGACCCAGTAAGAAGTCCTCTTGATGTATCATTCCTCTTGATGCATAATCGGCGATGTAGCATTGAGTTCGGATGGTAGATTAGTCGATTGTTATATTTACAATTATAGCTTCGTTGATCATACGTACTCCGGTACATATACCTTTAAGTTGCAATTAGCATCTGACCCGTTCGGCGTTGATACGCTTGGTGGCCTAGTCTCGAACAATACTACATTGGCTATCAGTGTCGATAAAGCCTGTGCATGGTTGCGATTGTACAGTGGTGATTCGTGTGAAATATTTATCTCGCTCTTCAGCTGATATACCTCGTTATTTCGATTCGTTCTTGCAATCGCCATTATCTCGAAGTATTTTTTGCATGTTGTACAGCGATGACGAGTTTGAAGCTGTGGACAATTGCTAGGCTTATTGCAGTTGTAACAAGTTTTCGGTTTACTTGATTTTACATTGTCGTCCGGCTGTTTTCGGCTCATCTTACTTTACATAAGTCTCGGACTTTACATCATATATCCTATTAGGATATACAAAGTGGTTTTCGATGATATCTCTTATTTGCTTCATAGTTGAGAAAGTCGTTAGATCCATGCTTTGATGTAGCTTACGATGTTTAAATCCTGCGGCATTCGCCACGAATGATGGAAGCTTTACTTAGCTTGTAGCGATTTCATAAGGCAGTCACACGGAAACGCTAATCCTTTATAGCGTCTTTTGGGCGTCGTACGGCGTTCTGCATAGCGTAATGGATTTCAGTCTCAGCTGGTGATGAGCAAGACTCGTTCCGTATCGCGTTAGCAAAGCCTAAAGCGTGCTAAGTTGGTGATGCATGTAGCCACAGGCATCGGTGTAAATGGTAGACTTTGCGATTTCTTCAACGGAAGAGCAACTTATTCTGACGTTTGGATCATGGGCATTGCTCACGTTTTCTTCCTGATCTTCACGGGGCTAATGCGTTGATTACGCAGCTGGAGCCATCATTTCTGTTTAATTTCTGCCGTATCCGCCGGTTCGCTATTATCTATGGATCGTGACATATCGATTTCGCCGGATTTTTCGTAGTCCTTTAAACGTTGTATTAGTTGCTTTCGTATTCCAGTTGTAGCCAACTACCGTTCAAGTAACAGGCTCTTTAGCAGATCTACTTTTATTTTGTTAGTTTTCACCATTTTTATGCGCTGCTAGTGTTTCATTAGCGTATTCATACCATACGTCCGTTAACTAAATTTGGTCAGCGTTCCGTTTGTTCCGGAATGAACACTTAGGAACATAATTTTCTGTTTTTCATCCATATCAAAACAAATTCGTCTTGTATCCCTTGCAGGCACGACCACCCTCCAGATTTCATCTAAATCGGTTATATATTTACAATGTGAATGGTATATAAGCTTCATAAAGTCGAAACCAGCCTTCCTTTCTCAATTTCGTTGCGTTTTTTCGGTCGCGATTTGTTCGCGATATTGTGGCGTTTTCCTTTTACGTTTTATACAGGCGGCTATGCAACCCGTTAGCTGTTTAGTTTCTTGCCTTCAGTTTGCGTATATATACGTTGCTTTGTTTATGTTGTACGCGCGAGTATACATGCGTGCGAAAGAGATCGATATGGTGAGACTCCTCGTTCGTAGGTATTTCACCACAACGCGTATATATGTAATTCTATCATTTTTTAATTGTCAGTGTCGCCTGCGGTATGACTCGTGCAAAATTATTACAATTCACAGTTGTATGACTCATAAAACTTTCTGGTTAGAGCAATATATGTCGTTGATTAAGTTCAAATTTGTTTATTTACGATGATCATATATGGGCTATAAGATATAAAGTTGATTAAACACTATTATTATACATTTTGTGTGACAGTCATGTCCATAGACAAACTGATAGACCGTCAACTCTGCTATTCAAGTGCTCTTCGACATTCCGTGGGCACTTTGCCTCTCTTAAAACGTTTATAGGAGACAGAACCATTGGTGTTTCAATAAGTGTGAAGAAACGGAAAGGTGCCCACGGAATTTTAACATTTGCCGTTTATTTGAATTTGAATGGTAAGCGCTTGTAGTCGCTTGATCAAGGCTGAGAAGAATAGGAGTAAGGATGGAACACGATTCATTGAGAGGGTATATAATACCATTCACAAAACGGTATATTAATTTTCTCAGGAAGCTTCTCCGACTGTATAAAGTATACATATTCTTAATCAGCCACAACAGAAGTATATGAGGGGCACTGACGGTGCTCAGCGGAAGCAGCTTATGAAGAATGCTGGTACTAATTAGGATCAGCGGATAAACTGTATTAGAGGATTCGGCCTAGGAATCTGAAACATTAGAATCGTTATTATTAAGGAGTCGCTGGCTAAAATTAGAGCAATCCGACATATTATTCAGTGATTTAAAATGATCGTCGATTTCATGAAACTTAGCTTGAAGGGCTTTGAAGACCGCAGATAGTGATTAAAACTGAAGATGAGTCTGCCTCATAAAAATCCTTATGTCCACAACGATAGTTCTGCAGGTCCGGCATGTTCATTTCAGGCCGATATTCCCGATAAAATTAGACACACGACCACCGGTTTGGCCAAATCCAGCGCAGATTGTATGAGCTATATTGGTACAAAGCCATAGGTACATAAGTTGACGTTTGGCGAAAAGCAATTGTTTGGATTTATAAGTGCACTTTACGTAGCAGCAGGTTGCCATATTGTAAAGTTAATAAAAGAAATTAATCAAGCTGAGAACTGCTTTAAGGACTGTAATTTCTCGTTTACGAGGGCTTTTAACGAAAATTGAGCGGAAAGTAGCTATTTAAGTTGATATCTCTTGGGATAAGAGATAACAGCCAGAAATAAAACAAAATTCTGAGCGTGAGTAAATTGCATACAACAACAAAATACTAAAGCAAGATTGCAAGCATAGTTACTTCAAAACAAAATCGCGAGTGTTAGCATACGCATAGGTCAGACGCGTAGGACGAAACAATGCAGCGGCACAACAACATAAACGTATGAGCACCTAGAGCAGTAAATTCCAACAACAAGACCTTGAAATAAAAAGCACTATGTGTTATGAATTCTTCAAATCACATTAAATCAAAAGTCACTGTCTTTGTATAATGAAACACTTGATTACTCAAGGGTAAAGAAAAGTTTGAATGAACGCGACGAGATTGTCGATTGATTTTGGATTTTTTATACTGGTACTCTAGTAGAGTAAACGAGTATATTGTATTCTCGTGCAAATGGATGTAACAGCAAAAGGAAGCGTTTCCGACCCCATAAAGTATATATATTGTTAATCAGCATCAACATTTGCCCGTCCGTATGAACACCTAGATCTCGGAGACTACAAGAGCTAGAGTTTGTATGTAGACTCCCCTCGTAATGTGTTAGATCAAGATCGTTTTTAATTTTAACCACGCCCTCTCCCGCCCCCGCAAATCGATAAAGTCTTATAGCTCCCACAATTTTTAGCGCATTTACTTGAAACTTGGTTTGTATATGTGCTAGCACATAATCTACCGATTTCATTAAGATTTGTTTAGGGCGTTGTGGTGCATTTTAATAAGAAGAAACATTCTGTTAAAATTTTCCTCCTTCGCGTTTCGAAGCCATTCGTGCCTTAATCAGGGTGTCTGCATTTATCTGTTGACAAAATTATTAATGACATTAAATACATGAAGGAATTATAAATATATACATACATATCACATATGTTTTGTTATTTTTTCTACTCATCCTATACTTGAGTCATTATTAATAATTCTATATTGCACGTATCTCTCAGTCTTCGATTATCAATCGTTGTTGTCCTATTATTTTGTTTAAAATGTCTTTTACTTTTTTTCCTGTAATTGTTTCGTTTAAAATTCGTTTAATCAACGTCTTCTTTTTAGTTGATGGCGCGCTCTCCTTGTTGTTGTAATGTCATTCGTGTTTTTTCTCTTCTCTTAATGTCTATTATTCTAGCATTGTAAAAATCTGCCTAGTGCTGTCTCTTGGTCAGAAGTTGCGCCAACGCCATCGTGAGCTATGCATTTTTAGCGTCTGCTTTGTATTCCGCGAGTCTTGCAGCTAAAGCTCTTTTCGTTGTGCCAATGTATACTCCACAACACTCCAACCCCTCTTTTCCCATCATCCAAATCAAAACAAACTCGTCTTGTATTCACTGTGGCCCCACGCCCACCGACCAGCAGAATCTAGCCTTCCTTTCTTGTTATACCGTTCACAAAATGGTATAGTAATTTTGTCAGCAAGTTTGCAACGGATAGAAGGAAGCGTTTTCGACTATATAAAGTATAAATATTCTTGATCTGCGTGGTAAGGGGAATCGATATAACCATGTCCGTCTGTCCTTCCGTCTGTTTCAACACAAAGATATCAGACGTCTTAAAAGCTACAAGGCTGAAATTTTTACCAGATCCTTCCTTTGTCTGCAGGCCGGTCAAGTTCGAGTTTTATTCAGATGGGACAACTATATCATATTGTTCCGATTGTTCCGGAATGAACATTTAGGAGCATAACTTTTCTGTTTTTCATCTACATCAAACCAAACTCGGTGTGTATGAATTTGAACAAACCCCACGTCCACTCACCTGATCTGATCACGATCGGAGAACTATATCATATAGCCACCATATAACCCATGGTTCCGGAATGAACACTTAGGAGCATAACTTTTCTGTTTATCTTCCAAATCAAACCAAACTCGGTTTGTATCAATTTGAAAAACCCCACGTCCACTGGCCTGATCTGATCAAGATCGGACAATTATATCATACTGCATCCAGATCTAGATCGGTTATATATTTACAATGTAAATGGTATATAAGCTTCTGCAAGCCGACCTTTCTTGTTATACTCGTACTCTAGTAGAGTAAACGAGTATATTGTATTCGTGCAAATGTATATAACAGGCAGAGGGAAGCATCTCCGACCTCATAAGGTATATATATGTAAAGTACTTGGAGAGCGAGCTTTGCATGGAGAGAGCAGAACAGTTATGGGAGTTTACCCTCACTTTTGCGCAGCCACAGCCTCTTAAATTTGTCTCCAACACTAATGCGACCTCTACTGATAATGGTGAAACTGTGGCTAATATCTTTCGCGATTAGCTACTGCTCCATTCGTAAAGAAACACTTACTCTTAAGTCTAAATGTAGCGTTTTCTTTATTTATGTTTGTATCTTTCCATATGTAATGATTGCTTATGTATTCTTATATGTTAAGCATGCGCATCTAATATTATTTGTAAGGATTGCTGCAGGTTAACATGCAGAATTCAAACGTCGTCAAAATTCTGAGCAAAAGCAAACAGGGCTTAAAGATTGTACATATAAATGCTCAAAGCTTGAGCAAAACAAGAAAGGAAGGCTTGCCGAAGCTTATATACCATTCACATTGTAAATATAAAACCCGTCTACATCAAAATTGGTCGGTGGGCGTGGGACTACAGTGGATACAAGGCGAATTTGTTTTAATTTGGATGAAAAACAGAAAAGTTATGCTACTAAGTGTTCATTCCTTAACAATGGGTTATATGGTTGCAATATGATATAATTGTCCGATTTTGATCAGATCAGACCATTGGACGTGTGGCCTCAAATAGAGACAAACCTAACTTAGATTGATTTTGATAAAACACAGAAAAATTATGTTCCTAAGTGTTAATTCGGAAAAATCTATTATATTAGCTATATGATATATTGTTCCGAACTTGATCAGATCAGGTCAGTTTACGTGGGGCTTTCTCAAAGGGATACAAACTGAATTTGGTTTGATGTTTGATGCTCCGAAGTGTTCATCCCGGAACAATCGGTTGTATAGGAGCTACACGATATAATTGTCCGATCTTAATAAATCTCGAACTTAGCTAGCGTGCAGCTCTGTAGCTTGTAAAACGTCTGAGATATTTGTATTGAAACAGACGTACGGACGGACGGACAGACGAACGTGGTTATTTCGATTCCCCTTGTCGTGCTGATCAAGAATTTATATACTTGATATAGTCGGAAACGCCTCCTTCTATGCGTTGCAAACTTCTTGACACAATTATCTATACCATATTGTGATTGGTATACAAATTTATGAGTTTAAGTACATTTTTGGCAAGTCTGAACTGGATGCTATATGTATTTCTGAGACGTGGCTTGTAACTGATTTGTGTGATTTGTCTATTGAATGTGAAGGCTATGTTGTGTATCGTGCTGCCCCTCTGGGGCATGTTGAAGAGGTTGCCACTTATGCAAATAAAAGACTGAAGAGCAAAGCAATAAGTAAACACCCTCAAGACAGTACAATAGAATATTTATTTATAGCAGTGTCGAACAGAACATCTCCATCGCAAGTACTGATAATATGTATCTATAGGCCAAATCGTAATATTGAATATAGTCAATTAATAGACAAAATATCTGAAACATTCAACTACGGGACATTGCCTACTTCTGTTGGAAGCGCTACAAAACGCGCATTCATTGAGAGAGCTTCAAGACGTCTACAAGTACTGTGAGAAAGCTAATCATATCATCCAAGTGCAATTTCTACAGACAAAGTTAAACAGTACAATAATGAACAGACAAACCTGGAAGAAATGTAGGTATATACAAAATAAGTCTCAACATAAGACTGATATTGACGTGCATAAGCTAAATATTGAATTTCTTCATACTCAAGCTACTCGGAACACGTACCTGAACGCAGGACCCTTATGTGATAGTAGCTTTAACTTTGTATGTGACCGCTGCTGTCTCAACAAGTAAGAACGCTATTGTCGATATTCCGACTTTTCAATATTCGACACACTAAAAAGTTTGAACATTTTTTTTTGTTTTTTGGTGGTGGGGTGTTCTCATACAAAATGTTGTTTTTTTAATGATTTTGTCTACAATTATTATTTGATCTTAACAAACCTGGCAAATCGGTAGATTGTGTGCTTATACATATACAAACCGAGTTTCAACTAAATGCGTTAAAATTTGTGGAATATGCAAGGTTTTGCGGTTTGCGGGGGCGGGAGGGGGCGTGGCACAATTTAAAAACAAACTTGATCTGACGCCCAACAAGGGGAGTCTACATGCCAAATTAGGTCTCTCTAGCTCTTGCAGTCTCCGAGATCTAGGTGTTTATGCAGACGGACATAGCTCTTTTGATTTGGCTGTTGATGCTGATCAAGAATATATATATTTTATGGGATCGGAGATGCTTCCTTCTGCCTACATTTGCACAAAAACAATATAATCGTTTACTCTACTAGAGTGCGAGTATAATTACAATTTGCGATGTTACAGAGAACATCTGCCCAAGAATAAAGCTGTCTAGCTGTCTAGTTCCGAACGACACTTTTATATATATATGCCTCCCGCTTATGGAATGAAATGCCTCATGTGACTTGAAGAAAAAAAGCGCAATGCAATTTAGTAATAATTTAAGAAAACATTATCAGAGATATATGTCTACCCATTAGTAAGAGAACGTGGCAGTTACGTACATGTGTTATAGCTAAGATATTTATGAGATATATATTGTTAAATGTAAGTCCGTCTCCTTTTTGTTTTTGTGACTAGAACATTAATTCATAAGCTTTTAAACTTGTAATACTAGGACGTACTAGTACATTAATTCATAAGCTTTTAAACTTGTACTCTATTAATAGTACTCTATTAAATAAATAAATATCAGCACTATCAAAAAAATTGTACACGCTCCGCTGCCCAAAGCTTTAGCTTTAGAATGAAATTAATTTAAAAACAAAAAAGGAAAGCAAGCTTCGACTTGCCGAAGCTTATATACCATTCACATTGTAAATATATAACCGATATAGATGAAATCTGGTCGGTGAGCACGCATGCAAGGGATACAAGATGTATTTGTTTTGATTTGGATCAAAAATAGAAAAGTTATGATGCTAAGTGTTCATTCCTTAACAATCGGTTATATGGTAGCTATATGATATAGTTGTCCGATCTTGATCAGATCAGGCCAGCGGACATGGGGCCTCTTCAAATGAATACAAACCGAGTTTGCTTTGATTTGGACGAAAAACTTAAAAGTTGTGCTCCTAAGGAAGTCTGAACCGATTTTCATCAATTTTGGCAATAATGAAAATGAAAGCAATTGTTTGGAACACCGCACTGTTGCACAGATGCTGGACATTAGGCAAATATTCGTCCTTTTCATTTGAGATTACGAGTTGCTTCATTTCATGCAATTGACGGTGGCTGCCGTGAAATGTGCTACCGTTGTCGGAATTCAAATCCGTTGGGTTGCCTTGGGGGGCACCAAATCGATGAAATGTGACAAGAAATGCAGCTGTAGTTAGGTTACCCACAACTTCGAGGTGCAAAGCCTTGGTTGCCATGCATACAAAAATTGCAAGCCAAGCCTTTTGTTTTGTTTGACGTCAGGTCGCCCATGACTTGTTGACTAGTTGTGCGCCGTTACATAAAACATGGCTTGTAGCGGTGAACCGCCTTGCGAACCAGATTTTGTTGAGGAGCTGCTCAAACACATTTTCGTGTAGTATGTAGAGCGGCTTGCTGATTCTTCCCTTGGTTAAAAAAAATAGAGGCCGGTTTGCTGGTTCCTCTTCTATTAGCTCGGCATTGAGCAGCTCCATACGCCCTCTTTGTAGATATTCTTTCATGAAATCGCTGTACTGGTTTAGCGCAGGATATTTGTGGAATTTGGTTTCGAGTGAATGCAATCGTTTCACAGCTTGCTACATCGTCGATCCAAGCGGTGGAGCGTGATGTATTAAGGGGTATTCAAAAATGTACACGCCATATGCTCTGCGTACGTGTGTCTTGGGAAAGTGGCACTCCGTCTGATATGTGTGGTGTCAATTGTAGCTTGGGTTGGTTATACGCTGTCCATTTCCATAAATAAATGAACCAAAACATCCAAGTCTGCTTCTGCATGGCATGTGTAAGCTGGTGAGCTGGCGTCATTGAAGGTGTTGTAAGTACCTGCATTAACCTAACCGAAAAGTAATGCACTCACCACAGGGAGATCTTTACCAAAGGATTTTTGCTGTCCACTGTAGATATTCCACAGTCGATCCGAGCCAATAATAACGTCGATCGGCCCCGGTGTGCCCATTGAAGGATCTGCCAGCTGCAAGTTACGAATTTGCCTCCAGATTGATAAATTAATTTTGATCGCTTGTAATGGTATCGATTGAGTTAGTGCTCTCATAATAAGCGTAGTGACTTTAACAGACTCGTTTGAGGTGCGTGTATGTAGTTGAAGCCTGGCGCGCCCTTGAGTGACAACAACGGCGAATCCTACACCTGAGATGCGGGCATGCGTTCTTAAAACACCGATGCGTTGAATAAATTCCAGAGAAATAGTTGATCCAGAGTCTAGCAAAATACGGCAACTTGTGCTTTGCCCCATGCGTCCACAACATTTGCCAGTACAGTCGGCACGAATGTTTGAGTGTTGACTGCAGAAAATTTGATGTCCAACGACAGCCGGTGTCAAGTTAGGTATACTAGAACTTGAAGGTAGACTGGATTTAACCGCACTCACTGTTGATGTGGTGTTTTCCGATGCTGAAGTACTGTCATGTGGTACTTGCTGCTGTTCGACATGGACCAGTGTATGACGCCTGGCCTTGCATACCCTGCAGGTGTATTTGGATCTGCAGTAATTAGACATGTGAGAGTGGCCCAAACAGTTGCAGCAGATCCTTTTTGCCCTTGCAAACTCTCGACGTGTGTACGTATTTAGAGCCTTGAATTGGCTGCAAAAGGAAACTGTATGAGACTGCTAGCAATATACACACCGTGGTTCTGATCTTCGTTGATTGGATTTGTGTGATGAATGGCAACTTGACGTCGGGGCTGTGTGTTGCTGATGTAAGGCTGGCATGATTCTGTCGCATCGATTGAACAGAAATTCTAAAAAAGTTGTAATGGTAATTGTTTCATTATTCCCTTCATTATTTTCTGCCCATAGTTGTCGGGTATCCTGATCCAACTTGGATGTGAATCAGCCATGGATCACGTTCGTTTCACTGTAAGGCGTTAAGGCCGCGAATAGCTTCTGCTGCGCCATCAACCGGTTTGCGCAGCGAGGACACTTGCATACTATTTGCATTTGCAATATGTTTCACAAGATTCAGCCCTGCGCCATCCAAGTACGATTTGAGGTAGTGGAATTTTTGGCAATTTGTTAATGACGACTCTTTATCGATTGAGCCCGAATATGGATCACAAAACTGTGGCCAATCTTCATAGTTTCCAGTAAAGGTTGGAATCTTTATGGTTGCAACATGTAGATCAGTCTTTTCCTGCTTGTTCTGAACTCTAGCTTTGGGTAGAGATAAGTTTCTGCATTGAATCCTCTCTATCCACTGATTGTGTTGTTTGCTCCAACTTCATAATTGTTTGACTAATAATGTGTCTGTTAGATAATAAGCGATTTCATATTCGGCATTGTCATCCTCTGGCTCAACATAACTTGGTTCTGGAAAATGGATACTTAATTCGTCTCCATATGCCATACTACCGTGCTGCGCCTCGGTACGTGGAACGCTCGTAGTATTATCCCAAATACTAATGAGCTTAAGGTGTTTATGATCAAGCACGACATCGACATCATGCTTATCTCTGAGACCTTCTTACACGATGGTTCCCACTTCAACATGGCAGGTTACACATGTTATCGAGCAGATCACCCTGGAGGGCGCCCTAGAGGCGGAGCATGTGTGCTAATCAGGCAGGGATTAGTGCACTATCACCAACAACCAATCATGACTAATCACGTACAGTTGGCAACCGTAATAATTTCAACTAATTTAGGTGAAATCGCTGTGGCTGCTGCGTACCTTCCACCAGGTTTGCCTTGGAGTACCCCTGAGTTTGGCAGTCTACTTGATCAGCTCGGTCAAAAATTTATCGTCGGTGGCGACTTCAACGCAAAACATCGACTCTGGGGCAGTTTGACGACAAACGCTAGAGGCACTGCGCTTCATGGCTGTCTTACCAGCAGTGCAACACAAGTGCTAGCCACTGGCAGACCCACTTACTACCCGTATAACAGGAGGGATACGCCCACGTGCATTGATTTCTACATGTACAAGGGTATAGCCAACAGTCTGCTCTCGGTACGAGAAGAGTATGAACTTTCATCGGATCATTTGCCCTTGGTTGCTTCTTTATCAATGTCGCCTCAGCGAACTACCCCAATAACGAGGCTTGTTTCTCCTGGTGCCAACATAAGACTTTTCCAAGACGTGATGAACAATGCTTTTAATCTCAACACGGAAATAAACACGCCAGAAGATATCGACAAAGCTGTCGAAACTTTCATAAGCAGGGCTAAGAGCGCTGCTCTTATTGCTGCCCCAGCTGGTGCAACTCACTGTAGAGACGGACACAGCAACCTCACTCTCTCTCCGGAAGCAATAGGCCTTCTAACGCTCAAGAAGCGCCTCAGACGCGAGTTCATCAGAACCAATGACCCGGCGATCGATAGACTGTATAGAAGGATTTCTAACAGGGTAAAAAAGGTATTAGCCACACTAAAAAGAGAAGCCACAGACGCCTTCCTGGAGAAAGCTACTCCCGATGAAAGTTCTACGTTTGCGCTCTGGAAACTTACGAGGAGGTTCAAAAGGCAAGTTTCACCGAAATTCCCAGTCCGAAATCCAGATGGCTCTTGGGCAAGATCCCCCCGCGAAAGAGCCGAAGCGTTCGCGAATAATCTGGAAGAAAGATTCCAGCCGTTTGAGACATCGTCGCCAAGAAGAGTACAGCTAGTAACCGAATCTCTGGAAGCTCCGTTGCAGATGGCCCTCCCTGTAGCTCCTATCACCCTTACTGAAGTGGAAAAGGAAATCAAAAAGCTTCGCAACAACAAGGCTCCAGGCGAGGACCAGTTTGATAATCGCTCTATCAAGCTGCTCCCTCGCAGAGCTTTGCTATTCCTCGTATTGATTCTCAACTCCGCTCTTCGACTCGGACACTTCCCAGGCGCCTGGAAGAAGGCCAACATTATCATGCTACACAAAAGTGGGAAGCCAGCAGATGAGCTGGATTCGTACCGTCCAATAAGCCTACTGCCAGCATTTGGCAAAATATTGGAGAGGTGCATTTTAAGAAGGATTCTTGAAACCAGCGCGGTCAAAAAGGCAATGCCAAAATTTCAGTTCGGCTTTAGGCTCAGGCACGGCACGCCCGAGCAACTACACCGAGTTGTAAACTTTATTCTGGAGGGATTCCACGGAAAGGAGTATGTTGTCGGAGCGTATCTGGATATCCAGCAGGCATTTGATAGAGTGTGGCATGCAGGACTCTTGCATAAACTTAAAGATCTACTTAATCCACAGCTCTATCTTATTGTTAAAAGCTTTCTTCATGAACGATCTTTTAAAGTTGTTCAGGACGGGGTGTCCTCTCATGCAAAGATGGTCAGAGCTGGTGTACCTCAGGGTAGCGTGTTAGGGCCAACCCTTTACAGCCTGTATACGCACGATATGCCTTCAGCTGACAACATGCCGATCTCGGACCAGAGCAATCTGCTTGTCGCCACCTTTGCTGATGACACTGCGGTACTGGCCAGAGACAGTTGCGTCTTCACCGCTACAGATCTCATCCAGATCTATTTAAAAAAATTCGAGAACTGGGCCTGTAGATGGAATATTGCCATAAACACTGATAAGTGTGTACAAGTCACATACACTCTCAGAGCGCAAACCTCTCCTGGGGTATTTTTACATGGTCAACTGTTAGAGCAGAAGGAAGCTCACAAATATCTTGGAGTCACTCTGGACAAGCGACTAAACTTCCAGCGCCATATAAATGATGTAGTTAAGCGTCTGAAGACAAAGGCGAGCAGTTTGGCTTGGCTTCTTAATGCCAGGAATAAACTGTCATTAACCAACAAGACGATCATTTACAAAGTCATTCTGGCACCCATTTGGAGATATGGTATTCAGGTATACGGCATAGCGGCTAAGTCGAACCTTAATAAAATACGTGTTGTGCAGTCCCAATTCTTGCGCAGAATTTCTGGTGCGGCATGGTACATACGCAACAGCGATATCCACAAAGAACTCCATGTACCGAGGATCGGAGATGTAATCAATCGCCAAGCTTCTGCATATCTAGACAAACTAGCACATCACCCTAACCAGCTGGCGCAAAGGCTCCTAAGAAGCAGACGTATCCACGGAGTAAGAATGAGAAGGAGGCTCAAGAGAGTCCACCCAACCGACCTGTCCCACAGAACCCTTTAATCTTCCCCTTTTGCCATCCAGTTACCCTATCATCTAGGTTTAAGTATATACATATATACATGTTGTTGAAAATTAAATATCCTATAGTATAAGTTGTTAAAATTAGTAACAGTAAGCTATATATTTTTGTAAAGTAATAAACAAAACATGATAAAAAAAAAAAAAAAAAAAAAAAAAAAAAACATATGCCATAAACTGGTCGAAAGGTTCTGTAAGCCTTTTCAAAGGGCGCCGAACGGTTTCTAAGGTAATGTCGGCCATTACGTAATTGTATTACCTTCTCCATATCCATAGTTTTCGATAGCTTCTGTTCATTATCCACCTCACCCTCTTACTTGATTTCTTGGATGCTGACATGTTAATTTAATTGTTTATGCGCAAATATTTTATATATAAATATAACACATAAGTATACCACAATTTTGGTATATTCCGTTTCTCGATTTGCACTGTCTTTGTTTTTGTTTTCCCTTTGTCTGTGCAGCTTGCGATCTTGTTGTTGCGAATACTCTGTTTTTCTATTGTCTGTTTTACGCTTTTGATTGTTCACTTTCGTTTTTTCGTATGAATCTTAACAGGCACAGTTATATCAATTTGGTATGAGTTGATGGTTTGGAACACACATATTGATGTACAATCAATATGTAAAACAAAATATTACACTGATAGCTTATCCGGTCTCGATAGGAAAGGATAGGATAGCAAAACTGTAAAGTTTTGTTTCGGAGTTACACGCGTTATATTCAAAAAAGAGCGGCTTAAGATAAACGCCATTAGAAGTACAATGGGGTTGATAAGCATTTGTGTAGATACAATGTCTTGATATTCCGATATATTGACAAGTATAACAAATGGTCATTGCTTCATCGACAATAGCTTTAAAACTGATAGACTAGTTGACATAGAAACAGACGACAGATCACAGAAGAACATACATACAGACAGACAAAAAGAAGAACATGCATATAGGCAGGAAGACAGACGGACATGACTATATGGACTTGTCTTGTCATGATGATCAAGAATATATTTATGGGGGCTATGCTTTAAATATATCTTGACAAAATTATAATACCCTCTGCAAGAGTAAAACAAGAACAAGAAGGCTAACTTCGGCTTGCCGAAGCACATATATCAATAACATAGTAAATATATAACTGATCTTGATCAAATTTGGTCGGCGGATGAAAAACAAAAATGTTATGCTACTAAGTGTTCATTCCGGAACAATCGGTTATATGGCAGCTATAAATACAGTTGTCCGAAATGGTTGAATCTTAAACGTAACTAGCGTGCTGATAAAAGAATCATTTGGTAAAAATTTCAGCTTCAAAGATTTCTGAGATCTTTGAAATAGAGGTACGGACAAACGGACTTCTCTATATTCGATTCCCCTTGCCGTGCTGTTCAAGAATATATATATGCTTTATATAGCTTTATATAGAGTGGTATAATAAAATATAGTTTTTCGCTTCGCTGAGAGAGCGTTATGTGAAATGTGCAATTTGAATATTTGCAAAGACCCTATATGTAAACTAGAGAATATAATAAGTAAGACTGAAATATATAGTCGATATTCCGACTATAAGAAAGCCGGTTTGCAGCACAAGCTATAGAACATACAAATAACATAATACTTTAAGAAGACTATTTAATTTTATATTTTAAGACAATGTTATCCACACAGATAGAAAAAAGTCATCAGTTTCGATTGGCTGACCTTAAACTTTTCACTTTACTTAAAATAATATCACCTATGTGTATACATACATATTTAGTATTTCAGCATACTCATTTATATGTTTTATTTTTGATTATTTTTACATTTAATACTATAAAACAAGAAAAGAAGGTTAACTTCGGCTTGCCGAAGCTTATATACCATACACATTGTAAATATATAGCCGATCTATATAAACTCTGGTCGGCCGGTTGCCGAAGCTTATATACCATTCACATTGTAAATATATAGCCGATCTATATAAACTCTGGTCGGCTACAGTGGATACAAGGAATACAAGACGAACTTGGTTTGATTTTGATGCAAAACAGAAAAATTATAGTATTAAGTGTGCATTCCAGAATAATCAGTTACATGATATATTTGTCAAATAGGTTGAGGTAGTTCTTTTTATTTATTTTCATGTTTTATTTTTTTCTTTGTCTTTTCCTGACCATTGTAGTTGCCATTAAATTTCATTTGAACTCATGCAGAACACATTGGAGCGCTGAGAGAAGAAAAAGGAGAAGAGCGAAAAGTAATATAAAAGCACGGAAAGGGGGACGCCATTGCAAATGCCATCGAGTTGTTAGCGTTGCGTTAAGTACCAAGAGGAGAGAAAAAGATAAACTTTTCTCGTTCTTATTGTTCAAAAAGGGTCGTCCACACTCACACACCTATAAACAAACCCAAGCGTAGTCGAGAGGGCGCATTTAAAAGGACCAGCCACAGAAAATGGCCGCAGCGGCAGCAACACCCATACATCAACAAGAACATGAGCAGCTGATGCTGGAGAAGTCGCCGTTGACTATGATGAACATGCAGATAGAGATGATAATGCCATACACAAAAATGCCAAGTGCCATCAACAAACCGGAAAACTAAGTGCCAAAGTTAACAGCAGCCCCAGCAGCAACAACAATAACAAAGGTTGTTACCAGCCAGCAAAACTAAATTTACATACCAAAAAAAAAAAAAACGAAAGAAAAGAAAAAAAAACATTGAAGAGCTCCACAAAGAAGGGCAAGAGGAAGGACAACCGCAGGCAAAGCTAAATCAAGTCGACTCAGGACTAGCCAAACAAGTCCAAAAAATAATCAAAAGGCGGCGACAGGGACAGGGACTACGCAGCAACTACAATAACAACAACATTAACTACAAAAACATGTCAACTACACTCTTCTGCAGCGCCGACTGCGACTACAACGATCGTGGCCAGCAACTAGCGGCCAGCTTGTGGTTCTTGTTGTTGATGGCTACAGCCATGCCTACAGGCCTGGCCGCACCAGTGAATCTAAATGCTAATGCAGCGGTGATTGACAATGTGATGGATGTGGTGGATACGCATCATCTGCATTTTGGCATTGCGGGATATACGGCAGTCAAAGAGAAGGACCATAGGCAGGCCATAGCCATGACAGTCAAGACGTTAAAGCCATCATCGACAACAACAACAAGTAGTTCAGAACCAGTCAATAATGTGCCAACAGTAGCTAGCACCACCATTACCACCACCACTAAAAAGACCACTAATTGCACCACCTGCTCTAGTAGTAGGCACAGCCCTAAGCTTCCTCTGGCAATTGCATCCACGACACAAAAGAGCAGCATGCATTTCCATTTTAGCCTGCGTCAACCGCCAGCTGTGGTGCAGTTGATTGACTTAGAGCAGACGGCTGCCGTGCCCATGAATAGTGGACACGATGGTCTCAAATTTACTAAAAAGAAGCAACTGCAGCCAGAGCACTTCCCAACAGCAGCAGCAGAAACCACATCTACAGATAGAGATACTACCAGTAGCACCACCACTCCTACAGTTACAACCACCATCACCTCCGCCACCGCCATGAAGATTTCAACTGGAGGCAACCCTACCAGAACACCCACCAATACAGAGGTAACCAAGAGCAAAGCTGACCTAAGAGTCACTACCAAGCCGCCAGCAACATTACGGCAATCGCAACCAGCACAATCGGCATCTGTTCTACTTCCTGTCCATTTGGAAACCATTTCCATGAATGAGAAGACCTTCAGTGTGGTGCATCCACTGAAGAAGCTGCAGCCACCCAGCTACGAGCATGAGGCTTTTATAAAGAAGCAGCTGCGCAACGCACGAATGGTCGAGATATTGTCGGCAACTGCCCCACTCGAACCAGATAATAAAACCACAGTTGCTGTAGTGACGTCTGTACCAACTGTACCACTGTCATCCTCACCCTCGAAGTGGCAGGCGTCCGCTTCGTCGTTAACGGAGTCGGTGTTGTCCAGCACTGTTTTCCAAGTGCCAGATTTGCCGACCCAGACTATATCTTCGATCTCGGCTAGTGGCGGCTCATCGGTGATTGCAATACAGCCGCGCACAGAATCCAAGATTTCCGACATACAAATTGAAGTATACGACTCGACCGTGGATTCGATAGTGGCATCCACCAACTTCCGTGACAATAAGGGATACTTCTCATTGCCACTAGATTCAGTCTTGGGCACGGGCATTAAAAAGCCACCCAAAGTACCCACGCCACCCAAAGCCCCCACGCCACCCTTGAACTTTCAGGAGCGTTTCACTCAGTACGTGATTGATCGCGCCGATGTATCCATGAAACCAGCATCGGGAGTACAAAGTAGGTCGGGTGTGGGCAAGCCGGAGCCAGCTAGCATTGAGATCCACATCAATGTATCAGAAGCGTTAGGCAACGACAGTGAGGACCTGGAGTTTTCGCACAACCAGCTCACCAGCGACATGAACAGCAAGCCCAGCGACAAACTTCTTGTAGTGGAGATTATTGACAACGGCGATAACACCACTGACAACTCGGCCAGTGCGGAGCACATCAATCCTATATTCACCTTCCGATCCGATTCATATGGTTCTGGAGCTATGGGTGCATCAGCAGCTAGACCATCGCAATCTGTGCGTCCGGCGCAGGAGGCGGAGGCAGACGAACTGTTCCTGACCGATCTGAAGAGTGGATCTGGGCTCGTGGTTGCGCCTTTGCACCCACCTCCGACATCTGCTCCGCCGTCACCACCTCCGCGCATGCCAAGTATCGATCGGGATTCTGACACCATATTCTATATCTCCAACACAGAGGTCAAGGTGGGCGAGGGTCTATCCACGGCTAGCTCTACTGGTATCGCTAACAAACAGCAGCAACAACGCCAATTCCAGCTTGAGAACCAGTTCTTCCCTTTCAACTATGTCGACACACCGCGGTATAAAGAGGACATCATCCTCTCACCGCTGCACAGCACGGCCGATGCCTTGAAAATCTTTCGCAGCTCGAATGGTGGCGACGGCGCCCCGCCACTAGATGTCACCTATGTGGGAGAATCAATTATCGAGGTAGAGGAGCAGTCTTCAGGCAATGAACCGTCGCTGACTCCCGGCTTGAGCTCTACAGGGCCACCAGGGTTGGCGGCCAGCTCGCATATGCCGGACATAATTATTCAACCGGCAGTGTTGACAGACCTGGCCTTCGGAGTTCCAGTTATAGGTGAACTACCGCCGCAGATTGAGCTTAAGGAAATCGATTATATGCCCGGCGAACTGGGGCTGGGTCAGAGCGGAATTGGCATATACGAGAACGACATTCAGAGCAATGGCTTAAGCGGTTTGGGAATGGGTAGCGACACCGATGTGATCGAAAGCTCTATTCAGTATGGCGGGGATGTGATCGACGATCTCGCCGGTGGCGGCTTTGACGGTGTAGAGGGATCTTACCCATTCGAGAGTCCTGACTACCGGCTACAACAGGACGGTAATACAGATGTAATCCGACAAAGCCACGGGTTCAGTCATCTGCATCGCGAGCAAATGCCCGGAGCTGAACTACTCAATGCCACGATCTTGCAGCATAATGAGAGCGGAACAGGCTCCGGAGCGGGATCTGGAAGAGGGGCATCTGCCGTGGCACCTCTATTAGCCAATATGCGAGAACGCGCTGTCAATGCCAGTACCCTATCAGAGAATCCCTTGGGCGATTGTGATGGTAAGTGTGCTATGAAATGAAAAAGTAGATTCTCTTTTTCTTATATGGTATTCGAATCTTTGCTGTATTTTGCTTTCAGGGTTTCTGAATCAATTTTCAGTTTCCATGGGCCTGGTCATTGTCATTCTGCCCTCCGCACTGTTGGTTTCCATGTATTGCGCCATACGGTAAGTACCGCAAGTTCCATTAATATTTAGAAATCCACTAAACTAAAGCCTGATTAGAATTAGGAATTTTTCGAAAAATGCGAAGTCGTATTATTTTTTTTGGAGAGAGAAGCCAAACGTTATTTATTTATTTGTTAAAGTTAATTATGTTTATAAAACTATTATTAGCTTGATAATAAATTGTTTGCTGCTAAGGCCTTTGACTTGAAGACTAGGTTTACATGGGTTAACGGGATATATGAATGATTTGGCGCTAAAAACGAATACACCGTTTTCAATTTCTATATTCAAATTGATATAGAAGAAGTAAACCTTAAGTTTACGATACCGTTTACAATTTGTATAGTAAAATGGGTATCCTATAGCTATCCTATAGTTTTGGTAGTTCACTTGATTGAACTATGGAACTTTCACTATTATACATAACACGATTGCCATTGCGACTGCGCAGGGAATCTAGTAATTGGACCGATATAGCGATGTCCGTCTTTCTGTCGGTCTGTTTGTCTGTTTCTATGCGAACTAGTTTCTCAGTTTTACAGCTGCCCAGATTTCTCCTGATGTAAGGTGCTCATATGTCAAAATGGTGAAGATCGGACCACTATGTAATAAAGCTGTCATATAAAAGAATGAATGAAAACTTTGTATCATTCTAAGGACGCAGAGTGCTCTGTCTCTCTGACTCACAAACAGATTTCAATGCGAATGTGTTGTATATTCATGAATATGAAAGCGTGTTTGTATATCAGAATGTATTTATGAAGGTACAAGTATTTGAAAGAAATTACTAAGAAAATGCTTTGCTGCCTATTGCTATGGCTGAAGGAAATACGTTTTAGAAGAATACACATCTGTTGATGTTATATCCGAAATGTTCTAAGAATCGGGCTACTTAGTTTTTCTTGCTTTTTACAGTTCTGCAAGGGTACGTAAATTTCGGGTACCAGAAGTTAGCCTTCCTCTCTTGTGTTTTATGAAACTAGCTAACCAGCATAACAGACGGCAGCGACAACGACCCACGCAGCAACAACAATTACAACACCCAAACGTATGACGCCGACCGAAACTTTGAATCCCACCGCCAGTTTCTGCGAAGAAATATCGTTATCGCAGTGGTAACAGTGTTCGACAAACGGGAATGGAATACGACGAAACAATCAAGGATCCCGAATCGCAAGTTTTCCTCGCGCTGCAAGTCTCAAAACGATCAAAGTGGAATCTAAAATGCCTGTGAGTGGAGGCAAAGTCCGGGGCCCAGACCAGGCTGCTCCGCCGGCAACATGAGTTCTGTTCGTCATCACTACGTCAAACACCGACATCGACCCGTAGGAGTGCAAGTAGAAAGTTGTTGTTGCCCAAGGTTGATGTTGCAGCCCAGATGAGCTGGATTAGAGATTAGGTGACCTAAGTGAACATGGTGCGGTATAGCCAAAAAGTATAATTTTGTATTGATAGAGTTAAAAATAAAAGGGTACTGGAAAAGGGTACTAATGTCTAATTTAATTTAAAACGGTAGGCCTTAGCTAAGCTTTCTTTCTTCATAGCAGGCGTTCAAGGTTTTGCGTCAGCAAGACGCCAACACTCTTAGACTAGCTCTCCTGAGAGTATATTCAATATTTTCACTCCGAGCATTTTCCCCTCCTACTTTTTCTAGGACTTCGCAGTTTCACTCTGAGTATTTTCCTCCCACATATTGTCCAGAAAATACTTCGCAGTTTCACTCTGAGTACTTTTACAAACACATCCTCTCCAGAAAAATACTCCGCAGTTTCTCTCTGGGTATTTTTGTTCCCCATCCGGTTCACTCAGGGTATTTTCCGCTTTTGCTGTCTTTTCTAGATGCGGTCTCCACCCGTACATTAAGGATCACGTGCGTCGTCGTTTCGATCCGAGTGATTCTCTCGTAAGTACCCCAAATCCTGACCGCTTGATACGACCAGCATTGCTGGCTTACTTCTATTAATTACTATCTGACCACTGTCTCTCCGAGTATGCCCCGGTAACTTATAAATTCTCTGTAAGTGGCTTTGGACGGACTGAGTCCACTACCCCAGCGCTAGAAACTTCCTTAAAGATGGTGCCCGAAAAGAACGAATCCGGTCTAGAAGACCAAGTCACAAGCAACAAATCGCATTTAGCGCGCATATTCGTCGTCGTGGTCAAGCCCAGCGGTATCACCCTATGCTAACAGCACACCCAAAAGTACAGTCAAGCTAGCCCACGCCCTTTATCAGTAAGACATTTAAAACCTAAAAACCGAATGGCAAGGGAGGGAGAAAAAAAAAATAAAAAATAAAAATATATATATATAAGTGGAAGCATAAGTAGTTTGAATATGCGGCGTGTGTGAATATATGTGAGAATTGTATTGAGTTTGTGTTAGTGCGTATTTGGGTATTTCACCAGGATCGCAGGTACATTGCCACATTGCATCAGCCTATTCATGTGTCCGTTTTGTTGCCTGCTCTACTATGTGTTTTAGGAAAGTCCCGTTTTAACGGGGCGACAGCGTTTGCAGCTGTCGCCGAGTACGGTTCGTACTCATCTAACGGAAAGTCCCGTTTTAACGGGGCGACAGCGTTTACAGCTGTCGCCGAGTGTGGTTCGTATTCATTTAACGGAAAGTCCCGTTTTGGCGGGACGACAGCGTTTACAGCTGTTGCCGAGTGTGGTTCGGTATAAAAACCGGAGATCAAGGGAAGACACCAGTTAGTTGTGTTACGGATCTCGGAGCGACCGAAACTCGCTGCGCCTAAAACGGTGGAAAAGAACAGTAGAAATTATGTCGCTCCACCATAATTATATATAGATATATATATATATATATATACATATATATATATAGATATATATATATGTTAAAAATGAATACGTTCATATTCAATAGAGTTCTTACTATTTCCATATTCAAATTAACTATGAAACAGCAAAATTCATATTCAAATATGTAGTTTTATATGAAACGTATAAAAATGACAGTACAAAATAGTAAATTTGAAAATGTTTATATTAAATTCTAAGTGCGTCATATTCATTTTAAATATGCCCCTTGTGAGGCTTCAGATCAAGTTTGTTTTTAAAAAACCTCATATCTTTCACAAATCTAAACGCATTTAGTTGAAAATCAGGTTGTATATTTATAAGCACATAATCTACCGGTTTGCTGAGTTTGGTTAAGATCGGATAATAATTGTATACAAAATCGTAAAAAAAACTTTTTGTATGTGAACACCCCACCCCACAAAAAAAATTTTTGTTTTTCATACTTTTGAGTGTTTCGAAAATTGAATAAATGCTGAATACGAGTATCTTATAGCCGGAATATCAACTATAGCGCTCTTACTTGTTCAGCTTCAAATTAAAGTTTGTCAGAGTAGATTTCAACTTTGAGTACGTAAATTTTTAAATTAACTATGTTACATATTGGATTTGAATTCTTTGTGTATTTGAAATAAACTTGAACAACTTTAAAATAGTGTTTTCTATTCTGAAGAAGGAATTAAAAAGACTAATGCGACGTGCTACATTTTCGCTGCGGCGCCGTGTAGGCATCCATATGTATGTATATATGTTCGTGTGTGCTGTGTGTTTCTATGGAATTTTGAAAAACCACCTTGTACACCTTGTTAAATACGTATCTATATGTATATATGCGTGCCTATGTTTCAATAACTTATTTAAGGGGCTTGTATGATATATATGTACTTGCACATCGCTTATTAAATTATTAAACTGTTTGAGCTAGTGGGCTCAAGCTCGTGAGTGAACGAAAAAGAAGAAAATCGCATTTTAAGGACGAAGGTTGGGGCATGAGACAAGCAAAACGAAATCAAGCGCAGACAATTCTCTGTCTGTCTGACTGTTGCTAGTTCTGCTGCCCTTCGATAACTCAAGATATCGATATACATATATTGGAGACTCAATATAGCGCTGTACATATACCGATAGCTCAATATATCACTATACGAATACCGATAACTTAATATATCGTTATTGTATCTTAATATATTATCGATATACAAATTTTGATACATATATTGTTAACTCAATATATTGAAATACATATATCGATATACATTTTTATAATTGAATACATCTATAGTCATATGCCAATAACCCTATATATATCGACAACTGAATATATCGATAGGTCTTAGCGTTAACTTAATATTTTAATATACATACATCGATTACTAATTATGTCGACATACATATATCTATAGCTAAATATATCGATTTTCCAAACCTATACATACTTCACAACCATTCATTACAATCAGTCTAATGGGTACAGAATAGAGGTGGGAAACTATCGATAGTCGGCAGCATCCATGGCCCCTGATAAATTTTCCAAAAACATCGATGACCGCCAATAGTTTTTTCAAAGCCATCGATAGTGGACGATAGTGACATCGATAGTGTCCTGCCTTGCTAAAGACTCGCTCTGACTCAACAGATGTTGCCGGAATGCACAAATATTTGAGCATTAGTGTTTTAATTGAAGGAAAACCCATCTTGTTAAGTCAAGCGACGCCACAAATGAAGAAAAACGCGCAATTTATTTCAGTGATGTGTAAACAGAACCATCGATAACACTATCTTCAGTGCGGCATCATCGATAGGAGGCCGAGTCGATAGTGCTCCACCATTGATAGTAGGCCGAGTCGATAGTGCCCACCATCGATCATATCGATAGTGCCATCGATTGTTTCCCACCTCTAGTACAGAAACGACGATTTTTTAATATAGCCCTTGACATTCCCTAAGTCGATATTACTAACTGTACGAATTTCATTGCAATCTGTGCAATGGGTGCAAAGCTTTGACGAACCTTTATTTTCGCCACTTTTCCAAATAATGACCGAATTAGTATACAGTAAAAATTTCATTGGAGTCGGTCCAATAGGTGCATATGAGAAACTTTTATTTTCGCCTATATGAAGGGGCGGGGTCGCGGCCATTTTTCTAAATCAAGACATGTGTTTTTTATACTCGTACTCTAGTAGAGTAAACGAGAATATTGTATATGTGCAAATGTATGTAACAGGCAGAAGGAAGCGTCTGTGACCCCGTAAAGTATATATATATTTTTGATCAGCATCAACGGCTTAGTCGATATATCTATGTCCGTCTGTCTGTCCGTCCGTATGAACACCTAGATCTCGGAGCCTATAAGAGCTAGAGCTACCAGATTTAGTATGTAGACTTCCATTGTGGGGCGTCAGATTTTTTTTTTTTATATACTATATAGACAGTTTTTATTACTTTACAAAGATATATAGCTTACTGTTACTATTATTAACAACTTATACTATAGTGGATAATTAATTTTCAACAAGATATATGTACAAACAAATGTACATACTTAAACCTAGATAATAGGGTAACTGGATGGCAAAAGGGGAAGATTAAAGGGTTCTGTGGGACAGGTCGGTTGGGTGGACTCTCTTGAGCCTCCTTCTCATTCTTACTCCGTGGATACGTCTACTTCTTAGGAGCCTTTGCGCCAGCTGGTTAGGGTGATGTGCGAGTTTGTCTAGATATGCAGAAGCTTGGCGATTGATCACATCTCCGATCCTCGGTACATGGAGTTCTTTGTGGATATCGCTGTTGCGTATGTACCATGCCGCACCAGAAATTCTGCGCAAGAATTGGGACTGCACAACACGTATTTTATTAAGGTTCGACTTAGCCGCTATGCCGTATACCTGAATACCATATCTCCAAATGGGTGCCAGAATGACTTTATAAATGAGCGTCTTGTTGGTTACTGACAGTTTATTCCTGGCATTAAGAAGCCAAGCCAAACTGCTCGCCTTTGTCTTCAGACGCTTAACTACATCAGTTATATGGCGCTGGAAGTTTAGTCGCTTGTCCAGAGTGACTCCAAGATATTTGTGAGCTTCCTTCTGCTCTAACAGTTGACCATGTAAAAATACCCCAGGAGAGGTTTGCGCTCTGAGAGTGTATGTGACTTGTACACACTTATCAGTGTTTATGGCAATATTCCATCTACAGGCCCAGTTCTCGAATTTTTTTAAATAGATCTGGATGAGATCTGTAGCGGTGAAGACGCAACTGACTCTGGCCAGTACCGCAGTGTCATCAGCAAAGGTGGCGACAAGCAGATTGCTCTGGTCCGAGATCGGCATGTTGTCAGCTGAAGGCATATCGTGCGTATACAGGCTGTAAAGGGTTGGCCCTAACACGCTACCCTGGGGTACACCAGCTCTGACCGTCTTTGCATGAGAGGACACCCCGTCCTGAACAACTTTAAAGGATCGTTCGTGAAGAAAGCTTTTAACAATAAGATAGAGCTGTGGATTAAGTAGATCTTTAAGTTTATGCAAGAGTCCTGCATGTAGGGCGTCAGATGAAGTTTGTTTTTAAAATTTTACACCGCCTCCTCCCACCCCCGCAAATTAGTACATAGTCTACCGATCTACCAAATTTCTACATGATCGGATAATAATTGTAGACAAAATTGTATGAGAACCCAAACAAAAAATTCTTTTTTCATACTTTTGAGTGTGTCGAATATTGAATAAATGCTGAATACGAGTATCTTATAGTTGGATTATCGACTATAGCGTTGTTACTTGTTTTATTTCTCATTTTAATGTTATATAACCCACTGTCGATCATTGCAATTTGGTTTTCTATTTCCTTCCATTTAAAACAACAACAACGCAGACTAACGGAAGGAAGTAAGGACAAAAGCAATCATGTTGGGAGGGCGTCAGCTCATCAGCTTCGCCTTCTGCACACATAGGAATATGCATGCATATGGAAGTGTGTTTTCTCAGCTACGCACTTGGATCTGAGAACTGTGTTACGATGGAACGCGACGCACATATATATAATAATTATATATATGCAATGCGTACTGTGGTTGTTAATTATTTTAACAGCTAATTAAGAAAATAATTAGAAAGACAGAATACTTTGTCTGGTCGGAACACCTCCTTCTGTTTTCATGAATATGTTTTTTTAGAGGTATTCCCAAGCATATATATAAAGGAATTACATAAACATATAACATAAACGCTAGGAGTTTTTAATAACGGTTCAGGTTAATCAGAATTTAAGTTAATATATAACATTTCTAACACAAATAAATAACCAGAACCACAAATATTATCTGTAATTATTGAAAAAATGGCAACAACAAAAAAATATGGTTTGCTTTTGAAATTTTTGACGTTACATGCCCCACTGTTCATCAGGGAAAAATTTGATTTCCCAACAGTTGCTTTCGCGAACGCACACATGCTCTGTAACGGTTGTCCTTCTTCTTTCTCCACCTCTTTTGTTAACTTAGGCGGCGTCGGCATCAGAGGCAATCGCGTTTTCGTCTGTAACGTCTGTCTATTGATTGTGTAAATAATAATTACTAATATTGTGAATAAAAGTATAAAAAAATCAGTTCCAACTACCAGAGAAAGATATTTAATAAGTACAGTAATTATTGCACCTGGCAAAACAAAATAAATTCATTTACGTATGTCAAGTGCAAGCAAGCAGATGCATACACAAATACATATGTAAGGGACGCTGCGACTAGTGTTGGAGAAACATCGATGTTTGCCCACATCGATTTTTCGATGTTTTTGTTGTCTCAACATTGATAATATCGATACATCGGCGCACTTTTTCAAATTTATAAAGAATGTTAATAAATGTAAAAAGAAACGTCGAAATTTTCCATTTATGAAATAATAATAATATTAACTTTCTTCTCATAAAATAAACAAATTATAAATACAAATTAATAAAAGAAGTTCTGTTCCAGTCATAATCTTACAAGTTCTATATTTTAAATGTAGTTAGCCGGCTCAAGGTCAAATAAAAAAAACAATTGTTTAATACATCTATTGTAAATAGAGGTCGCCAACACAACACATATACAATTCCTTAACTACATCTATTTTAAATAGAGGTCGCCAACACAACACATATACATATCAATTCATTTTTATTCACAATAATTCGATATTTCCACACTTCAAGCATTTTGCTGTTTTGCCATAAATACTTAAAAAAAAAATTCCAGTGACTATTTTCCAAATAAAAAATAATACAAACACAATAAATTCTAAACTTAATAATATTGAAAGTAAATGTTTTCGATTAGAAACAAAACAAAATAAAACTAAAATAAATAAAATTATTGGTAAACATCAATATAAAATTATAATCATTAGTTTTAATAGTTCAATAAAAACATTGATCTTGTAAATCAAAAATAAGACTATTTCTTTTAAAACTTCAAGAGAAAATAATTTCTTTTTCATTAAACCCCAAAACTAATATTTTAAATAAACTACCTGTTGATATTATACAATTAATTCTTTATTCTTTAATTTTTACAACATCAATTATTTTTATCAATATAATTCACCCTTTAGCTTTAGGATTAACTTTATTAATTCAAACTGTATTAATTTGTTTAATTACAGGAATAATAACAAAGAGATATTCTTATATTTTATTCTTAATTTTTCTATGAGAAATATTAGTATTATTTATTTATGTAACATGTTTAGCTTCAAATGAAGTATTCAATTTATCAATCAAATTAACATTATTTTCTTTTTCAATATTAATTTTCTTAGATAAAACTTCTTTTACATAAAAAAAAAAAAAATTGAAATAGAATCAATTTTTGAATTTAATTCTTATATTTCAGAAAATTCTTTATCATTTATTGTCTGCTTAACAGGATGTTTTTCTTCGGTTACGCTATCAATTTCCATCTCACTCGAGTTTATATTATTCCGCATTTTTTCGCAATCTGTATTTAAACATATAAAAATGCATGATATATGATGTAAATACACACAGGTACATATTCGCTCAACTAGGATTGCAACAATATAATTACCGTTGCAATCGCAATCCTTCAAAATCTTTTCCATTTCCACGCACTGTCAACACCAATTTCCTTCTAAAAAAATCAATATATTTTTTATTAATTTACTAATATATAAAATTTATTCTATTTTATCTTACCTTGTGCACTTTGATTGTGTTAGTGATGCTAAATCATATGTTAAGAAACATCGAACATCGGAAAAAAAAATTTGAGCCGCATCGATGTATCGATATAACATCGATGTTTTCTCCAGCACTAGCTACGGCTAATGAAACCAGTGAATTGACCAGAAAGTTAATTGTCAAACGGATGTGTGTAAATGATTGCTTGCATGTATATTAATGTGTTTTGTATGAGTACATACATTCACAAAAGTGAGTATCAATCTCGAAAAGGCATACTTTACCATACATAAATATATGTATATGTATACCCTTTGTGCACACATATAAAAATAAGTGCGGTAAATGGCCATGTGAAACGACTAATGAAACCAGTGAATTACCAGAAAGTGAATTGCGAAATAGGTAAGTTTTTTTTTTTTACCGGTATTTATGTACGTATGTATGTACACGAGTACGTATGTATACACTTTGTGCAGTAATTGGCCATGTGATTTATTTCTGCTGCACTTTTTTGTCTGCATGCAAATGTTATTATTATCAAAATAATTACTAAACGTTAATAAATGAAATCAAAACAATGCAGAAATGAAGTGCACGTCTTACTTGCTTCCTATTTACCTAGGTATTAAGGTTGTATATAGCCTTGCTTACTTTTCCATATACCATTGCTCATTATTGTAGAAGGGAAAATATAAAGTGGTGAACCGAAAAGTAATGCTGCCTTCACAACCCCTTAGACATTTTAATCAATTTTAATGTTTTATTTTTTGCTTTTTTTTATCACTTTATCTTTATCTGGCAGTTTCAACATATGGATATTGATGATTTCTAAAAGACCCTAGAAGAGGACGAAGCCAAAATAGCAAATCTTTTTCGACCAGAGCTCGACTAAGCTATAAGCAATGTTTTAAAGACGGAGCTCTGAGATATTTTAAATCGTGCCGACGTATATTGACAGTCATGTGTCGGATTAGGTAAGCGTCTCTAAAGATAAATTTGAACTTTTATTCTTTCAGTTTTCGCACTCATGTTATGCAAAGATGAAATGACTGCATTATTATTCATTCGGTAATGAGTGAAAAACGGCGTTTGTTTTCAGCTAAGCATATTTTATTTTAGATTTTATTACTAAAAGAAAAGCCTAACTACTATATATTCAAAAATCTTGATTTATTTATTCTCTATTTCATTTCAGATCAAAATAATCAACACTAAAGCATATAAAATTCTGCCCCTCCCTCCATTTTTGACACATTTATTTGAAACTGGCTTATATATGTTTAAGCACATAATCTATCGATTTGTCAAATTTCATTAAGATCGGATAATAATTGTAGATAAATGTTAAGGAACCTTTTGTATGAATTTGATGTTTTGTTGCCATTTCTATATAAAGTGCCCGAAATATGTAAATGGGACAAAGATTTGGCACCCTGTATTAACCGTAAGATGCAATTCTTGGGTTTCTCTCTTCCCACTATATTTCGTTTATAGAGTGCTTGTGCGGTAGGCAAAAAATTTCGAAAAAGTACCGCACGGTTTTTCCGTTATGTTTATTTATAGATGACAATGTTGAGTTTTTCGAACGAAATAAGTAAATGGGACAGATTAGTTTGTTTTAATTTGCGACTGGTTGACCACGTAGAATTTGAACTTTTCATATTGAATTCTGTTCAGAATATTAAAATAAACAAAAACAAGTAAGTTTTAAGTAAATTCATTACTTATAACAGCTCCTTATTGCCTTTTTTTGTTAAGAAATGTCAAGTTTTTAGTCGTTTAACGGATATCGAGCGTGGAAGAATCTTGGCCCTGCGTAATTCGGGGATGTCAATACGCAAAATTGCAGGCAAGGTTGGCAGAAATAAGAATACGGTGGAAAAATTAATAAAGAACCCTGAAAATCATGGGAAACAACTCCGCTCTGGGCGCCCACCCTTGGTTGACAACCGGGACAAAAGGCGAATAAAAAATCTAGCGGTCAAGGAAAATATCAGCGCATCCCAAATACGGAGCAATTTGTCCCTATCGATATCTACGAGACGTGTGCAACAAATTTTAAAGTGTTCCGAGTATGTTTCGATTGCAGTTTGCAAACAAATATAAATTTTGGGATACTGAATGGGAAAATATAATTTTAAGCGACGAGAAAAAGTTTAATTTAGACGGCCCTGATGGCTACCGCTATTATTACCGCGATTTACGATGCCCAAAAAAAGTCCACGTGTCCTGAAATTTCCACGGAGGATCTCTTATGATATTTTTTTTTTTTATTTAAATATGTTGAAGTCTATTCATAATATTATTAAGTTTATATAATAATTACATAGTTTGTTGAAAATATATTAAAGGGTTAAGTTGTTATTCCTTAGAACGTAGTGTCCCATTTACTTCTTTCGCGCACTTTATTAATATTGTTTTTTTTTTCAGTTTCTTAAATACAAAATGAAATCAATAATATAAACATTAATTTATAAGTGTCTGGTGCATTATTTAATTAATTTTTCTAAATATTTAACGGCTTATTTCTAATGAATATTGTAAAACATTTGTATGTGTCCTGTAAACTATCTAATTTATTTTTATGTTAATCGCATCCTTTACTTTTAAAATAATAAATATAAAACTAAATAAACTGAATTTGTCCTTTATATGAAAAATTGACTTAAAATAATAAAAATGTTTAGTTAAATCGTCCCAAAAATATATCTTAAAATGTATATACTTCATTAAAATATTTTTCAATTTTAGTTATATATTACATTATAATTACATATTATGAGTACCCTTTAAGATAATTACTTTAGTATTTGACGTGAAGTATATATTCAATTTAAAATATGATGAAATTTGATTTAAATATGATGCATATTTAATTTAAATAGGTTTAACAATTAAAATATGCACCAAATTTATGTATCATATTTAATTTAAATATGCATGTTTAAGTTAAATATGCATCATATTTGAATTAAATATGCGTAATATGAAATTTAAATATGCACAATATTAAATTAAAATATACATCTCATTTAATTTAAATATGGTTGCACTTGAAATCAACTATGCATACGCTTCAAATCAAGTAAAACCATATATGGTGAAAAATCAAATATGAAAATTGTATTTAAATATGGTTGCACTTGAAATCAACTATGCTTACGCTTCAAATCAAGTAAAACCATATATGGTGAAAAATCAAATATGAAAATTGTAGAATCAAGGTGTTTTATATATAAAAATCTAAAAGTGTTGCATGCTTTCGATCTTATCTAATATTAAATAAATGCTGAGTACGC